>NTHP01000297.1:233495-259278 GCA_003416845.1 Oplegnathus fasciatus
CTTTAAATTGTCACCCGTCTGTATATGTGTATATGTAATATAATTATATTCTATTCATATAAAAATATAATAAATATAAAATCGATAAATAATTGCGATGAAAAATGTGTATATTTGTTTGTAAAAAGATAAAAGATAAAAAAGAGAAATGAATTGCAATTATAACTGCATATAATACAAAATCTAATCATATATGCAAATTAAAATTGCATAATAGCTTTCTTTTAGTTTGCTAAAAGGTTTAATATATGTATATATTTTTCTAATAATCATGTCACGTGTCAGGCTTTACAGGGTTAATGAATAAAAATCACTCTAGTAATTAAAAATAAAAATAGAAAATGTCTGTGCTTCATCATCAAGACCTTAACATTAACAACATTACTATTTGGTGTTTTAATTAAATTATTTTACTGTAATATTCCTGTAATAGTGATTAATGTATATAATCTTAATTATAATTATTATTATATACATCATAATAAGTAATGAATCGCATTTCAACACAAGTACAACGGAGACATATTTCTCACAACTGCTCAGAAAGCTCTTTCACCTGTTTCACCTAAAAAGATAGCAGTTTAAAGGGTACATCTTTGTACACAATACATTTAACATTTCAATGCAGTCCAGGCATAGAGGGGTCACCTTGTAACACTGACATATGCTAATCACACAAACATGAGAGGACATCATTCTGGAAGAGATACACTACCATTCAAAGGCTCAAATATTTTCAGTGGTGCTACAGACAGATGTTATTCTGTATGAAGGGTTTGCACAAAAAGGAATGTTTCGTACATGGAGAATAAAACACTGTGCAGCGGTTCAACCAGACTGACAATTGAAAGGGCAGGAAGAGACAAAGATACCTCTGAGCACCAGTTAAAGAGGAATATAAGAAGTCATCAGTCATTGGTAAAAGAAACGTGCAGATTTAAATAGGAACAGGTTCCTGTTTCAGTTTCAAGTGCACAATAATGCCTGTGACAAGCTGGAATTAACAGGCGTGTTGCTTTAGCCAAGCTACTCTTAGTTAGCACTGTTGGAATATCAGCTGAACATACTCTGGACTGACACAGTTTAAACCTGTTCAGTCTAACCACTGAGTAGACTGCAGAGGGCCCAAAGAAAAGCGTTATGGTTCAATAATGATCGAGGGTCACTGACGCTTTTCTGGACTGGAAAACAAATTCATAATCGAAGGTTATTTGGGGGAAAAATGGTTATAGCAGTATTCTCTTCTGTCATGGAACACTGTGGGGACATCGACAAAATGGACGTTTTAATCATTGAATTATTCTTCTTTTGGGGCCAAAACTATTTCAAATGTAAACAAAACATTTGGTGTCTGAATTATATGTTTTTATATGTTTTTAAAAAGCCATTATTGAAGGAAAGAAGAAAAACATCAACAGGTAATTCCAAACTTTAGAACAGTAGTGTGAGTCTCTAACAAATTCCATGAAAGGTGACCAAATCAGCTTCATTTTTTTCAGTTTTGCCTCTGCTATGTGTGTTTTTACAGACCAGTGACAAATTAAAGGAAAAACCAACATAAAGTGTCTCAGTAAGGTGTTGGGCCACCAGAACAGCTTCAGTGCTCCTTGGCATTGATTCTACAAGTCTGAACTCTACTGGAGGGATGAACACCATTCTTCCAAAAGATATTCCCTCATTTGGTGTTTTGATGATGGTGGTGGAGAGCGCTGTCTAACACGTCGGTCTAAAATCTCCCATAGGTGTTCAATTGGGTTGAGATCTGGTGACTGTGAAGGCCATAGCATATGATTCATATCATTTTCATACTCATCAAACCATTCAGTNTGCCCTGTGGATGGAGGTTTTTCCTTTAATTTGTCACTCGTCTGTTTATCTATAACATTTACATCACCTCTTCCACCCAGCATTTAACCTGCTTCCACTGGAGAAGTAAAGGTCTTTTTCACAGCAGACATTTTGACTTGCTATAGTAGGAAAAGCACAGGTGTTACTAATAACTTTAACAATGGCTCTGTTCTATTCAAGTCTCCCAGTAAGCCATGACAGTGTAATACTGTGGCCGGACTGTGATGACATCTCGGACATTCTGGTAAATGTGGGCAAGTTTTTCTGCTCTAAAGTTTGCTCTCATCCACCCTTAAAGTTCCATCACCTTTTGGATTGAGTCTAAAGAAAAGACAGCAGTCCTCAGACGACCTATGGGCTGCAGCCATGGTGCATAACGGCCAAACCAATTCCCTTATGGAACTTAAAGCAACACCATGGCATGCCTGATTTGTGATTTGTGAAGGAGTACCTTAACTCAACTCTATGAAAGTAGAAGTCAGCAGGAGCCTGGAGGCAATGTTCACAGCAGCTGCAGTGGCCTTACTGCAGCCTGACTGAGGCATGACAACAGGCTGTGACAGCAGGCCAGACGGGAAGCCACAAAAGGTGGGGATGATTTTCTCCGTGTGAGAGTCTGACAGGACTGGTCCAGCTCTGATAATATTCCCTGAGTTGGAAAAAATACTGTAGTAGAAACACAATGTTTCACAGTTCTTGGTTTGTTATTTAAGGATTTTAACAACTACATTGTAATATAGTTGTGCGCGTACTCCCACCTTTAAATATATCAGCCTGATTATATCAAATATGGTACTGATGATAAAGAATGATGCACATAATGATGGAAGTGATGGAAGCTTTTTGTGTGTTTATTTTTTTATTGAGAATGATGGCTGCCTCAGATTTCAGCGATGATTGATGGGGAGAAGGACTGTTGAAGGGAAAAGCCTGCAGGTTTCCACATGAGACCAGGTGGGTATATATTGTCAGAGCACCGCTCCACAGCACATTTGTCAAGTCAATCACAGGCCACTGAGGACGACTGTACCTGAAGCATGTGCGTGTGTGTTTGTGTGAGAGAGATGAAGCAGAGGAAAGAGGGTAAAGTATATCAGCATTCAAGTTGATATAAATCTTTATTTTGTTGATATGTAAATATAAAACATGAGTACTGTTTAAGCTGAGTCACACTAGCACTTAAAACACTAAAATTTCAAAGCAAAATTCATTCATTTCAATGGAACGTCTGCGATTAGCAAAGTAAACCCACACAAATCTTTCACATTTCGACTTTAAAAATTAATTTTTACTGTTCTTACCGAGAGCATACAGTCTTGACAATGTTGACCTTTGTGAAAATGGGGGGCTGTGGAGTCCAAAACAGAGGGAGTTATTCTGCCAAATGATTTATGTGAGTGAACAGAGCTGAACACATTTTCACTGACAGTGAAACCACTGATGTTTGGGTACGACACAGGCGGCAATTGCCTCCCTCTGACCAGATTAACCCGTTAACGGCCGTCAGTACAAAAAGGGAGCTGCAGGTCCCTATTGAGCCCCCTGTTTTCCCCAACTTATTTTATTATAAGTTAATTAAAAGCAAATGTGTTTAAGATTAAGCACAATATCAACTGTAATATTATAGGTTTGAAAACTAGATTCTGAGCCCTCCATAGGACAGGGCCTCAAGATTAGATACAAATACAGAGGCACCTTCAGGCCTTTTCCATTTCAGTTAAATCAGTTAACCAAATTACCACAAACTGTATGTATTTACAACAAATTAGAAGAAAATAATACAAACAAATAGGTTGATTCTGATGACTGAGTGAAGTGTCACAACACAACATCTGAGGGGAGAGGTGATCTGAACTTGAGTGGCAGCGACTCTCTTTATGCATGCTAGGCTTGCTTGTGTCCATTGCCACTGACTGCAGTGCCTTCAGGTCCAGCTCCTGCAGACAGGAAAAAACAAAAAACAAAAAAGGCCTCCGTAATTGTAGTGAAAAATCACCTTAACCAGCCCTCCTTCTTTGGATTGGTCTTACTAAGGACCTCAGGTTGGATGTCTGCCTCTTTTGGNCACAAACAGATTCTGTTGACTTTGTTTCCCCCAGTTTATTCCCATGAAGGTCATGAAGAGACTTGAACCTGAGGTATCTTGCTGACTGTTCCTCTGTTTGCGGAAGCTGTGGTTGGTTCCCAGTCTACGATTCAGCACATGGCCAGACCCTGATAATAAATGTCAACATGTCATAGTTGGTCTCGCCGGGACACAGCGAGTAGCCAGTAGCCCGCTGTGCAGCTACACAATCCAGAGACCACATATCAGTAGTCTCTGTGAAGGGCATGTGCAGCGTGATCTCGGGAGCTTTGGCAAAAAATAAGTTTGCAAGCAAGCTTGGAGAACTTGACCGAGTGTATGTTAGCTGTGAGCTCAACAGCTTCAGTAGTTTGCCAATTAGCCCCACAAAAAGGATGTGTGGATGAACTTCAACAGTTTGTGGTGTTACCAGACCTTTAAAGTGGTGTAATTTATATTCAATAAAAAAGAAACATAAAAAACACAATAAGTTATTATATTCTGTTGACTCATTGACTTGACTTGACTTTTTTTTTAGATTGATCGCTGTCTAAAAACACCTACAGGTCTCCCCTTTCTTTCATTTAAAACTCCATCACTGTATATAATCCTTTTTTGTGTGTGGGAGTGTGTTTGGGAGGGACACAGAGAGGAGTGTGGGGTCAAACTGAGGTAATGAAGAAGTGGATGACATGAGAATTGGGAGTGAGGGAGCTGGTTGATTGGGTGCAGAAACACGGAGATGGAAAGACAGAGAATTCTCAAAAAGAGAGATTGAAGGATTGCTGTTTTAATGGTTTTGACGTATGTCTGTGAGAGTAGCCGCCGTGCTAGGGTTCACTGTTTGACTGTCACAGAGGATAAGGTTTCATAAATGTATCAAAAAAAAAGAATGATTTTTGAAAAGATGAAATCCACCATGAAACAGAATGTTTTATTTAATCAACATGTCACGTCAAAAGCATTACAAATCAAAAGTATTAAATGTATGAAAAACACACCTACTCTTCACTTTTGTTATGAAAGTTTTATATTCAATGGGACTCTTAGAAATTACAAAGGGGGTCAATGCTGCAGAATCCTTATATTTGAATAGCATATAGTTTAGAGACAAAACCTGAATATGATTAAATAATTAAAGCCGTGACAAAAGAACAAAGAGCTAAATGTAATGTAGCAAGTAACCACACCAGCTGAACACTGTGGCACGTTTGGCAAATAAAGACAGCAGCTTGCTCATGTTATAGTTATTCACATTAAGTCAGTCGTGTTAAGAACAACATACAAAAAAGTGTCTGTTTGGCAGGTGTGCAGACATGTCACTGCAGATCTCAACACTGTCAGACACTACTGGTGGAGATGACATACAGAAAAAGGAAAGGTGCAAAGGAATTTGATGGGATGTGTGTGAGCCATGGGCAGACAGAATTAGCAAGTATGTGTAGAAATGTAGCCAGAGTTTGTACAGCACATTATGGGGTGATATTAAAGTCTGCACTTATTATCACCTTGACCCACAGAACAGCTGTCTTTTATGGTATAGATATTCATATTAACAATGAGTCTTAAGAAGCAGCTTTTTCTGAAAAGAGAGCAGGAGTGGGAGTGAAACCATTCTGAGTCTACGTTCCCTTATTATTGTCACTCCCTACTCCCTGCTGTGCTGAGCTTGCCGTTTCCTTGTTGGGAATGACAAGGTCAGAGCCTAGACACCAAACAACAACTCTGCACATACTCTACATTCACATACTGTAAGAAGCCATTCCACAACAAAAAGTCAAGTACTTGTAGATACTGAGCAAGTCTATAGGTGCCTCGCCTGTGGGCACCTTTGGTAGAATTAATTCAACCCGGCAACCTTCAACTCATTTTTGTTTGTTAGACATTTTTTTCTTCAGCACAAAGTTTAACAGGAGCAGGGTGTATTGTGTTTTTTGATTGGAGTGCTGTACAATGCGAACGCATTTACTTCAAATTCCCACTCACCTGCTGGCTCGCCTATTGATAAATCCAGTAATTGTCAGATTAAGATGGAGTTTCTGCTGGGCTTCCACATGACAAGGGGACTAATATGCTGTGAGACTGTGTGCCAGGGCAACAGAATCAAATTGTCTTTCTTATCCCGGGCTGAATTTTATTTGGATCCCAGGCTAAAAACTGCCGCTGTAAAAAGAGCCGCCGTGTTGGGTGATACTGCAGCTTGATAGAACGCTCAGCGATAGCTTATTCCTGACTTTTATAACACTGTACATATGAACAGACACATCTGACATACTCACAAGATAACAAAGGCTCTTTTTCAATCTCCACTATTTTAATTTTTACACAACTGCACATCAGCACGCTTGGTGTGGCAGAGCCAACAGTGTGTATGATTCGAAGGCAGATGAGCAGAAAGCAAATAATATGCCAAAATATGCAGAGTGTGTTGACACAGACGTAAAAATGAAATGTCAGAATCTGGAGAGAAAGAATCAGAGCAGGGATAGAAATGGTGAAGACGGAGAAAAATACAATCAGATTAAAGAAAAAAGGGATGATGGGAAGATGTGTACAGGTGACAAACAGAACATAAGCTAAAAAACATCACTGGCTGAGTTAAAGGTATAACAAGTAGGATTTGTCGGTTGCTGTTTGTCAATGCTACATTCAAAGTTGGCCCCTCCTCCCCGACTCAAAGCGCATGCGCTTCTGGTGGTCCCACGTGCTTGCGATCTGGCAACTGGTCGCTACATTTTTATAGAGTCCCGCACCTCACACCCTGCGCTCTGTTATTTGGTGGGGGCTGCACACCACTGCCCAAAGGTTGATGCCCAGAAACGTCCCGAGCACAGCAAAATAAGAGAATACAGGCAGAGGGCAGGGTCTCTGCAGATACAGACACCACCACACACTTCTAGCGGGTCATCAGTGATAATTGAGAGGGATTATTTTTGTTTGAGTCTCTACATTGTTTTTTTTTAGGAAAATCCTACTCGTTATACCTTTAAAGAGATCATCATTTTATATTAAGTTGTGAATTTTTGGTGGAACCCCTTAAACTTATAAGCCAAATTCCTACCTGGCTCTGTAGTTTGATTCTTTGGTGGTGGTATCAGAGAGGAGGATGCTGCAAAAAATGGACAATGACTCTCACCCTTGCCACAATGTACTAGTCATGCACAGGAGCACCTTCAGCAGTAGACTGTTACCACCACAGAAAATCCTTTCTTCCTGTGGCAATCAAACTTAACAACTTATCTACCTCATGTCGAGAGATGGACAACAGAGGCATGGGCTGCCGAGGTGGCACCAGCCTCCATTTCAGCTCTGTTCGTTTAATCTCGCTCTTTCTCTCTGGAGTACTGTCTCTCTGTGGATTACAATCAGTACAAGTGTCTGACTTATAGAACATAATAGGACATAATGTACAATAATGGGATATTATTAATTATTATTAACTATATATACCTACCTGTACTTCAGATTTGATATTGTACATACATACAGCAGCTATATGCCACTTCTCATACATATCTATGACCTTTACCATTAATCTGTTTATATTTTTGGCATTGTGTATAGTTTGGATTTGCACCTTATAGATAATACAGCTGCACAGTGCATATTAAAGTGCATGCAATCAATCCAATATACAGGAAATTCTGGACTCACTGGCTGTTTCTCTTGTTTTCTCCACAATTGACCTCAACAGAAGGTACAGTATTGGCAGTGCATGATGGACGAAGACAGCAGGAACAAAACATCATTCACCTCCTTCTGCCTTAAAAACGCACTGGCAACCATTCAGAGGTTGATGGAGTTGACCCTGGGTGACCTGAAGGGCAACATCTGCTTCGTCTACCTGGATGACATCGTCATCTATGGGAACAGCATTTCCACGACCTCCAGGCTGTTTTATAGAAGCTCACTCCGAAGGTCAACATGAAAAAGTGTAACTTCTTCTAAACCTCCCTTAAATTTCTGAGTAACAGGTACAGGTTGGTCCACAGAAAACTCAGGATATAGAAGAGTACCCGGTGCCAACTAACCTTAAAATGGCCCAGAGGTTTCTTGGTATGAATGACCGAATCAAGCTTTTGTGGCAGGTGATTCCAAACTTGAATTGTAGTGTATACTTGTACTACATATATTTGCACTCTTCCTAATTTGTACTGCAACTGTTGCACAACATTTTCTATCAAGATAAATAAAGTTCTATCTTAACTTTATTTTTATCTTAATTTGGTTGGTTAGCCTGTCAGTCCAACAGAAAACTTCGGTATAACCCCAGAATCTTTTGTCTACTTTCAGAGCTTTTATTTTGAAAAGGCCACACTAGGCTTTATATTTTTCTTTAGTTTTGAAAAGTAATTTTTTTCCCACTTTTCAGGCTGTCCTGTTTCAGATTCTCCTGCTGTGTCTGCTGGAAAGTACAAGAAGGATCTTGATTATTTGACATGAGAACAACAGCATGCTTCAAACTTTGTGTCAACAGTTTGTGTTTGGCTCTTTCCTGTTTTGCAAAAAGTTCATAAGTTTGGTGAGGAAGAACTTGACTGGCCTGCACAGAGCCCTGACCTCAACCTGATCCAACACCTCTGGAATGTACTGGAATGCTGACTTAGCCTGAAAATAAGACTTAATTGCCATTTTATTTCACTTGATTTATTGAGCTTGACACTGAGTTCACATTATCTGATGTGTTGTTCATATGTTACTTGGCTTTGCCCTAACCAATCAGTAGTGAGTGAAGTATCTGTCCACCATCGTCCGGCTCTTTCTGTCGACATGGAAGCTGTGGTCACAAACTTAGCATTTTTCACAAAGAAATACGTTGAGTTTTCCCAACAGCTTATTTATCAGTTGCACAATACATTATTTACATGTCAGAGCAAACATACTGGTTAATTGCCAGATTACCACGGACTGTTAGCGATGCCTTATTGTCCAACATCAGTGTTGGACCTAACCAATGCCCTTGCAGCTAAATGGAAGCAAATCCCTGTAGCCTGGTTCCAAAGTTTGGTGAAAAGCCTTCCTAGAGTTGTGGAGTCTGTTATAGTAGCAAATTAATGCCATGGTTTTGGAATGTTCAGCTATCATACTATCATATTATTTATTTAAGTATTTTTGGCTGTTGTACTTCATTCACGGGTTCTTATGAGACATATAACCACCAAGTACAAATGAGTTGTCATGAATTGGAGAGGTCAGAGAATGTCATTCCAAAATTGTGCATGGTTTGTAGCCAGAGGTGTTACTGGTTGCCTTGCAGCTGGTTGCTTCAGAGATTTGCACTACTAGCAAACACCTAATATTAGGGATGAGGGGAAGAATATCATTACGAGTTTTCACCACTAGATTATAAACCTATAACGTGAGTCATTTCCTTGTTGGCTGGTTTATATGGAAGCTTTAGATCGGTGTCTCTGAAATACCTCTATAGAATATGAATGGGAAATGTATGTCCAAAACCAAGACTATTGAAAGGAAATACATTTCAGTTTTATTGAAGTTTGGCGTAATAAGATATTGTTTTGCCTTTAGAGCATCACTGCCTGCAAGAACTCCATGAAGCTGTAAAAATACAAGGAGAGAGAGAGAGAAGTGAGTGGCCATAGTACACATAAAATGGATGGAGGTCTTAATTGGAAAATATATGGGAAGACATTCAGTCCTGTCTTTGTTAGATCAAACTAATGCCATCCCTGTATGTACACAGGAAGCCTTAATCCCTGCACAGAGCAGACTGAAAATCTAATCCTCAAGAGTCACTGTAGATGAGCCAATTTATCAGTTTTCATGAACATGAAGGAGGGTGTCGAGGCATAACAGTGTGTCCATCAACCTACCCCACCAAACACAAGGTCAGATGTGTGATTTTCATATTTTTTCCTGTCACGTTAAACTGAAGAGGTACAACAGGTGCAGATATGTGATTATGGGTGGTAGGTGAGGCATGTTTCATATGTTATTTTGGAGGGGAAGGATGCAAGATACATGAAGGTCCTGTAAAGTGGATACAAAGTGAACACCTACACACACAAAATGCTCTCTTGCATAAGATGAATTGTGAGATGGCATCTGAATCAAGACATTATATCAAAATCTACACAAATTAATCTTTTTTTTAAAAACATTTTTGAAAGCAGCAATCACAGACAGCTGGAGAGTACAAAACAGAGAAAGTTATCATAGTTTCTTGGCTGCGTTGTACCATCCACTTTTAAAAGAGTGCTCCACTGATTTAGCATTGTACTTTTTTAACATTGTTTGACTCACGATGGGCACAAACAAGTATCAAAACTCATGCAGCAGAACCAGAGATATCATCTTTTTTTACTCCATGCATTCTTCCTCTTTGTCAAAACAGCAATAGCCAAAATGCAACTCGACTGCTGACAGGTTGGTCAGAGATTTGGGTGTGTGATGCTACTGGATGCTTATGTAGCCTCGAGCCGCAAGCCTTTAAGCAGAGAAGAGGAGTGGGCTACAGAGGTCTGGTAAGCTCACTTCTGTCTAACTCCACAAACTCAGATTTTTTGCTGACATGGAGAGGCATGGTTTGCAGAGAGTTATGAGACAGGAGTCAATGATGAAAATACATATTTGGAGTAAACTGTGTGAAATTGTTCCTTCAGCGACCAAGCTTGTGTAAACTAGTCTGCTAATTGTTGGTTAGTAAGCCAGTTAATGGAGTTTGACTGACTAGCAAGTTTGAGGTTAGCTCACCTGCTACAGTAGTTCACTAACCAAGCAGTCTGTGTAACCAGTTGAAGGTTTTGAACGAGCAACCTTTCAGTTAACCACTTCTCAAACCATTGGGCATCCACTGCCCCTCAAAGAAATCACCTCTGCTCAGCCAGCTGGGTGAATTTCTCATCAAGAGGTGACAGGAGTCAAGTGCAGAGAAGGTTTCTGGTTAATTTTAGCAACATCAGTATACTGTCTAATAAAGATGATAATCTTTTAAACGTGAAAAGTCTCAGATCCAGCCTAACTACACACGACCTGACAGGAAGAGAGCATAAGTGGAAAGGATAAGTAAGACTGTTAATATAATATAAATTTAGGCTACATCATACATATCAACAAATACTTGTCGCAAACATATGCTAATTCAGTCAAAGTAATCTTGTTATGTATTTCCACCCTTTGCCGAATACGTATATCTTTTGATTAACTGCTGGATATGGCTTGACAGTGCAAAATAGAATGGCAAAACATTTTAAAGGGATATAGAGGTTCAGTAAATCTCATTCTTAGCCCTTTATGGCACAGCTCACAGATCTTTACATTGCTGTCTGAACAAGAAAGGTGCTGTCTGATTTTTATCCATTTCATGAACTTATTTTGTTTCTCCTCTGCATACATTTAAGATACACCAAGGATAAAATTGGAAAAGACAAAGTGTGGGAACTATACATTCTTGTCTCAATCTTTTGGACACGCACTTGCTTACTATACAAAATGGAAATGATATGGAAATAGAGATGACAAGTCGTGAATGCTGCTGCCTTTGTTTCACCTTCCTTGACTACACCACTGCAATACAAGATCAGAGGAAGGAGACATTACTCACCAAAAGGAAAGCTGGACTTTGCTGGTCATTTCTCTTTATATGATAATCACAAGAGAAATAAAAACTAACGACAAACCTTAATTTCAATGTAATTCTCTCATTCATAAAATCTTTCACACCATTATCATCGGAGATAAGCCAATGCAGATTTGTTGTTTATTGAAAGGAACATGGAAAAGCAATGCTTTTTAAGGTTTTCTGTCCTAAGCTGAAAGGGGTTTATACATGATGTCTGCCCCAGACTAGTTTTGTTCAGTGGTGTTCAGAGGATGGCACTCTCCCCGTTGATCCACATGAGCAAAACAAACATACCCAAATAAGAAGAAGCAACTCTGTAATCAAGCTAACAGTGGAAAGTGCTGAGTGGTTATTATTATGTCAGAGTTCATCATATTTCTATTGAAGTAGTAACAAGTTAGCTAAACAGTTGTGTGCATGGTTTCCTTTGAAACTTGTGAGACAAAAACCAGTTGCACACTGTATAGAGTAAAGCGTAAAGTGTATAAGCTCCCGTTTGTCCAGTCAGAGGTGATGGGGTAAGGACGGACTAAAGGACTAAATTGGTCCGTCCATTCCTTTAGTGCAGAGCAAGATCATTCAACAACTGCTGGCCAGTAATGAGTATGAATTTCTTGATGCAAGGGGTTAATCAGAGTCTCAGTAGGTTTTGATTTACAATTCAGCATCTGATTGATTCACCCACTGCCCCACAGTAACCGTGTGCACATTTTTTCATTTAGTTTGTGATACGAGCAACAGTGAGATTGTTTCATTACTGAATATGACACTATTCGGTACAGTCACCGTATTGATGTTTCAATCACTGTGATGGAAAGCAAGTGAAGATTTGCAGTGGAGATGGGTTTGCTATATGTGTTAATGAAAAGGAGAAGTTTACTAAGCCTTTTTCCAACTTTATGTTGTCTTCACTATCATCAATCTCTACCGGCATCTGAAAGTTCTTGAAGAAAACGCAAGCAGCAAAGTTGACAGTTCATTCAGACCCTAAGGGGAGTATGTCATCTGTCATCTGTGGTGTAGCCTACAGCATAGCTCCGGCAGCTACATGTGTGAGCCCTGTAGCTACGCCATAACCCCTTAACCCGCACAACCAGAATTTAGTCTTTGATGCTATAAGCTCACACTGTGATCTTGGGTCTGAAATGGACCTGTGGAAAACCCGATGTGCATAAATTGATTTATAAAAAGAGAGACCCGAGCACAGCCAGACCCATTCTGAATAGACCCTTGGGGAGGGGGTTAAACCCGATCCTAAATGCAACCCGAAAAGACCCTAACCGAGAGAGAACATCAACACCAGCACCAGTATGTTATACTTTAACCGTGGTCAATATAATAAGCAATATAATGACAATGTGCTAAAAACAAATGTAAAGTAAGAGAAACTAATTCTACAAATAATTCATTTATGTTAAAAGACAAATTTATAGAAATACAGTGGAAACCGCTTATAGTGATCTCAGTTCGCTTATAGTAATCAAATAGTCCACTTACAGTGTTCATTTTGGGTCTTTTCATACTTGACAAAATATGGAAAAAGAATTAAAACTACAGCTATTTTTTTTTTTTAAATTTACTCCCATGATACTTTGCCTCGCGGTAACCCGTCTGCTTCCAGCTGGCTACCTGAGGCTGGTGTGGCGTGCACATTGAAATCATGACAGGAAAAAGAAACTCATTATCTCTCAATGAAAAACATAGTCTCCTCGAAGCTTATGACAAACTGGCAAAACAAACCAATTAAATGGTAATCTGCATGAGAAATAAAGAAAAAGAAAAAAAAATTGGTTATAATAATCATCAGCTTATAGTGATCAATTTGACCTGGACAGACATGATTGCTATAAGAGGTTTCCACTGTAACAGAAAGTCAAATCTTAACCTTCTGCACTACCAGTAAAACATTATGTATCCAATTGCACAATAGATAAAAAGAAACAATAATTTCCCAACCAATTTAATATCTGTGAATCAAACTCCAAGACATTTATTGTCATTTAGCAGCATAAATCTTTTGCACAGGCCACTGATTCCTAAAATGTTTCTGATACGGTGATTATGACAGAGCAGATACTGAATTTGCTCTGATCCATTTGGATCTACTCAGTTATTAGACATATTGACACACAGACCCGAGACCCGTGGCAGTAAAACAAAACCCTCCACTACCTGATTAGAGAGTATAATTTGCACCCGGCCTAACTCAGATCCTGGCGCAGGTCTAGGTTCCTCAGAACTGAGTGGACCTGTGAACATCTGAAATATACTGACTTGAATTAATACAGGTCTGTGACACTGACACATGAACTATTTGTTCCATGTGTGTAAAAAAAATAAATGAGAAAAATGATGAAAATCAATGATATATGCTATGTGTTAGCTATTTGTTGAGCCTCTTACAGTTCTAGTACACAGCTTCTTACAAGAAAACGAGGGTTGTAGCAAAAATGCTATGCCTCTTGAATATGAATTTTCCCTTTAAATTTGCTCTCAAGGAGCTTTAGAATTGGAAACATAAAAAGATGAGAGTGCTGTGAATTGCTTTGATGGTAGTTACCAAACAGGACAGGTTGCAGACGTTGGGTTTCAGAGTCAGGGAAGAGAGAGGAGAGAGAAAAATCTGTCATATATAACTATGTAACACAACCTTTGATTGTAAATTATCATTTAATATAGTCATAAAATGTCCTAATATAGTTGTACATACAACTCATCATGTTATGTATCTGAGTGCTAATAATCCAATGCACAATGCATAACCCATTATTATGCAGTGTGTTCTGATTGCATAGT
Source organism: Oplegnathus fasciatus (assembly GCA_003416845.1). Taxonomy (NCBI): domain Eukaryota; kingdom Metazoa; phylum Chordata; class Actinopteri; order Centrarchiformes; family Oplegnathidae; genus Oplegnathus; species Oplegnathus fasciatus. The sequence goes on from NTHP01000297.1 coordinate 247,787, forward strand.
AATTCCATTTTATTGTACTTTCAAAGTGCACTGTTATTGAAGTAGTTTTGTGAAGTGCTGCAAACATTTGCTTTAATCACTCAGCTCTGGGTGTAAAAGATTGATGGTCTTATATTCGTTTTTTTTTTAATTCTCCATCTGACTTGAATGCAATTTCCTCCAAGTTTCTGAGGCTTTGGACCTCCTCTGAAATGTTTGGAGCCCCCCACATAGGCAAACACTGCGGGTTAAATACCAGCAGCCAAATAAATCTGTCCCATCCATCAAATATTGACTTCATGGCTCACATTAAAGGGTGAGTCCTGAATTTTAAGAAGGCTGCTGTATTGATCAGCGACCAAGACTCTTTCAGGCCATGCGGAGAAGTCTATTTTGCTGTGGTATTATTGTTTGTGAGAAACTGGCAGAACCCTCCTGTTGACATTTTTACCATAGTGCGACTTGGTCTAAACCATCAATAAATGCACACTGTTTCAAATTTTCTTATTTTTACCCCCAGGGCATTTAGAAGTCCATCTGCTGGTCTGCATGAAATAAAAATAAAATAAAATAATTAAGGGAAGGAAAACATTTTGGTCTCCTTTGACTTGCATCCAAACTGCCAAAAAAGCTGAGATGAGGGTGTCTAAAAACATTAGTATAAAAGATGGACTGGCAGGGAGCAGGTGATTTTGATGTTTTCTTCTTGTCAACAAATCCAATTAAAGTGTTCACTATGTCAATACTTTCTGATTTCTCTACCCTGTCTGTGGCACTCAGCTCTAAGCCCATTGATTCCTACCGAAAGCATCTTTGAAAAGGGATCAGACTGACTGTGACTACAACAGCTGCCTCCCAAACCAAAGGACCCAAGTTTAAACCCCACTCCACTCAGCATTCTTGTTGAGGCGTAATAATACCAACCCGTTAGCCTTTAAAAGGGAACCATGTCTTCAACAGGGTATATTTATATACTAATTTGCTGTTGACAACAAAGACCAGGGTTTGTGTCCTGTATCTCACGTTAATAGGTTTAGCTATTAAAACTATGAAACACTATGAAAATTAAAACACAGTTGTCATTTTCACGCCCAGCGCCCACGTTCTGTAAGTAGTAAATGTACTTGCCCCCATCTGTGCGCCCCTGGGCGTTGTTGGTCTTAAACTGAGGTGTGGTCAGGTTTGCGCCATTGACCAACAAAAACCTGGTCTAAAGTCAATGGCACAATATTTTCCTGCTATTTAAAGGGTGCATTATTCAGACAGTAAGATGCGCCTACATAGGCCAGTTCACAATGCGCATACACTCTGCTTGTTACACACACAGGGACGTTTCCTCAGCAGTAAACCGTTCGCTTCTCCAACTTGCCGAATCCACCATTTAAATAGCAATGCGCCAGGTGCAGGTGCACCTGGTTTTTAAAGGGAATGGGAAATAACACTGATTAATTCATGCCCAAAACACACCTATAATTAATTAAGAGACTAAATACAACCCCTTTGCGCCTTACTTTGCAACCAGATTTTGCGCCGTTTAACCAGCAAAAGTGGTGTTGGACACACCCTACATGCACTTGCGCCATGCACTTTAGACCATGTGCTGCAGATCGTTTAAATAGGGCCCTTGGTCTTGTTCAACATTTAACACTCATTCAACGCTGAAAGGGTTGTTAAAAGGATAAGGCTGTTATTATTTTATATATATAATAAACAAAATCAACTATGTATCCTACTAACAATACTGTATCTGTGTACCACACTTACAATAATACAANACAAAAGAGACATAAAAGACCTGCTGTATTTGGAGAACATGATCCTTTATTTTTCAACCCCTAACCCTAACTAACATCAAAACAGTAAAAAAATCAGAGACTTAAAGATATAATCTCGACGATTTTCGTTTAAATAAATGTCTGTTAAGTCACTATCTATCGCCGAATGATGCAGCACAATGGTGATTGAGCCGAAGGCCCACTGATAAAAGCCTGCAGCATTTGCAGTATTACGACCCGGGTGTCGGGAGCGACTTTCCTGGAAAAATCACAAGCGGTGCACAGTTAGGCTTTTAACAAGGTATGATCGCAACAGACTCGCTCTTCAACTCACCTGTGTGTGAAGCGGTGTATTGTTTTTTCTGGTCTGTGCTATCGTTGTGAGTGAACGGTTACTATGGCTGAACAAAGAAAAGATCGATGACTACAGATGATGAAACCTGGGAAGTGAGGTCCAAAAACACGATAGTGATAGGTCACCATAGGTGCCACAAAAGACAACAGAATGAAAATCTTTGAGATTAAAACTATAACAGTAAGTTCCCATACTCAGCATAAAAATGATCCGAATTTACTGGTTTATGTTGAAATAGCTAATACATTCAGCCGCACACAGCCACTGATGCCCAACCTCCAATATGGCTGCCAAAGTGTGTGCTACAGTAAGAGAAAGCCCCATATAAGCAAAACACATTTAAATGCTGAAGTTCAGCGACACCGCTCTCTAAGGGTAAACACAACCTATAGCATCTGTAGCCTCTGCTGGGCCGCTCATCACATTCAGTGTCAAGCTGCTCCTGAGCTGCTTCACTGTAATAACTCTCACCTCCCATGGCAATCTGTGTGAAATGGGCTTGACAGCAGTGTCTGTGTGTGTGTTTCTTGCAGAGTGCTAAAGATTCAATTCTAAATGCAGAGAAAGATCAGGATCTAACGTTAGCCTTTATGAACCTCAGAGAGTGTGTGTTTGTTTTACGACTAACTTTCAGTCAATGGTTATGTGCAGATATTTTGTACACACACACACGACTCACGTGTATTCCTTAGCAGCAAGTTTATTGTGGGCTCCTGTGATATGCTGGCTGGTAGGGGTGATAAATTGTGACACACACACACACACACACACACACACATGCTAGCCACAGTATATCTTCAGTTGTGGTAGTTGTGTAATTCAGGGGTGGTGGTAGCTTGGTTGATGGATAGCAGCTTTAGATATGATGTTGTGTGTGTGTGTGGGTGTGTGTGGGTGATACTGTCAGCTATATCTCCAGCTGTAACTTGTAGGGTCTCTGGGATTGTTCCATAGCTAGAATGATGAATTGTGACCGGCACGTGTGTGTATACGTGTATTTGTGTGTGTGTCAGCTCTATAACTTGTGGGGTCTTGGGGATACTTCCATTGCGAGTTGATGTATTGTCCACGGGGTGGCCAATAAGAAAAGTGCTGAGGTTCACACAGTGTGTGTGTGTGTGTGTGTGTTTGAGAGAGCAACATCCCACGGAAGGGAGCAGGCAACATGAGTGATGGACAGAAACCCTCGGTTACATCAATCTGCTTTACTTACTCACACACACATACACATTCTCTCCCTCTCTCACACACACACATGCTAGTCTTGCATTTCTTACTCCCTACCCCCTTGTTTTCTTGCTGCAGTCTTCTGTTTCCCTGAGCCTTCACACACACACACACACACACACACACTGTGGGATAAGCAGGTGACCAGCTCCTGCTACACCTCCATTCTCTTGGCTATTGAGGTGAACGTGATACAGTGATGGAGCAACATTCCCCCTGTTTCCCTTTCTCTCTATCTCAGGCTCAGTGACTAAACAGGCCATGAGGACAGGAGCAAAGGGAACACAAAGTCCCCTAAGTACAATGCGGAATGGGAACAAGACTGCATTCTTTAAGGGGAAACATCTAGTAATTTCACATGTCAATACAGTGTTGTCAAAGTCAAGTTGTGAACACAACACTGACATATCATCTACTTTGACGTTAATATGGCGAACTTGCCATGGCACATCCAGCAGTTAAGGAGCAACATTATAATTAATTTGGAGCCTTGTTTGTGTCCACTTGATGAATATGAGTCCAAAATTCACACTCATTTAGTTCCATTTTTGGTCTCCACCAACTCCTGAGGGAGACTCTTTAAATGCTCCACTATGATCACCAGCTAGCTATACTGTGAGAGCACTTTGAATCTTGTTTGTTTAACCATACATGAACTGAAACAGCCATGGTGCCTACGGTAGCTGTTGTTTGCCAAGAAATAGTTAGCACTTCACTATAAAACAATGAGTTGTCGGTAGGGTAAGTTTAAAAAATGTAGATATAACATGGTAAATAGTGAGCCTTTGAGCTGTGAGAAGCTGTCTTTATGCTAAACAAGGGTAAACATGACCTGGCCTCAGCTTTGTAGTTAATCGACAAACACGAAATTGATCAATTTTCTCTTGTGAATTTGAAAGAAAAAGCAATAAGTATATCTCCTAAAGAGTTGTTTCTTGTCTTCTCCCCGTCTCCCCTTTGTTTTCAGTGCAAGAAGGATATCAACCAAGAACCGCCCTTGATACAACAGCTAATAGCATTCAGACCAGGTAAGCCAACATAGAGTTAGTGTTTCCAGGTGATGTAATTGTTCAGCCATTAAAAAATGATGTCTTACCTGATATCTAACCTGATAGAAACATGATAAGACTTCAGTTAAGCTTTCAGAAAAGCAGAAATGCAATGCAGGGAAGTGTTAGCTTTTTCAGAATTTGACAGAAACAAAATGTACAGACGTTGGTAGAAAATAACTGAAAAACAAAACAAAACAGACCTTATGATCTCCTCTCAGAGCAACCTAAAGTGCTGTATCCTGAGGGATGCACTTCCCAAATCCCAAAATATAGGCCTCAACCTCTGGCTAACACTTGACAGGAGTAATGCTGTAAAGCCTTACAGCAGTGATCCAGCAGATTCCAAAACCTTGGTCTTAACTTGTGGCTGGACAGTTGTACAGATGGAGCCAACAATGTTTACACCAGCTGAGCACAGCCAAATCTTTTTACACAGCAATCTCCAAGATGGATCCTGTAGATATTTGAGAGAACCCACTTGTATGATGGATGTTTATCTGATACTTGGTAGACTGACTCTAGTTGCACCAATTCAATTCTTGACCAACGCATAGGAGCGGTAAATGAGCACCACAGGTGGATAAAGTCACTGAAAACTGAAAACTCATCCAATAAAGACCTGAGGCTTGCAGAATCGGTGACATCTTTTAAGTAACTTCTCAAAACGTATCTTTTTAAAAAAGCTTTTTATAAATGCTAGCACACAGTTTTATTTCCAACATGTCCTGCTTTATAATTATTGTTTTTTATGTTATTGTTGGGCATTTTGTATCATTTTCATTATCTGATTTCATTTGCGACATTGCAGTCTTGAAGAGAAGAGAGAGGTACTTGAACCTTCAGATGTATGCAATGGACTGTATATTTTCTAAAAATGCAGCCTTAACAGTCCACACAGACTCCTGTCTCTGTCAGCTCAGTGTCAGGGCAGTGATCTGATTATCTGACCTCAAACCAGCATTCACAATGCTCAATGTAGTTGGACTTCCTGAGCTGCTAGTGCTGTTTGTCAGCAGTATTCTGACAAGTAACAGAAAAAAAAAAATTCTGTCTCTTATTGTAGCTGCAACTGTTAATCTACTTCGATTTCATATTACTTTATGCTTTTGTTACTCTCCCTTTCTGTATGTTTGTGTTGTACTGTACATATGGATTTATAGGTGAACTCGTCTTTGAAAAGAAGCAATTGATCATTGACTTTGTTGGATGTGAACAATCTGATTGATCTAATGGAAATGAACTGAGTTGCCAGACTCTTACTGAGAACCTTATTTGACAAATCAGTGACCCAATAGACCTCCACAATGAATAAAAGACAATCAAGTGATTTTACCTGGCATTTTACTAGCCCCACACTTTCCCATTACAGCTAAATAAAAGACCAACAGAACAGCAGAAATAAGGTCAGAGGTCTCCAATCCTTTTTTTTTCTGTTATCATGTTGTGTGGACTAATTACTGAATTTAACACACCATATGTGCACTGTGTGTATTTACCCAGACGTCATCATGCTGCCAATTGCTCTATTTGCAAACAGCGATTATCCAACAATCCACTCCAGCCAGACACCTCCAGTCCACCCAGCTGTTCAGTTACATCTGTCTAAACACCACAAGCAAGTTCCTCAGGAGCTCAGACTGCGGATCCTGCTAAAACAAAATCTAGCACTGCTACAGGTACAGCTAATCCTTCAACATCAGTTGGTCCTGCTGTGATCAAGGTGTTCCACCCAGCAGCCTAGATCGAGATTCACAGTGAGGCCAATAGGTCAGACAGCTCTGTTGACAGACGTACTGCTGAGAACCTAGCAGATGAATCTCTCGAGATTACAACAAAGTGGATATAACCCAAAAAAATGGCTGCATGCATCAGTTATGTTAAGTAACGTCACAGCTGCAGTGAAGCAGACTGGATAGAATCCATTTTCTTGCTTTGCACAAACATTTAGCCTTGTGTGTTAGGGAAAACTGAAAAATCATCAACCCCAAGTGGACAAAGTAAAGGCAATGGTAGAGTCTGGGAAGAGAAGCACATGATTTATGCGTCTGATCAATCAAGAGCAGCTTAAAAAGAAACGGACATACCAGAGATTCAGCTGAAGTAAGATATCTGTTGTTACAAGGTGGAAACATGGCAATGTGACTACAGCGCTGTTCAACCATAACTAACTTTTCTCATCAAATCTTGCTACTGCCTTTCTACATGTGTGATTGTGTCATGCTTACAGACAAAGGAACACGGTACATGTGACAACAACACATCACACAGTATTTTAAGGGGAGGGACGTGTACTACCACTGCCTTACAATATAAAGAAATACTTGATATAAGTAGTACTGGGGAGTGTTGTGTCTCCTCGGGATACCTAGGACCACTACATATATCGATCTTCAGAGTTTTTCATGTATCAACTATCAAATATTTGTACCTTTCAGAACAGCAGCAGCTGAGTCAAGTCTGATCAAGTCGAATATATAGGTTTGTAGTGCTGAACAGAGCTGCGTAGTGGGAGGAGCTATTTTGGGTGCCCCTGGTTCCCATTCATTTTTCCCACAGACAATATTATGTAACTCTCATTTGGAACACCTCTAGTGCTTGGATGGATATGAAACTCTCCTGGTTAAATCATCAATACTAAAGATGAACAACTGCATTAGGAAATATCTGGTTCTGGAATCTAAAGTCGAAGGTGCAGGCCTATGTACATGAAGACTTTGGGGGAGAAGTTAACTTCAACTCTCATGAATGAATTTACTTTAGATTTTTGGTCAATTTTGGATTAATTCAGCAATGACCGCGCAGTGTTTTGTTCCCCAATTTATCAATGAAACATTTTGAATTTGCCAACGCTCTGGTTTGTGCCTCTGACTGGCTTCTTCTCCATAGCAACAGTGGCTGTGGCTCATGTGTACTGTTGTATTTAGACCAATATGCCATGCTAAAACGACAAACAAAACATGATATTTCAAATACGAAGTTGAAATAATTCAAACTAGTGGCCATTACATAAACCTAATATAACCTAATAATGTTAAAAGAGAAATAAAATGGGAATACTGAATGGGAAAAAGCAGGGTCCCTCCCACCTCGCAACTCTAAGGCCTCAGTAACAAGTGTATACAGTTACAGTAAGCCCTAAGGGGAAAACATGTATCAGTCAGTCACCACCTGCACTGCTTAAAGCAAGCTAACTTTTGTCAGATAGTGGCCGAGTAAGTTTTGAATGCAGTTTCAAATTTAATGCATCCCTTTTGATTGCAGGCAGTTAGGTTGGTAACTCATAAAAGCTGAGTAGGCGGGAGAAGGCGAGAGCTTTTGTCAATGTCGGAGTCAGAGTGTGAACATAGGGCTCTTTCCCAAAGAAGTACGTACCCATGCAGACCCGCTATATATCAAAGTAGAGTCAGGCCAAAATATTTGTTCATTTTTTACACTTACACTCAGGGCCGTACGCAGGATAAAGTCACACTACAGACACTTTGTTCTCTCTCACCCTCTGTATTCACTGCCTGTCTCTTTCTCTGGGACTCCTCACTCGTCTCTCCTGCCAAAGTGTACTAAAAATAATTTAGTAAAATTAGGTACATCTTTTTTGTTTCATCTTTGTGTTTGCATCATTTTGGATTTGAATTATAAAAATGTGTCTCAAACAGTACATGAACATAAGCAAAATGTGTGTTAAGCAATAATATATAATCATATAATAACACCACATTATCACACTATAATTATCCCAGGTGTTTGTGTTGTTAAATTGAGCCTACAGGTCCCACTGTAATTACCAAAGAACATATACTGTATATCTCTGTGGTAATGACATTGTTTGAATTGGATCAGGTCAGTTTTTGTTTGTGTTGGACAGCACAGGGACATAATGCTAATCCTGTCCTAAGCTCAGTGGACAGTACCTGCTCTTTCTCTCTCATCTCCACCTCACCTCTCATCTCCACCTCACCTTCTCTCTTTCTTTTTCTCTCAGTCTCCTCATCTTGTCCTGTATCTCTTCCCTTCCCAAAGCTGAGCTTTGATTGATGGACTCTTTTCATTTCGTCTGTCTCAGTGCAGAAAGTAAACACAGGGTCAATTGATATTTATATGGAAATGTTATCAGCCTCTGCTAGGATGCAATGAAAATGAAAATACCTCGTACCTCATTTTAACATGAATTTCAACCCTTTACCCAAACTGAACTGAAAGAAAAGCATTCCAACTTTTGTTGAAAGTTTATCAGTCTACCATTGGAAGGATGGAATTAACGTTAATTCACTCAAGTGAAACTAACTAGCCGGCATCATGATGGATGACCACTGTTTAATGTAACACGGCCGCACAGGAGCTGTTCGTCAGATGATGTCTGGAGAAGAACTACAAGCAGTCCACCAGTAAAATCCTGTAGTTACCTGGATCACTCTTTGCATGGATTCAGCTGCCTGTCCGGTTTCCTCAACTTGTTGACATAATCAAAGAACCACCGTGTTTAGTAAAGATTTCGTAGAAACGACAAGATCATCCACTTCACCATCCACCTACCCATACACACAAGCAATGACGTTGATCAGATGAGCAAGTCGGTTATCTTGTCGTGATACAATATCTTTGCTGCACCAAAGTGAAGTTATTTTTAGGTAATTATTTCACGACTTCTATTATATACACCTCGGTGATCTCAATGGTGGGTACGGCCATGCTTACACTAGCTAAAAGAGCAAACAATTGACTCTTTGAGCTGAATATTTGTGCTGCTCAATACATTTTGTGTTGTGTGAAACATACCTTGCTTCTTACTGTTCTTGCATATTAGCCTGCTTGTCCTCTAACAGACATCTGCAGAGGGAGGGGGTTGGGAATGATAAATGGGAACAAGCCTGTGGAGCTACTGACATAAAATGTTACCACTGAATTACTAAGAGGTTGGCAAACTCATTGAAATTCTAGTGGCTTAATTTATAATGTATCCCAAATAAACCAGCGGTAACACTTTTTTTGTTATTCAGTTGCCCGTTACTTAAATGTTCCTTATGGCTTTTTTTCAGACATAACAGCACATTTATGGAAAGAGCCTGACACCAGAACAGCAGTAAGTTAAATAGTAGTGATATGAAGGAACAAGTTCTCTTACAGGGTGTATTGCTGATGGATTTTAACACTTATTTTGTTGCTTTACCCTTAAGCGCATATCCTGGGAACTTAAACAATTTAAAATAGGGTCACATTTAATAAGGCACACAAGACGTGTATTTAATGCATTTCTCTGCGTACTTCACCTTGTGCTGCTGTGGCCTTTATCTAACAGTATTCAATTCAGACTTATGCTATGTTGAAAGTGAGACGGAAATGTTACTATTTCAGACCTAGTGACACTGTTGTCATAAAAATGTAAACTTGCCAACAAGTTTACATAACCAGGCTCATGGCTGAAAAGGACTAAAGACCAAAATGACTAACTAGATGTACAAATTTAGTTTGCCAGTTTTTGAATTTTAAGAAAGTAATTAATCGTTAAAGCTTTTCTGTATTTTTATATCTGTCCATACCTGCATTTTTGTACTTAGACTTAATTCTCTTTCCCTCATACTCTACGTCCCTGTGATGCATTTACTTTTACTTGCCCTCTCTCCTGCAAAATCACAAACACATTTTAGAAGAAAGCCGTCAGAGTGCAGCAAAGTAAAAGTGGACAAATTAGAATTGGATGGACAAAAAATGTTAGAAAAAGTGGTTTTGCATGTATAGCTGTTACTGATATTTTGCCTTGTTCAGTTGAGCTACGAAGGTACTGTAATAACCCTTTATCTAAACCCAGTGGTGCCTTTTACATTTCAACATCAGTGGACTACCCTGAAGTACCCCCATCTCTGTTTCTGCAGTTTTTCAAACTCAGCACAAAAAAGTAAAGCATTGCAGCTGCTGTTTTTTAGTCATGGGCGAGCTGACAAAGCATTACAAGTCAAACTAGCCTTGAGCTGATCGTACTAAACATGCCTACACGTGGAAACAAAAAATCGTAAATGATTCTGCGGGACTGTTTGGATTGGTTACATTTCGTAGATGCAGATGCAGTTTTATACAAGTAACCTAAGTTTAAAAAAAAGGAGCTAAAATTAAAAAATGATAATTACGTTCTGGATCCATGCATTTGCTTGAATAAACCGTTACAAATATCTGGAAGTACAGTATCAGTAGCATGGAGTAATAGCAGGTGCAGATCCAGTCAGTCAAAGTGTAAGCTTTGCTTTGAGATTGCCCTGCATACTGATTTTACAGGGAATAATATATACAGGCTTTCATTCACTGATATAAATAATTTAATTGCCACAGTAATTAATTTCCTGTTTATTGGGTTTGCACCAATTGTATACACATTAAGAAATGCCTTTAACATTGTTTTATCCCACCATGAAATTTTAGATCTGTCTGACAGAGGTGAGTTTGTTTATGGCTTCTTATAGATACAATGTTTATCTTTAAGGAGATGGCGGTCAGAAAGATACACGTTTAATTGTTCACACCTTACATTGCTTTTCACACTTCTGTCAGACAGTTACCAAGTTTTTACAAAAGGGTCTTGGATTTAGATCACAGCTGTGATAACATGGGAGAAGATGGGAGAGTGCACAGTAAACAAAGATTAGAAAGATGGATGGGAAAAGGGGGGGAGGGAAAGGAGGGTGAGGAGAAAAATACAATAATGGAAAAGTCTTAAAGTCATAGACAGAGTCATTGACTGACTAAAAGTAATGTCACACTAGATGCTTTTGATAGAGGTTTTTGGGGTAGTCAGGGTTAGTCTGGGCTGACTAAGTTCCCTCCAGGGGAACAGCTGATGATGTTGTGAGTACAGAGTAAACTCTTGCATGAAAGGGTATAACAACTCCCAACCAGTGACAACATTTTTCAGACATATTTATGTTAAAATCAAAGGAGCATTGCATGCAGAGGTAAACACAGGAACAGCAAAGCTAATGTGCATTACCTATAACAGTAGAGTTACTCCAAAAAGGACAGAGGCATTATTGCTGTTTCAAGCTTTCAGTTTTTCTTTAAAACCATCATCAGGAGCAGGTAGAGGTGTTAGGAAGCTAAGCAAATAAATACCAGTACTAC
>NTHP01000297.1:259382-289247 GCA_003416845.1 Oplegnathus fasciatus
CTTCAAAGCAGTAAGTAGGCTTACTTTCATATGTTATAAGTACAACAAGTATGAGGCTTTAGTGCTTCAATCAGTCTCTGTTGTAGGATGATATCGGTATACAAAAGCACAATTAAATAGCTTTGAGATTGGACAGCCAACAGGGGGAAAAAAATGAAATGAGCAAAGTAATGCAAAGCAATGCATTAAGTCTGCGGGACTGTAAGCACTGGCAACATATGACTCAAGAAGCTGACACAGATAAGTCATTCCCTCCGATGTTAGGAAAAGCCAGTCTCTGAACACTCGTGCCCATTCACACACCGCAATCCACAGGATCTTCTACGATTGGTGATGCCACTTTCTAAGAGAACTGATTGGTCGGTAGGCGGTGCTTTTATACACGTTGATCTCTTATCTTGAACATAACCTGCTCCGGAGCAGCATATCCAATAGGGATGGGCATTTCAAGCAAAAATACTATTCGATATTCGCTGGGAACTATTCACCGATTCTTCGAAGATCAACCACCCCCCGCCCCCGCTGCTTGCATGCACACACACCAGAGGAACATGTGCGTTGACCTCAAGTAAGCCATAATGATACTGATAATGATATTGAACATTTCCAAATTCTCACCACGTTCCCACTCCCAGCTCATCACATATGGACGCTTGGTCAAGCACGTTGGTCAGGCACGCTTGGTCAGACGCTAAAGGGGTACCCAGTGGAAAACACCCTCTCTGATGAAACAGACATTGCGGGCACACAAAAGTATGCCCTTGCTAATTTTGCCAGTCAGGATATTGTCCATGGGATCGATGTGGAGGGGTGAGCACTTGTCCTGGCAGTACTGGTTTAGTAGTAGTTTAAAATCTGTCCATGGTGAGTCTGACTATGTTATATGACTGCAATGCTAAATCGGCTAAAGCTTCTTGAAAAAAAGGATGTCAGTCCACTACTTTGGTCCAGACTGAAATGTCTCAACAACTATTGGATGGACTGCCATGAAATTTGCTACAGATGTTGACATTCCTCTGAGGATAAATTGTAATCACTTTGGTGGTCTCTTAACGTTTTATCTTGCACCATCATCAGCATAATGTTAAATGGTCATACACAACACTGAAGGTTGATTTGAAAAACTTTCTGACAGTGTCAGAAATTTAGGACCGAATTCTCACTCACTCAGTGTGACTGCTGCTAGAAGCCAAGTCTACAAATGACACCAATTGGATTAAGGCATGAAGTGACACCATTTTTGGATAAGTTTATTTTAAAAAAAAACAAACAAAGAAAAAAACAAAAATGGAGGCAAAATGAAACACATTTTGGAATACAGAAGTGCCAGTGTTACGGCCAAAGGATATGTATTTGTTATGCTGCATTTTCAAACATGAAAGTGGCACAGACAGATAATATGAGTTGACATGTCTCTGCTTGCATTTTTCCTTATTCATTTACATCATTGCACTACAATTAACCAGACATTCATCGCATGAACTGACACACAGCAGACATTTTGGCATAGCAGGAAAAGCACAGCTGTAATTGATAAGATTTAAAACGACTGCATTCTATTTAGGTAAGCTACTGTAGTTCCAGGATTATGGAATTGTTCATACTGGCTCACTGTCATGGCTTACTGGGACACTTTATAGAACTGAGCCACTGTTATTAAAATTTGTTTTACTGTACTTTTCCTGCTATGGCAAGTCAAAATGTCGCCCATGAAAAAGGCCTATTGAAATCATACAATGTGAAACAGACTGTGACGTAAGCTGTGTCCCAAATCCATATTACATTCATATACTAATTCTATATAGTAAATATTACATACTGATCATCATGGTACACTGTTTTAGCAGTTAGTTTACAAAAAAATCTATAGACTTTTATACTAACAGGAAATGATATAATACATGTGATTGTAGACGTCCAAACTTTACAAATGGACTCCAAAATGGTTTCCTAAGATACTTTAATACTTGTATTTTTGTTTTGCAAGATGTTTTGGAGCTGTTTCACCTCCATTCACAATTTATTACAATTTTGCCTCCATTTCCTTTGTGCATCGCATTGTGGGAGAATAGTGTCCATTAACAGCGCACTTAAAAGTGAACTTTATGTAGTATGCATCCTTTCTGCTTTGAGTATCCTTCATTCACTTCACTTTTCCAGTGTGAACACAGTAAATACTAAAAATCTGCTTAGAATCCATATGTAGTAGGGAATTGGGACAAGGTGTAAGATTTTAGTATACCCATCGTGCACAGTGTGATATGCGATGAATCTGTAAGATTCCTGTCATTGTACAGGTGTTTTCACTCTGGTTAATTAGACTTCTGCTCAGGTAGAAGTTGGGCGGAGCTATGCTGGAATTACATGTGGGCACCAAACTTCATGGACCAATAAGAATGAAATAAGAATGATAAAGGTGTAACGTCTCCATCCTAAAGAGGTATTGCAAGAGGTATTGCAACAGGAGGGTCAGGGAGATGTCAACTAAGCAGAGTCTGTACGCACCCAATTAACAACAATCCACAAAAGAGGTCTAGTCAGGCAAAATAAGTAAAATCAGCAGTGTGGATTTACCAAAAAGACTCAAATGTAGGAAGAGAAAAATACAAATGGTTACAATAATTACTATGATAAAGAAACATTTCTCTAGCATGCTTCAATGTTGGACTGAAAAGGCAAATTAAAAATATATGTACATTATTTCAGTAACTAATACATTTCTAAATGCCCTCCTTTTTGAGGTACATTTCAGCATCAGTCACCACTGTCACTAATTTAGTAAAATGTCACAAGCACTTGACTGCTATCGATTGATTGTGTATTTTGGAACCCTTTCCATTTCTGTGAAGTTTGTGCATACTGAATAACCAAAAAGGTTGGGCTATAAACCAACAAGGTTTAAGTGCACTGGTGTAATTCACCGACCTGACCTTATGTTCCTTTATTTCTGTTTGATTTTTAAAAGAACATTTCAAAGCAGACATACTTTGGTCCTCAGAGAAGAACCTTGTTGTTAACCCAGACAAACAGATTTGTTTCTTAGCTTGTTATCTAAAGCAGCTACAGAAAGATGAGCTTGTTTACACTCCAATATTTTCATTCCAATGGGTTTTTATATGCAGAACATGCTGGTAATATATACTGTATTTTTTTCCTTCTTTCCATTTTTTTGTATGCACATGTCAGTTTGGGAATTAACTTTTCATTACAAGGCATGAAGCAGATAATTGTCAAATACTCGACATCAGAATGGACGTGGTGTGAACTGAATGGCTTGAGGCTTAGAAAAGTTCAACTTTGATAGACACAAGTGTCTTGGTGGGGCTTGTGACCACAATGATTTGATAGAAACATAAGTCTTTGGGTAGCGAGTCAGCGACTAGAAGCAGATTAGATTCCCAGTTCATTCTAGACTGCAGGCCCTCGGCTAGCTGTGGGAAATCATTACAGTAAATTAACTCTGCAACAGAAAGTGCCTCGGACAGATTAGACGTGCGGGCTCCTCAGAAGATTGTTAGCAACTAATAATGTCCTCTTCAATTTATTTTGGATATTGAATAACTGCTGATCTCTGTGGTTGGTGTTCTTTCTATTTTTCTGTGTGGTTGTTTGATTTCTCGTCCCCACACTTTATCTACTTCCATCTTCCTCTCTTTCTCCAATTTATCTCTCTATCCCAGACTCCCTCCGTGTTACTATATCAAATAAAAATCAAGGGGTAAAGACCAATGAGGGTTGGCCAACAACTCTTGGTACTCTTGGTAATCTTTTTCTTCCACCTTATCATACCCATAGTGGTCAAAATTTATCAGAGTTACTTATCTACAAAACATCAATGCAGAATGTATCCATAAATTTACTGTCTATTATGTATTTAGATATACAGTGTTTGAGATATACACTATATCACTGGTTTTAATCAGCCGCTGCCGAGTCCTCTTGTCCTGGGCCGAGCACATCCCATACCAGTTTGTAATGTTTCCAGTCAGGATGCTTTCTGTTACACCTCTGTAAAACAGGAACTTGGCACGGGAATGAGAAACTACAGCTGAGTTTGATGGGAATTTCATTAGTTTTGCAGGTATTTGGTCATAAATCAAAGAATTAGACAAATTGAAATTTTGACCAGATTACTACATGCAAAGCGAGAGGATCACCCAAGTAACAAACTATTCTTCTGGGAGCATTAATGTGTGTACCAGATTGCAAAAAATGCACCAGAGTCATTAGGATACATTAGGATACTCAGAACCATGAGTTTTGAGAATCAAACTTTATACCAATCCATGTAGCAGATTGGAGCGGCAACAAATAGTCAATTAATTGATGAGTTGATCGAAACAAAATTAATTGTCAAGTATTTTGATAATCGAATAACCATTCTAGTCATTTTTTAAGCAGAAATGCCAAAACTTAGCTTGCTCCAGCTTCTCAATTGTGAGGATTTGATCCTTTTCGTTAAGTTCTTTTCAGATGCCAGCTGGATCAAATGCACTTTGTGATTATGAAGCATGATGTGTTTCCAACAGCAAAAAGTTTTTTAGTGTCGAGAATTTTGGTAGTCAAGTCAATTTTTGATTTGGATAAGGAACTGTGGTACTGCCAGGCTGCATCCTGGTCTACCTTTGTAGATATGTTTTTTTTCAGTCATTTCCTTATATCCATTTCTACATTTGCTTTTTTGCAAGTAGATTAGCCTCTAGCTACATGATGTGTACGATATGCCTTGGCTGACATTACACAGTAATATTGTACCAATTTATAAACCAATGTTACTTTTCAATAAAAATTCTACACTCCTGTACTGGAGTGTACTGGAGGACACATATGTCACTCATGGTGAGCCTGTCCCCCAATTAGCTGCCCATAATGCCAGGCCTGCCACCAACTTCATGTCCCAGTATGCACTGCTAATAAAGTTCTCAATGGTGAACCCTCAGAACCAGCCCAGACTGGGGATTATCCATGTTTACCTGACTGTGATGCACCAAACAGACCCTGGCGTCTCTTGGCTGTTCATTCTTCACTACAGTGGTACTCAAGTACCTTAAGTACTATTTTAGGTATTCGTACTTCACTATTTCCATTTTCTGCTACTTCATACTTCTACTCCTCTACAATTAAGGGGAGATATTGTACGTTTTACTCCACAAGATAAGACTTTATGGGGGGGAAATTCACAAGCTACCCAGCAGTATATAAGGTAGATCAAATTAGCCCCACCTTTACCAGCTACAACATTAAAGTGATTCTTATACATTAATACATCAATAATTATAATCGAATGATATAATATATATAGTTCTGAAATGGGCCATTCTGCATATCGAGTACTTTTATTATTGGTACTTCAAGTATATTTTGATGCTAATACATTTGTACTTTTACTAGAATTTCTATTTCTATCTACTGTCGTATTGCTACTTTTACTTAAGTAAAAGATCTGAGTACTTATTTCACCACTGCTTCACCATCTCTATTGCTGCTTCCCTCAGGGATGTAGTCATACACTTCACTTCAATGTTTGAGTCTGACAACATGTTATAAAATGTGAAGTTATTCATAATCTGTGCAGATATTCTGGAAAATCATTTTGGGTGACTGAAATGCCGTTCCCAGCTACAATAGCTAACTGAGATCTTGTACATAACATCCCTGGCTCCCTGGAGGCTGACAGAAGACAACAGAACTTGTCTCTGCCAAACTCTATGTAGTTCTCATTGTAGTTTAAACTAGGCTGCCACAGCTCGCTATGGGTAAAGAAAACACTGGCAAGTGTTGTGGAGAAAAGGTTTTAAACTGGTAAAATATCCTTTCAGGAAATTTAAAGCCATATTAGACTAGAAGATAAACTGAATAACTGATAAGTTCACCTAACACCATCTCTGGCTGTAAGTGTTAATCATTTTGAGTCATACTTTGCCAACATTGCAGACATAAGCTACCCTGATTAATACAAACACTATTAAAACATAACTGAGTCATTACAAAGCAACAATAAACAAGCTACTTCAAAAATCCATCCCTGACTCATGATTTTGTGTTTTCCTTTAACATTCGATGTGGCAGCAGATTTTAAAGAAGGTCAGGGCGCATGACAAGCCTTGTGCCCTTATCAGCCAGGTGCTAAACAAGCACAAAATAAGACATTGTTTTTCTTTCAGAAGACAGACTTTCACCATGCTGCATCGATCTACCTCGTACCAGCATTCTGATTTTAAAATAAGAGGCCCTTAAAGGATTCTTAAAGTCTTAAACTTCAAGGACAAATGATAAAACAACTTTGAGAAAATTTCTGAGTATACTAAAGGTCAGTTACAGTCCTTCTGCAGTTCCCAAGTTTTTATTTACAGACTAAACAAATTAAAAACAAAAAAAAGCTTATTACTCAGAGCTAGACCTCTGTGGCTAGAATTTTAATCCAATGCAGAAAAACAGAAATCAGGTACATTCCGGAGTTTCCAATAAAAAATGGAAATGAGAGAATTTCCCCCACAGCAGTCTGACAAACATCAACCGCTATTTATGTAGCAGCACTAATTAGATCAGTTCTCTCGCCCACACAGCAGAAGTTGTCTCAGTGGCCGTTCAAAACGTGTGTTAATACGATATTCCTTCATCCAAAACAGAGTCACAGTGGAGACTCATCTGGTTAGTTACACGACCACACACAGTCCAGTTTTCCATGACATGGGCTTATTATTGTGTAACAACCTGATTATTTCAAATGATATTATCAATAAAATATATATAAAAATGTAAAAGTTGGGTGAAAAGTAGTTTTAATTCATTATTATAAATCGGCTTCCAGACCAACAAAGTAGGAAAAGTTAGCATCAGAGCTCTGCACTAAACTTTGACTAACTGTAGAAGACTATTACATTTACTCAACTACTGAGTCAGAAAAGCAAACACATTCCATCCAACAGCTCAGTTTTGTCTTGAAGACAAAGACACAAGCAAGCCTGTGCACTGAGGCGATGGCATTGTACTGGAGTGTACAGTATGTCAGGAATGTGACAAAAGAAGGTGTTGGTTTCAATTTCACACCTGTAGACCAAAAGACCAGGTGGCAGGTGGCTGACAAATGGTGTCTGACATACAAACATAACCTACAGCTGCCTACAGGTGATGGAAACAGTGTGTAACGTGTGTGTTAGTGAAAGTCTGACCGTGCAACTTCTGTAAGTACCGTATGCTTGACAGCCAAACTAGCCTTTTTTGGGGGTACATTACTTTGGCACTTAGTACTTAGATAGATAGATAGATTACTTTATTCATCCCTGAAGGGAAATTCGAATACTTTACTGTTTTGTACTAATGTTCACAAACAAACTGTAAGTGCATTTCCATCCACCTGTTTGGATGCACATTTTCAATTTGTGGAAACACCACAGCTTAAAAAAAAAACTCCATCAGGCCACAAGGCAAGCCTCCAGGTACAGTGTTGGGATGTACAGTAATCAGGATTTCAGGTCAAATGACTTCCACTGGCCTGAATCACCTTTTTCCAACACTCAAGGATTACACAAGAAATGGCTGTAAAACATATCCCAAAAGACTCTTAATATCAGCATGCTGATAGACCATAGGTGCAATAAAAGTCTTGAAAAGGAGTATCAGTCAGCTCATTTTGTGCCATTCATCTGAGTAGGGAGCCAGCAAGAAGTCACCAAAGTCAGCCAAACGAGGACTTGCATGCTATGCAGTGCAATTGCTTTATGGGTTTCTGGGCACAAACACGTGGAAGCCTGAAACAATTTTTGGACGTATGCACCCAGTGATCAATTTTAATTGGATTTGCAGCCATCTTGGTAGTTGTTCTCTTTATACATCAGTGCAAGCAGAAAACAACAAATACTGTATGTATCTTGGTGAGGTACTGCATTTTTATTTGTTTTACTTTAGTGATAAAATCATTGAATTGTTTATCTGTAACATGGTAAATGACTCAGTAATGTCAGTTGTACAGTGATATCTATCTAAAGTTTGTTACGTTAACATGCTAACATTAACCACCATGAGCTACTGGTCATACCACAATACACCAGGCTATAGAAAATCCCTGGGTCTGTTGGTCTATCAAACAAGAGTGTATTTATTGCCCATAATTCCAAGTATTCATTTATAAGAGAAAGTGTTATTTCTACCCTCAAAAGTTACACAATCATGCTTTAAAGACGAACAAAAAATTCCAAAGAGTTATTTTTTGGTTTATTTTTCTTTTGCTTTCCAAGATGTTCCTGGAGCTGTTTCCAGCAGTGAGCAGATTTTCAATCAGCTCTGCTTCCACTCCTTGTGCTAAGCTAGGCTAAAGACATCATGAATTTACTTCAGCATTGAAGCAAGGTATGAACTTGAAATTAATATTGACCCTTTCGAACTTTTGCTAAGGCATGAAAGGAACATATTTTCTAAAAGTATGTCTTTAAAAAGAGTTAAAAAGAGGGGAGAAGAGGTGAGAGAATGAGACAGGTAGCATTACAGGGAGACAGAAAAATAAAACAAATAGAGAGACAGAGATATGGATAGATTAATAGGTTTGGAGACAGAAAAGGGGAGAAAGAGGATTGTCAGTAATGGAAGAGGGTGATACCAGCAGAGAAGGTGTCTGTACTCTCCGCCTGAGAGAGTAATCGATTTCAGGCTCCCAGGCTCTTTTGTTGCCCCTCAGACTGGATGACTGGCACTGAAATAACTCCATAGTGCAGAGAGAAATTGATAAAAAAGAAGGAGAAAGGAGCGAAGATACTGTATATAAATACCTGTAAGAAAAAGACATGGACTGAAAGAGAGGTGCAAGAAAAAAATAGACTGATGGAGAGATTTTGTGCAGGGAGACATCTTATTTATAAAGTTAAGGTGCAAGAGCGAAAGAGTGGTAGAGCAAAAAAACTGAGACAGGTTAAATATGAAAGATAGAAAAGGTGTTTACTTACAGACTAATAGTTCCTGGAAGTTGCCTCATGTAGCATTTCAAAATCAATTAATATCCACTTTCATTAGCACTGAGGCATATTTACTCAGAACTAATGCCTGCCAACAAGTCGGATTTGGCAGGAACTCTACCTTTCTTTATGATACAAAAACAGGTTGTTTCACAGCACAAATCAGAAGGTTTTCTTCTGTGTACATAATTTATACCTTTATTTCACTGTAGTGTTTCAAATTAACTGACGTGAATGCGTGTTGGCTGTTTTCAAGGGCAGTTATTAGACTTGAGGTGATGCCAAGGAATTGGACGGAGCACATCAAGAAGGATTTTCTTTTTTCATGGGAAGCTTTCTGGAATATGTGGCCCATCCGTTAATTTTCTACACCTGTGTATCCTGTTAAGGGTTGTGGGGCGTTTGAATGTATCCCAGCTCACATTGGGTAAGAGGCGGGTACATCCTGGACAGTTCGCCAGTCGATCACAAGGCGTAAGGCTGAAACACACATAGGCGAATGTGCATGGGGGTCGTTCTGAGACATCTGAGTGGCTGTTTCCTTTATACTTGTACCAGCAAGTATAAAAGAAACAGCACTCGACTTGTACAACTTGTAAGTTTTTTCTTTTCTTTGGATCAACCAGCTTGCTTGGTTTGCAGATCCGCTCTACATGTCGTCTCTGTGAGTTACCCACAACGCCCCTCTCTGTGTAGGTTTGCAAAGACAGTTAGGTCTGTCTTTGTTAAAGCATAAATAGGCTTTCAGGCTGAAAACAGCCCTGCATTGAAACAAAGTAAGGCGCTGTGCTGGTAGGGGCGTGTTGCGTTCTCGAGTTTGAGGGCTTATCACCAAAACACTACACAGTTTGTGATAGTTTGACACACTAGACAAGTTTCAGTATGCTTGAAGTAAAGTAGTTCACTCAGGTTGTCATCCGACCCCATCGGGACAAAAGTGTTTTTACCTGTTCCAAAAAGCCCCACTCGAAGGCTGGGTGAAAAAGCCTGCCGTCATACCCTCCTTCTGGCTGCATCACACTGCCTCCCTGATCTCTCTCCAAGAGCTTTATGTTTTGGACAATCTCTCCTTGAATGCATTCATGGTGTTGCGCTTGCTTGTACACACAAAAGTGACATTTGTTTGGTGAAGAATGACAGAGGGCTTTAGAGAAGTTCAAACCTTACTTGCCTGCCTTACTTTCTCATCTCTGCACACCTGGCCAATCGCTGGGTAAAGTGGACGTGATTCTTAAGGACACTGGTCGAGGATCCAACAAGCACTTCCTCTAAAGCATACTGAGCCCTCAGCAGTCTCCAATTCACCTACTGTAAACTGCATGTCTGCATGAAAACCCGGAGGAAACCCACGATGACGTGGGCATTTTAGATTCTCATGAATCAAATAAATAGAAATTAAAATTGATAGAATAACAATTAATAGAAATGTTTTTATTTTTTTTCCAAGTTCTGAAAAATAAAATACTGTTGAAAAAGGAGAAAGGTCTTGGTTATTTTCTGGTTTTGTTTGTATGTGGGACATTCATTTTTCGGGGCTTATCTGGCTAAAGTAGAGCTTTACTTCTACATGTGTACTTCTTATCAGTCAATTTAAATAAACTTGATAATTTATCTGTATCTAGAAAACCAGACTATTACTATTACTACTTTAAAGCTGAAGCTATCACATAATATTTAAATTGATCCTGTTGATAACATCAGTCTGACTTTAGCTGCTGATTAATGTTAGTCTGAAGTTATAACGTTGACTAACAAAGCAAACTGCTGCTCAGCCCTAAATATCCAGAGATCCTAATTAAGGTGATTCAAATATTTATGTGATGTGCTTAAAAGTATAATTGAGGGATTCCTGCTATTGTTTACTATCCATTAGAGTTAAATGTTGGTCAGTACTCAACTGCTATCTATGCACAGTGCTGGGAAATGATGTACACAGTAAGCTAATGCTAGATTCACTGAATGACAGACTCATCCCGGGGTCGTTGTCACAATGGCGCACTCTCAGGCTAAAACTCTGAATAATGTTTTTTGTTGCTTGGAGGTTTTTATTTCTTCTGATGAAGAAAAAAAATGTTTGATATTAATTTTTTTTTCAAGTCAAAAAATTAATAAATCAACTGAGAATTTTTTAGAATAATGACTACTTGCGCCACAGTCGGAAGTTGGACCCCTGAGGCAGCTGTGAAAGCTTGAAGTGGTCCTCTGCACTGCAGACAGGGATGTGGTTATGATAGCTTTTTCACACCTCCATATGCTATCTCCCCTCTTATATCTCTTCCTGTGACGCCTGTCTTCCTGTGTTACCTGCCTTCCAAACAAAATCATAGCGGGGTCGAACAACTTTTAAGTCATGGTTTACTGAGGAGGGGAGGACCCTGTGGAAATTCAAGATGCAGGCACATGGGAAGGGAAACTGAGATAAATACTGCCTGGGCAAAAGCCAGCTCAACAAGACTGTCAGGGTAAAGAGTCAGTTTGCCAACAATGACTCAGGCTCAGCATGGATGGCTGGCAGCCAACACAATCACAGGCTACAAGGAAAGAGCCTTCCTAGAATTCCCCTCCTTCCTTTAGAAGTGTCAACAGCCACAGTCCTTTCACTGCCAGTTTGGGCTGGGGACACGCTATACATCTTAAAGATGCAACACTTAAACAAAATAATAATTCTTTGCCACTTCTCAAGGTATTTATTACTTATTGACAATATAATATTGTAAACAAAAAAAACCACCAAACATTCAATTTCACATTGTGTCTTGGGGTAATTTGGTGGGAAAACTGCATTGTTTTACAGCAAAAACGGAGATGGGGTATATGGCACAAAACAGGGAATGAGTAGTATTCTTCCAGGTAAACGTACATTTTTCAGATTTTTTTGCAATGACAGATGGAGTAAATGGTGGAATAAGAAAAAAAAACATTTGAAAAATCACTTGCAACCGGTCAAAAAACATAAATGGAACAATGCCATGGATAAACATGATTTGTTGCAAATGTAGTCTTGCTTTTGAGTAGACTCAAGCACTAGATCTTCATTTGTCTTGACCCACGTCTTATTTGTTGACAAGTCCAACACTACTGTATCAACATTTAAGCCCTATATCCCCAGGAATTACATTCACATTGGACTATTCCACAATGCACCAGTTACGCCCAATGCCAATGTTGAGTTGAATGCAGGAAGCAGTGTGCTCTTGGTGTAGCAAGGTGGAATGTAAGGGTATGAAGGTCACAGTGGTAAAAGAATGTGTGGTGCATCTGACTTTCATGCTGGAGACAGGAGTTCACATCCCAACTGTAACCAATGTCCATCCTGACCTTACCCAAGTCTGTGCTCACCAAAACAAGAGGCTACAGCCATGCTATGTATAGCTATACCTAAAACTACAGACAGTCACAAATGTAACTAAATGTACAGTCAGTAGCAGTGTCCCTCCAGCTGGCTGGCCCATGGGAAACCGTTTTAATCTGAAAGGCTGCCTGTCATGGCTGCCATCAGATATGTGTGTGCCGATAAGCTCCGCCCATGGCCCAGCCCCCAAGCTGTGATTGGACAGATGATTGTTTTTCATTTTGGTATCAATGATGTGTCTTCCTCTTAGAAAAGAAAAAACTCCCTCTTACCTCCTCATGAAAACTATTGACAGTGCTTTGCATTTATTCTTGTCAGGTTTACGCTGTTCTCTGCTGGACAGCACTGCAATGCAATACACCTCTTCACTTTTTTTTCTTTGTTGCGATTTTATTTTAACGTGGCATGGAAAATTCACAATGTCACAATGAAAACAATTCAGTCAGTTATTAAAGACAAAAAGCTAAATAATTGTCCTTTAACATTTGTTTTTCATTTGATTATGACACAGTAGATGCATATGTAAAAAAGCAAATATATATAACAATGTGTATTGCATTTCACTTTATTTATTTGTTAGATGTTTTTATTTGGGCACTTAAATCTTCCTTCATCATACCTTAGCCAAACTGTAGTTGCCATGGGCAGATATTGCAGAGATATTTGATTTAAATGTCCAAGCAACTCACAAGTTAAATTGTACATATCAAGACATGAGCTCACGCACATCACGATACTATCTGAAAGACCAATGCAAACTACTGCCACGTAAGTCTGATCTTCATAACCACCTGGAACGACAAAATCAAGACTATACTATCAGCCTAAAAGCCATCTTCATGTTGACACTAGGATACTTTTAGGTGAGCAAGCGTGTCACCATGTTGTACTGACACTCAATTATACCTGAAGAAATCCATATAGAGGAAGATATATACCCGAGCCGGTACTGCCAAAGGGTATTGTTATGTCTTGTATTGCTATCAGCAGTGTTACAGTTATTTCTCCTGCTGGTTTTGGGAGGAGTTGCTCCCTCTGATGTGGTTCCTCTGTAATCACCCCCACCAGGCTCTAAGGATGAACCCCTGAGGCAATTGGAAAGCCTACCTCATTGCTACAGACCTGGAGGCCTTCAGATGTGGGGGTAACACTGTTTCCACACCTTCAGACACTGTCTGCAATCAAATTTGTCCAATCACAGTCTGGCGATCAAAGTGTCAATATACCATATGCTGGTACTGCCCCTGAAAGCACACAGTGGGGAGAAAGTCTTGTTTTCCTATTGAGATTGCGTCGGGAAAGATTAAAAACATAAAGAAAATGATGAAGAGTAGCACAAGTGGACCTACAGGTTGAGAGAAAGTGGATACATAAATTACAAGTGGGTGCAAATGGACACAAATTTTCCCTGCCAGTCTGGCACAGACTGAGGCGAAGATGGCTGAGTTGGAAATGTTTCAATTTAAGCAAAACTTTTGCACTTATGACTTCAGTTCGTGAACAAAGACAAGAGGTAAAATAGGAGGCTGGTGGTAAATGACAGGAAGAGCTCCCGGTCACTCAGAACTGAAACTTGTTGAAACATAGCTATGCACTCCATCTGAACACACCTTAAAAGAGTTCACAAAACTCATGAACAAACCTCATGCAACCTCATCAACTATGACAGAGGCTCATACTCTAGATGTTGTGCTACGTTTTCTGTACTTGAAGGGCTAAGACCCAGAGAAATAAGAGCTGTTTGGTTTCAACACCTTTTGATTTCTAATGGAAACATTAGTACAATGGATTGAGAATCTTTGACCTCATCAACAGAACTTTAGGAGTAATGATTGTTTATGGTAATATTGGCATGTTACATTACCAAAGGAACTTGGGTAACCTGACTTTAAACACCTTTACTGTACATAATATAATTTTCCCAATTTGCTCAGCCTATATGCATGCCCATACACAAGTACACTGTAGATACTTGAACATAATGAGCTAACAACTAACAGGTTGTTTCATTAGTTTAATAAGTGAAACATGAGTATAGGTTGATATACAGACCCCAAACACTTTGGTTCAGCATAATGAGATAGTAACTAAAATAAACTTTATTTGTGGTTGTCTGGATGAAAGTGCATCCCCTTTGTATTAATATATCATATATGGTTGATTTTTTAATTCTAACTTTTTTAACTTTTTTATTATAATAGTGGGGAAAAAAGTTTTTAGGTATATAATATCTCCAAAGAATAACTAACTCTAACTAATTAATTAAACTTTTTTTTTCATTATATTTTCATAGTAATAAAGTACAACATAGAAAAGGTTCAAACCTTTAAACACTTCTGCTGTCCAGTTTTAAAATATTTGCTACTGTAAATCCGTCCAAAATGTTGTGGAATGATGCCAAATGCTCTACATAATACTCATTACTGATGTTTAGGCACATACACATAAATATGCCATTGTAGAGTACATAATGGAAGTGTTAGCCAAAGATAGATAATTCAATAAGGGGAAGGAGGAGATGCTAGCATTAGAAGCAGAAAGTGTAAGATTAAAGAGCAGGGTTAAAGCATAAGGGAAGAAAAAAGACCAAGGAAACACATGAAACAAGTCCAGAAGATATGGTTCAGATGGGGAAAAAAGAAAATTTGTAGCATCAGTGTTTTTAGAGCTGTAATTCAGAGCTCTGGAGAGTTTGGCTCAAAGGGAGCAAACAAAGAACAAAAAACTCATCTCAGACGTGTACTGTTTAAGTGAAGACTTGCTGCTAAATGCAGTTAACTGTACATATTAATGTGCTGCATTATCATAAGTTTGACAGATGTTTTTCTTCCAATTATTACACTAACAATATATTTTAATCAATGTAGAAGTTAATCATTTTACTATATTTGTTTATATGAAAACATATTCTGCACGCAGACCACATGGTTGTCTTATGATTCTCATTTAAGTGAAAATCAGTTCAGGACAAAATCCAATTTTATAAACAAGACACCTAAATTACAGAACTGAACCACACTCAGGGAACCATAAGAATTTTTTTCCCACCTGGATGTCTGAAGTTCAGCTCTGTTGCACTCCTTTTATCCACAGTGAGCTGAAATTATATTAAAAAAAATTCTACAGTATGAAAGAAAAAAAACAACTTTCACTGCCCAGCCGTTCAACGCTTGTACCTACAATATCCAAGCACAGCAGCTACAGTAAATTGGGGTGCAAGTATTAAAGACACCATTAAATGACCTCTTTACTTTCTTATTATGATGTCATTCCTATGTCAGCCCGTGGGATATCAGTTATGGTTCGACTGATTCAATAGACCTTTAAAGATTCACAATTTTTATAGTGTATTGCCATTGAATGGAAAATTAAACTGAACTGCCAACTCTTAATCAGTGGCTGAAGAACCTCTCAAACTGCCCTGCCTGGAAAAGTTGACATACTCTAAGGCAATCCTCAGGCAATGAAAAATATATGGGGACACAACACTTCATGTATTAATTGGAAACACAGTCACCAAACCAATCTGGCACTTCTATATAAAGAAATAGCTTTTGTATGACAGCATAATGAACTAAGAAACTACATACAGTGTATGTATTTTTTAGTCAAATTATTTTAAATCCAAACTGATTCAAGTAAATAGCATGTATAATTCAAACATAGTTTCCTGAGCTTTTTTGCAGGGCCGTAACAAGCTGTGTATTTACTTCCATCTATGTTTGATCTATATTCTTCTATGATCTAGTGATATTTTTTGCAGATATGTTATATAATGAGTCAGCAAGAAGCTGCTTTTTGCACCTTTAAATTATCAATGAAAGACTTCATCTAATAGTTTTCCTCTCTCTTCCTTCTCCCCCTTTTGTCTTTTCTCTCTATTTTGAACTTTGTGATAAACAATGCATAACTTCATCCAAATGATCTCTCCCCTCTCTGTCTCTAGACTAATAAATGCATAACTTAATGCTAATTCTCTAATCCCACTATCTCCTCCTGCCTCATTCTTTTTGCCTTGCTCTGAAACTTCATTCACTCTCTCTCTGGCTCTGTGATATATGCCCCTTCCTCCTTCTCTAAATCTCCACTCTTATATTCAGCTGCTGTGTACAGTAACATTTTACATTCAGCTCTTGTATTGTAACTTTGTAATCTCTGTTGATATTCAATGCTCGCCTCCATAGTCTGTCTCTCTGAAGCTTAAGTTCCTCTTTCTACTCAATTGCCCAGTCTGTTTACAAAGGGGAGGTGTAGCATATGTTTTCATCTAGAGGCAGGACAAATTAAGTCCTATCTGGCCCAGCCACGCTTGCAGGGAACCGAGGAGAAAGGGTGTGTTTGTGTGTGTGTGTGTGTGTGTGTGTGTGTGAATGACAGAGAGTCACAAAGAAAAAGCTATAGCAGGAGAGAGGTGTGTGTGATAAAAGGGAAAGAGTGTATGTGAGAGATGTAATATTAGTACAAGGAAGCATCTGAGCGTGTTTGTGTGTGAGAAAAAGAGGTGCCATGAAAGACATTACGGAGTTTGTGTGTGTTGAACAGCAGGGTTCATTGCTTTAATAGATCCTGGTAGTGAATTAAACAGTTGGAAGCTTTGTGTTGTTTACGCATGCAGGCTGAACTGCTGTGGGTCAGCAACCTGGGATTCAGCTCTAAATGATGATGTGAAACAAAGTTTTTTTTTTCTCTTACTAAGATGAACAAAGTTTGTACAAGTTGTAAGATGTGAATCAAACAGAGAGATTAAAAGTCTTACATTTGGCTCAGAGCTGCACAAGAAACGGACACGGTGGCACTGAGTGAAATAAAATACCTGCTGCTTATGTATTCTGTTGCAGTGCACACACAATAAGAACCAGCGGAGGGAGGTGATGGGGACTTTGGTTTTAAATAAGAAAAGCAATAGTAAGAAAGCTTGCAGTGCAGTTTTCTGCTTTAAATTAAGATGTAAAATACAGTATGTATGAAGCTGGACTTTTTGAATTAAGGGTGCAATTATGTTATGTAAAGTCCAATAAAAGTGGACCACAAAGCTACAAGTTTGAATTAATAAGTAGAACACCTCAGAGGTGCTGACATGGTGTAAACTACCCAGATGATTACAGCTTTTTATTTTTATTTTTTAGCATGGACAGGTTTCCCATTTACAGAAAATCCAGACTGTGCGATCAGCAGAGGGGTAGAAAACATGCTGCAACAATGTCATGATAACTGACATTTTCAGACAGTCAACACACCGTTTAAAAAGGTATTTTTTTATTCAGCACCTGTCCGCATGTGGTAGTGGTATGTTGTTGAGCAACTGAATAGGACATTGTACATATCTTTGAAATCTCATGTGGATTAAGTGGAGGCGAGGTTGGTATTTCCAATGTTATATTTCTTATTTCTGCTTAGTTCGCAGCACACAGCACTGTGAATTCAAGACAAAGGAACGAAGAAACTGACTTTGCAATGCAGAATGGAATGTACATTAATTGATATGGTGTGCCTAGTTAGAAATATAAGAAAAGTATGAAGCTTTGATTTTACATGCTGATGTTGATGCAGGAACAATAGAACCTGCACTAACAAGGACTGTTTACATAGATCTGTCTAATGTAGAAAAGATGCAGCCCATGTGTTTAGAGCCTTTGCAGAGATAAAACAGCACAACATCAATCTTAAACTCAAAGATTGGCTCACTGGCAACAGGTCTCCTGTAAGATCAGAGAAATCTGCCCCTCAAGGGTCTGAAGAAACTCACATCCAGAGGCTGCAGGATGTGAAACGTGTGTGGTAGCAGGCACACGAGAATGACCCCCATAAACGATAAACGATGCGTACACACAAAAAATATGCATACGCCATTTCCCACACATGGACTGATTAAAGAAGAATGTGAGGTGAGAATGTAAATTACTTATGAGTGATGAATTGTATTATTCTTTTTTATTTACACTGCAGCCGTTATTTCCCTGTTAATAATCTTTTCATTTGATCCTGAATTGTGGAGCACTTTGTAAAGTCTGCGTTAATATGAGCTCTATAGATTAATCATTGATCCTCTTTCTGACATTTAATAATGATGATGGTTTAGAGGCACATGTGATGAATTAATGGTATGGGCGCTATAAATAGCCACAGCTCTGCATTATGGTCGTGTGTAATGAGAACACAATGTCTGAAACTGAACTTTTTCTTTGCCGTTCTTCTCAGTGACAGGTCTAATGAGTGGTGGAGCAGGCACAAGTGTCGACATGCAAACGCCCACTTCCACAATGGTTGAGTTTATAAAACAGAATCAGACGTACTTAAACCAAAGCAGCATTACAGTTTCTATATTCACATTTTCTTTTAACTTTTAACCTGTAGCGGAAATAAAAAAAATCTCTTTCTCACACACACACACCTTACCTACCTGTTTTACTTTAACTCTCTCTCTAGTCTTCTGTCTCCTTTCTCCTGTCTCATTTCTAGTCTCCTGTCTCCTTTTGCCTTTCTTCTCTCTGACTTTCTTTCTGTCTGTGTTCTCTATCTTTTTAACCAGAAACATAAACCACCCAAGAGCACAAAGTTGAGTGCCAAAAACACTGAATTTTGGTTATAACTGATATATAACTAGTAATGAATTGGACATTAATCTATATAACCAATATTTCCAGTCATAAGAGCCTCTAGCTTTCAACACATGTACATAGGCTCTTACACAAACACACCAAAATCATTTTTATTCATTAGATCATGGTGCATGAATATATTTGATGTGGCCTAGCTTATGAACAGCAAGAAAAAACATCTGAATAGCTAATGCAAAAAAATTATTTATGTGTACTGTCATGTTTCAGAGATCAGAAAAAAACTGCTGCATTTGCTACGGGATTCTTTGTTTCTTTCTCGTGGCGCCAACTTTTTTTTTTTCTCAGAAATGTAACTTTTCTGCCTCCCTCCAACTCGACTACAGATTATGTGACATGAAATGACATGAAATTTGACATGTAGACTCTTAAACATGTAGAAATTACTTACACTTTGTTGCTGATCCTCAAATACAATCCCCTCAAAAAGACTAGAAAGTGGCCAGATGTGTCCGACTCGAGACAATAGCAGCGAATGGACATGTACAGTGGCGTAAATTTAATTTAATCATATTTGTGTAGCATGAATAAGCCTTACACAGGGCACCAAGACCATGTAGTGTTCATACAAATTGGTACAAAAGATGAAGTAGAGTGATTACAGTCTACTTCGGGCTGTCAGAAAGGATCAGTATTTATACTGAGTAACAGAATTTAACTTGCATTAAATTCACCTCGGGGCACCACTCTTCGAAAAGGGAAAATGATAGCCAATTAATCAATTCAGTCTCAAGCTGGAGGTTACGTAAGCCCTTGACTCATAAAAAGTGACCATAAAACTTCATGCACACAAACCACGTAATCAACTTCTTTGAACTACTGACTACACAAGCAACTGATAACTACTGAACAAACAAATGGATGAATAAATGCAATGATGAATGAATGCAACTTTAAAGTGACAGCCAATTAATAAATGAATGAGGACCACCATATACCAGGTGAATGATGAGCATTGAATGATATCTTGGCAAGATGAGTTAACTTGTGGGACCACAGGAGACTACCAAGTGGATGAAAACTTTGACATTAACCAGTGAAATTAACTGCACCGTTCAGCAGCTGAGAGATTGTTGGGAAACAAAAGAAAAATAGCTGAAGCAATTCAGTATCATTTCTATATTGATGGGAGACCCTACTTCTAACCTAATGCTTTTTAATCATTCTTATTATCATTACATAGCATCAACCCCCGATCACAGGGAAAAGTAAAGTTTCATCTGGTGGTTCAGATGGCCAGTGGAAAAGTTGCAATGGAGGGGGAGAGGCCAGCGTATGAACAGTGCAGATTCTCATGTGGGCCGCTCCCTACAGCTATTGGGCATTCTCGGCCTGAGCCTGCCCCTCTCTCTCTCTCTCTCTCTCTCTCTCTCTCTCTCTCAGCAGGCCGCAGGATGATAGCATCTTCGCTCACCCCCACTTGGCTGAGTGTGTCAGCAGGCACTGCACAAATGTACTTAGAAAAAATAGTTCATTCAAATCTTTGCAAAGCATTGTAAATCAAACTACAATATGGAATTACATCTGGATCTAAAATCTAAGTTTACCTCATGCAAAAGTTTTTTGTTTTTTATCTTTTAGGCTGTGTTCAAAATCACATACTAGCGTACTACTTACTGCATACTCAGACAGTACATACTACATACTGCATACTAAATTAACAATTTACCCGCCGACTGTTCACACTGAAGTATACTCAAGCAGTACGTCTTCTCTGCATCATATGACTGTATCGATCACGATTACCGGTCCGAGCTACTGTTAAATGAAATGTAAGTTAAATCAACATTCCCTTTCCCGCTCAATGTAATATTTTCAAGTATTATTTTAAGGCAAATTAATATTATTAAATATGTTAGTGTTAATATTTGTTCTACAGTACATTATATATGTGAGCTCCCGCTCTTTTCCTCTTAATTGCACCTTAATGTGACTTGCCATCATTCGTAATTATTTTATCCAACTGTTAATCATTTAAACTGTCTGCTTCGCAGTCTGCCATTGGACAGTCTGAAGAACCACAGTGCATTTTGGAGAGGTTGAGATTGTCAAGTAAGCTCATGTAGCATACTCTAGTATACATCCAGGCATTTCTCGCCTACTTAAAATCTGCGTACTATGCAGTTAGAACGCACTACGTACTCAATTTTACATCAAACTTAGTATGAATAGTACGTCAGTATGGGGTTTCGAACACAGCCTTGGTCTTTTTTGATGGTGGTAGTAAAGAGTGACAGGAAACATGGGGAGAGAACAAAATTCCTCAGCTGGAATTGAACGGAGGACATTGCAGTTACTGTATGATCTGTGTCTTAACAACTTGGCCACCAGCATGCCCTCATGTTGCTGCTATACTGTGTACAATACATATAAAACAATAATCATGAACATGTGCAGCCAAAGGCCTAAATATGCAAACACATATTGTGTAGTAATCAGCATACAGGTATTCAAAATAGGCTTGCCCATCTCAGACAATCAGTATAGGTGCAAACATCATTACGAACAATAAATAAAAGTACCACAAAGCAATACATACTGGAAATGTAAAGACAATATTGCAATCTTTGGATTCACCTAAGAGTAACCATGCTAAATTAGCAGTAACACCTCCTCCACTCTAGTGCTGAACACCGGAGCCCCCCAGGGCTGTGTGCTTAGTCCCCTCTTGTTCATGCTGTACACCTACGACTGCAATCGCCAACTGTTGAGAACTGTTGTGAGGTTTGCGGACGACACCACCATCATCGGCTGGATTTCAAACAAAGATGAGACTTAATGACAGGAGGAAATTAACAATCTTGCAGGGTGGTGCAACCTACTGCTCAACATCACACACTCCTCTCGACTGCTATATAGTAAATTGATGTTTGGTATTAATGCCTTCCTATTGCATGTGGGGAATGTGATTGGTTGCAGACTTACAACCACTCCCTATTTAAGATGGCTTCTCATTGTCACAAACCATTTGTCTGATGAAGGTCTAGCACGGAAACGATTATATTAAAATGCATTATTGCAAGTTAGACAGTGTGCAGGAGTTTTTTGCAACTTTTGATCTACTCGTCCCTCTCCTGCGCACCTGTCTCATAAAATAGATGTGCGAAGTGTTCTTCTGTTCTGATTTTATTCTGATTTAAAAATTTGTATATATTTGTTTTATGTATCTGTAGCCTGAAGGGGCTACAACTTTCATTTCATTGTGCAACCCTGTGTTGTGAAAAGAACAAAGCCGCATCCTATTAAGGCGCAGCGTCTTATGGTTGTCTGATTTGGACAGTTGAATCTTAACTCTGGCACAACATCTGCTGCGGGAAAAGATATCAGTTATGGCAAGAGTTTGTACACACTAGGGATGCCAGGGATGTGAAGATGCAAGACTCAAGGATTGATCCAGGTCTGCCATCACACACTTTGTAATCACGACATGTGCCTTTTCCCTTTTCTGTTCAAATATTCCATTCTCTCTCGGGGATGCATGATTGTGGACATGCGTGCAGTCTAGTATAGTAGTTCGTCTGCAGTCACAACATACATTGCTACTGTGGTTTGTTCCGCATGTGGTCAAAGTAAACTAAAAAAGAACTTGAGATTCATGATGTAGCTTATGCTGTGGTGTAGACAATGAAAGATGGATGACACTGCAAAGGAACAAATCACCCAGAGAGATTGAATGATAAAGTTAATTTAACAGGCCCAGCTGAGCAAGTCAGTCAAAGAACCTGAAGCAGGAAAGCTTGCAGAGACATCAGCTGACTCAGAGCATGCTCAAACAAACAAACAAACTGTATGAAGTCAATTCACTGCTGCTCCATCTGAGGCAAAATCAACAGTCCCTAATCTTTGAAAAAAAAATTCAGTGGAAGTTCAAATGAGGTTTCAGCAGTCTGGGTTAGCCAAATCGAGTGGGTGTGTTCCCAAGTTACTGAGTTCGTATTAAATTCCATCTTTGTGGTTCCACGGACAGTGTTTCCTTACTGAGCCCCAGTGGAGGGATATGCCCTGTTCGTCACGTGGTTTTTTTGCCAGGACAAAACTTTTGCAATAATTCTACACATGACTGCCAGGGCGTAGATACTCACTTGATCTTCCAACCCCCCTTCTGTTTTCAACACAACAGAATTCACAGAAAATGTCCAGAAAATTACTCTGTGGTTATTTTTCTCCTGCAGTCATCCATTTTGAAGTGATAAACCCTGTTTACCAGCATGCACTGTACCAAAATAGCAGCTGCGTAAAAGATCAGAATCACAATACACGCACATACAGTAACTTGCTGCAATCTTTCCTTGATTGATAACTTCTTCATCCAATAGGACTTGTTCTAAGCTTTACAATGATATATGGCATGCCTGATAGGTTGGTTTGTTCACTACCCTGGATGTGTGCGTAATCCAAATCCAAATTATCAGTGATTTCAAGTGTTATATGCTCTAGTTTTTGGTTCACCATAACATCAAAACCATAGCAATGTAAAGTGTGTCTTGGTTGGAGGTGTTGGAAGAAATGTTTAGGAGTGACAGAGTTCTCCCTCTCTACCTCCCTCCACTGTAAGTCTTTTGAGGAGGACGCATTTCTGAAGAAAAGATGTTTCTAACACTTTTAGTCTCTGTTGTGTGTTCTTCAGTTGAAAGGAAATATACTTGTTTTTTCCTCATTGTGCGTGTAGCAGACTGTAGTGTGTGTTGTGGCTGTAAGATAGCTGTTAGCACTTGGTGTGCTGTGCAGTCACAGGCAGATGTACAGTTGTTTATATAGTATAGCACAATCTATACAGTAAGGTGGTCTCACAGTGCAAACATGGAAATGATTGTATTCAGGACACATTTTATTTCATAGTACTGATGTTTGCCAGTGTGACTTCTTGTGTTGGTTATGGGGCTGTAATGTGACTGAATTTTCTGTCGTTCAGTGTCACAGCAGGGGTTGCTGAAAAGAGGCCTGATGGATGTTTCTGTGCCTGTAACTGATCGACAAGACAAAAGGCAGGAAGAACTCTGTACTCTGCCCTGAAGGAGGAAAACTGTATTCTTCCCTGAAGGAGGGAAACTGATACTCCTCTCGTGCAGGTCTGGTAATGTCCCTCTGTGCATGATCCCAGATCATCTCTGCTTCATGTTGATTGACCTGCAGAGGGCTGGATGACTGAGAACTGAATTTCAGCCATGTCAGGCAGATGATGTAAAGAACTGTAAATAGTTGTCACCAAAGTCACCCAAACAAACAAAATCATGTGCTAAAAATAGACAATATTGCTCAATATTGTTGTCTGGAGAGGTTTGGATACATTTCCGGTGTGTATGTTTCAGGACATACATACCCCTCCATTTTCTATACCAAATTGAAAATGTCCTCATTTTGGGGTTTTTAGCACTTGAAAATATGTTTGTCATTAGCTCCAAGAGATAATTTGTAAAAAAAACAAAAAAAAACGTTAACATTAACAACATTATTTCTTGAAATATTTTAGCCATTTTTGAGTTGAGTTTTGGATAGGTTTGAAACACAAAAGGATGAATGAAGCACACTGCTTACATGAAGTGTGGGAACCACGAAACGTACATTTAAAGAGCCATATTTTAGGAGGTTCACTGTAAAACAAAAAAAAAGAAGTGCGATGTTAGGTATTCACTGTCCTATATTTTCATGGAGATTAATACATAATATATATATTTAATGGTACAAGTCTTCAATTTAAGTCATTAACCAAAGTCCTGTGATGTTTACCTGAGAAGTTATTAAGCATTAAATAGCGGTAAGTAAAATCTGGCAGAAATTAAGATCATCGTGAAAAGATGAGAAGCTATGCTTTAAATGCATTGAATTCAATATTGTTAAGAGAATTAAAGGTATCATTCAGCTTGACTTTAAGATGTGACATTAGACATTGTCATGTATTTTGAATTTCCTTTTCAGACTGTTCAGTTTAGTTGAAAACACTTGTAACTGTTGCAAGCTTAGTAGTCGGCGGTGGGCAGAAATGACTAAAAATGATCTTTTTAATCTCGTTTGAAAAGGAAAAAAGAGGCGCTTCAGCAACTTCGGGGTAAAAGATGAGATGAATCAAACCTCCCTCTCTCTCTCTCTGATTCCCTCTCTATGTGGCACAGCCCAAACAAATGCTGTCTTTATCTCTCTCTCTCTCTCACTCTCTCTCTCTCTCTCTCTCCTTCTCTCTCTCTCTCACTCTCTCTCTCACTGGCAAGGCTATTAATTTTAATATGATTGGAAATTTCCCCTAAAAAACTCCAGGGACTCTTGCAGCCAGACTAGGCTGCGAACAAGACATGAAACTTCAACTAGTTTCAACACTCCAGGCACTCGAACATCAACGGCGCTGTCATCACTCATAAGGCCCGATATATCCACTACCCAGCCATCCCATCTTTCTCAAAATCAGGATCAAAAGCAATCAAGTCGTACTCCCTCCCACCCCACACCAAACCCTCCCTTTTTAAATTGTATTTCAAATGAGTTAAATTACTGTCAAAATAAGTGGGAAGCTCTGATGAAATTTTAGGTAAGACCTGGCAGAGACATGATTATTTTCGACCTCGCCAGACACTTTGAAAGGCCTCCAAATGAGAAACATCACAGTGCTCTCACTAATTTGAATGCAAAATAAGCAACGTGCCGGATTGGCGGCTAAATAAAGCAGAGAGCTGCTGACACTTGAAACCACAGACAGAAAGAGATATCCAGCATTATGAAATCTGACAGTTACTGACACAAGTATAAATATTCACCTATTTGCTAACAAACTACACAATGACACGGTCCAACGTATAAACATCAGGAAAGATTTCTCAGTTTTGGACAGTGGTTTTCAGCCCTTCTCCGACTCCTTTTGGCAGCTTCAATTTTCTTTTGTGTACTGAACCTTTACATGCTTCTCTTTGCGCTCAGTAAATTTTCATGACTCTTGAATGTGCAGCCAAGCTGGCAATTCAAGCAGTTATTGATTCAAAGTGATAAACTATCTCTCATAAAACCAGATCCGGGTTATTTATGGCTCTATGTTGCCTCAGGGTACAGTAGTGTTTAGCTCAGCTGTCATGTTGTGATACAATGGACTGCTAGATTTTGCTCTCTGATTCAGCATTTTTCATGCAGTGTAACTGTAGCCGCAGTCATACATGAATCCTTCAATGTGTTTATTGCTTTTCCTAATACAGTAGGATTTGCTACTCTGCAAAAAAGCCCATCTTGGAAGTAATTTGGACTGCTATCAATACTTAAATGACTATATATGAAATCTTGGTACAAACCTTGCGACATTATTAAAAAATTAAAGCCAGTAAAATCCTGATTCTACAAAGTGGCAGTACTGGGTCTTACTGTGAAATAAGTCTGATCACTTTTCTATATCAAGCTGTTCAATAACAGAAGCCGAATGTCTCACTCAACTGACTGATGTTTCCACTTATTCATCTGTATCGCTACTGAAATTCCCACGGATTTAATTGCTAGTCAGCTCTTGGTTTGATGTGCAATGCATCATCCTCAGCAGGTTTGCAAAGTGGTCAGGAACAGACAACCTGCAACAGCTGTGAAAACTCATATGGATTCAACACAGTGGATTTTTAGCCGTGCTAGCAGCGTGGCTCTGGGGATAGCAATGTTAGTCCACCATTTTGGTCCAGACTGAAATATATTAACAACTACTGGATGGATTGCCGTGACATTTTGTACAGACATTTATGTTCCCCAGAGTATGCATCTTAGTGACTCATACTGAGCTAATACTTTGATTTATAACAAAATACCTTATAACTAATGACATTCCCCTCAGCCTCTGCTGTACTTTCTAATTTGCAAATGTGAGCATGCTAACACACCAAACTAAGAGGGTGAACAAGTTAAACATTACCCCGTGCCTGCTAAACAAACATGCCAGCATTATTAATATGTTGTGAGCATGTTAGCATGCTGATGTGAGCATTTACAGTACAAGTATAGCCTCACAGAGCTTCTGACTGTAGACCCTTAGTCTTGTTTAAAAATGTACTATTGTGCAAATCTAGAGAGCGGCAGCCTTGAGACGTACTTGAGTCAGACTTGTGTCACAAAAATGAAGACATGACTTGACTGCTGTGAGACTTGACACGAGACTTGAAAGCAAAAACACTGAAATTTCAGGTTTTGACTTTGTAAAATGGAACAAGAAAAAAGAGACTGTCGGGCAAACCTCACGTAGGTACACAACTTGACAGTTTAATGAAAAGTGCATTTAAAGGACTCTTAGCTATGTAGACGACGCTATTTTGTAACACGCGTTTTAAAGAAAAATGTTTTAATGGTAAGCATCCCCTCTGAAATACTTGCAATTCAATGGCAATGTGCTTATGATAATACTTGTGACTCAACTTGCCCTCAAGGACATGAGATTTTTCTTGAAAAGTGTTTTGCATCTCGGATGTCTTGAGTCTGACTTGCCTACATAGGACTATGGGGATCCTGTGCTGGGCTCTGAACAGGGTTACATAAAACAAAGGCGTTAATGGAAAGACTTGCACTAATCTACTGGACTGATAACTGAATATCTCAGGATGTTTCTCCACAAATGACGCCTTATCATTCATTAAGACAGAGCGAGCCGAGTCACATGATTTCAAAAGTCAGTTTGTCAGGTAATTAGAGGTAATTCTGATTGAGAGCCACAGAGGTACAATTATTCTAACAGCACTATAGCTAGCAGTCGAGTGATGCCTAAATGATGTCCAGTGAGAGTTGCTCCAATTTGACATATAATATATAATATACAGTATGTTGAAATGTTATATATGGACATGCAGTATGTTATGTGAAATCTTGTAGGTAGACATACAGTATATGTTCCATATGTTTTTACTGATGTATTTCTCTATCTTTGATGTTTGACCACACAAATAAAAAATACTTTAACTTACTCTATGCCTCTTTTAATTATGTCTAAAATATAAACTTATAGATTCTTGAGGCTGTTTTTCTTTATCTTCCAGATGTGTAAACCTCTAAATATTAATCCAAGAGGTTCACTGGTGCTGCAGTGCTGTCCATGTCTTTAATTACTTAGGAAATGTGGCTGTTTTCTATGCAACAGCATTGATTAAATATCACAGTAGCGTTACTGTTAATAGTAATGTCAATGTACTTTAATTTTAGTTGTGATTAAAGAAGTGAAGATGTTTTGCCACTTCTTGAATAATGTTGGACCACGTAGGAAATATGAGCAACACTCGAGTTAAATTTGGCACAAATATATTTGTGATTAAAAACGCTGCTGATGAAATGTTGCAGGGTGATAGTTACACTGAAATCTTTGTGTGTGTGTGTGTGCGCATGTAGGGATGCAGTGTGTGGGTTTCAAGGCATGCTGTGTGTGACTGAGCATGTCATTCCCTTGTGTGTGTGTGTGTGTGTGTGTGTGTGTGTGTGTGTTGCGAAAGATGAGACATAAAAAGGCTGGAGTGAGTTGGAGGCCACCTGGGGAGGCAATCCACAGGAGATATCACACACGTGCAGACATACACACAGACACAATGTTATACTTCCCGGGTGGTCACACAGTTCCCCTCCAACTCAGCACAGACTCGTTCACTCAGCACACAATAAAAACAAGCGTACTGCGTCGCCCATACAAAATGTGAACATTTCTTTTGTCTTTGTCAGTGGTGTTGATGGGAGAGTTGGGGGGTTTTCTGGCACTGAAAAGACCACCAGTCAGCCAGTGATTGTGGCTGAAAAAGACACCATATAAGGTCAAACTGTTTTCTACTGACTGAGATGGGAGGTATATATCATACCATGGCTCTGATACTGGATCAAAAGTGGGCTGTCATGCATGTCTCTCTCGCCACCACCATAGATAATAATGTAAACTGAGTGTCAGCTGATACCATTCACTTCTGAACTGCTGAGTGGGCTGTTTCAAGCTACTCGGGTCCGACATCTTATTGGCCCATTCTTGTTGAGACTAATAATCAGGAGCAACTGTTCCTGAAGGAGTCTTTGAATATTCTCAATAACAGCTCCTACAGCAATTCAAAGGCTTAATCTTTAAATGGAATATCTACCATTCCACACGGTGAGATTAAGCACTTAATCTGACAAGCTGCCACACAGTGTGCTGTATTTTAACAGCACTTTGGAACAATGTATCCTTCAGATTGCAACATTTTGTTCGTGTGCTTCTAAATCCCCTCTAATGAAAGCTGTAGTGTTGACATTCGGAGATGGAGGGCAGTCCCTGTGAATCTGGGCATATGTGATATTCCCAGTGTAAACTGTACATCAAGCACTTCAGAACCTGAGTGAATTACTGAAAATGAGGAATGGACCTGGAGCATTCGAGCTAGCTGCTGTTGGTGTGATAAGTGTGCTGAGCAGGCTCATTCATGTTGAATTTGGAAAAGGTTTGCAGCTATTAAAACTACTGTAAGTCATGGGAATTTGTTTTAGTAACCAGACTTTTAGTTGCCTAAACAGAACCTTTTCTTAAAGATCTTGTAAACCTTATCTGTCTATCCATCCAGCTAGCTATCGAACTACTGAGTTAACTACCTAGCTATTTATCTGTTACCCATTTCTCTGTTCCTTCTTTTCTCGCTCTTTTGTGCCATTACTTTCCTTCTTTCCACCCCTCCATCAAAGACATGCTATCTCTCTCTCTCTCTCTCTCTCTCTCTCTCTCACACACACACACACACACACACACACACACACACATCTCTCTCTCTCTCTCACACACACACACAGACAGGGACATTTCCAATTTCATGTTAATTATACATCAGTTCCTTTAGCTGAGCCTCAGGTGCTCGACATGTGGTTGATGTGCGGTTGCATGTGTGTGTGTGTGTTTGACTGTGTGCATTTTTAATGTCACGAGTAAAACTGGACCCCTGAGCCAATTAAATCCTGCTACATCAGCAGTAGCAGCAGAGCTTTCAGGCCTGTTGAACCAGTG
>NTHP01000297.1:291301-320621 GCA_003416845.1 Oplegnathus fasciatus
TGCCCCCATCCACAGGGCACGAGGGGTCACTGAATGGTTTGATGAGTATGAAAATGATGTGAATCATATGCTATGGCCTTCGCAGTCACCAGATCTCAACCCAATTGAACAGCTGTGGGAGATTTTGGACCGACGTGTTAGACAGCGCTCTCCACCACCATCATCAAAACACCAAATGAGGGAATATCTTTTGGAAGAATGGTGTTCGTCCCTCCAGTAGAGTTCAGAGACTTGGAGAATCAATGCCAAAGAGCACTGAAGCTGTTCTGGCAGCATGTGGTGGCCCAACACCTTACTAAGACACTTTATGTTGGTTTTTCCTTTAATTTGTCACCTGTCTGTAGGTTTTTAGTGAGTTATTCCCGCAAGAGTATTTCATAGAACTTTTTTTTCCATGTCTGAGAATGAAGAGATCATCATTCAAAACCTTGATTTACTTAATCATACAAAAAGAAATGAGAGATTTATTCCTGCAAATAAAGGGATACAATGCCAAAAGTGGTCTTAGACTCATGGGTGATTTGCCTGTTGGCTAAGTTCATTTTAGAGTAACACCCACACCTCTTCTCCATTCCAGGAATTACAGATACCATATAAATGAAAGCAGACACTTCATAGAACCAGAAACCATAGAAGGATCTAGTCTACAAAGGAATCCGATTTATTCATTCATTAGGCGTAAGGTAAGCGTGAAGGCTTACCGACACAGAGGGATCACTGTACAGCAGCCAGTCTTATTTAATTATACAAGTGAGAGAGCAGAGATCCATTTACAGACACTGAGGAATGCGGTATGATATGCCTCCTCTGCCAAGGAATCAATCCTTATGCTTACACTGTGAGATTCCAATAGTCGGCCTTGGAGTCTGGAATACATGTTGGTTGATCCAAAGCCAAATGCTCCCTGGATGCATTTGGCTGGAAGTTGACTTGGAAGTATCTCAATATACAGAGCTGGGAGTCATTTTGCTGGCTCATACTGGTTTGACAGTGAACCCCAGGGAAAAGACGCTGGTAAGTTGTATGCCAAACATGATATTTCCCAACTGCCTTTACACCACTGATTTATTGAGCACATGAATGAATTACTGTTTAAACATTCCTAGCTCTTTCTTGTACCACCACTCTAGAAAATCAGTCATGATATAAATAATGATAATGTTTCAGAATGGCCCAGTTCCCCAATCGAAGTTTTAATTTTTGGTATTAATGCTTATGATTTGCAACTCATTTATAAGTCAAAGTGACTTAATTTTTTTAACAAATACACACAATTGACGTGGACAACTAGGAATCAACTACTACTACTACTACTACTACTGCTACTACTTCATATTTATACAGAGACCGGACAAAAAAGGAGATTGCTTGGAGAAAAGTAAACAAGGAAGTTGGACTACCTGGGAAGTTCTGAAAATGTGTCTGTTACTTGATTCCAGCTATCGGTTGTACTGTTCGATCCGAACTCCATTCAGAAAACAAGCATTTTAAAAATTGTTTGCTTGTTGTCTTGCGGACAGACATGACAAAGCATGAATTCAGACTTTTTACAAATTGGCATCATGATGTAGTTATTTCGGCATCCTTTTGATCCGTTTCTTGCAATTAAATCACAGCAAAAATTGATTGATTTTGGGATCATACCGCTGTAGTAAGCCAGATTAATTCAGCCGATGTGTGACTTGCTAGGCGGCGCGATTTTTTATTTTTATTTTGACACACCAATTATGAAACTGCCACTCACTGGAGACAGATGGAAAGGCGAATATTCATGGGTTGCGTTTAAACGCGAATAAACACAAATGATCCTGCTTCTTCTCTTTTCTCGTCTCCTTCTCTGTGCCTTATTCCCTTTGAGGCTCTTTGAGGTCCGCTTCTAAGGGAGTGAGAGAGTGAGAAAACTACAGTGGAGCCCCTGTTACTCTCTCACACACTCAACAAATAACTTGTAAACACTGGGAAAATTGCATTTATTTTACTGTTAGTTTCCAAGCCATTGGATGAAGCTGGATGTGGTTCAGCAAGATGCACTGATTTTTCTGGTTTTAGTTAAAAGTTATAATCTTAAAGATTTTCATT
This sequence comes from Oplegnathus fasciatus, assembly GCA_003416845.1. Taxonomy (NCBI): domain Eukaryota; kingdom Metazoa; phylum Chordata; class Actinopteri; order Centrarchiformes; family Oplegnathidae; genus Oplegnathus; species Oplegnathus fasciatus. The sequence goes on from NTHP01000297.1 coordinate 293,381, forward strand.
TCGTTGTCTTTCGTGGCACCTATGGCGATAAGTGATAATTGTAGGTGTGTTTTTGGACCTCACTTCCCAAGTTTCATTGTCTGTAGTCATCAATCTTTCTTTCTTTGATCGGCCATAGTAACCATTTACTCGCAACACTAGCAGAGACCAGAAAAAAACTGTACGCTGCATCACACACAGGTGACTTGAAGAGCGAGTCTGTTGTGTTAAAAGTCTTGTTAAAAGCCTAACTCTGCGCCGCTTGTGATTCCGGTAAAGTCGCCACCAACATCTGGGTCGTAATACTGCAAATGCAAGGGCTTTCATCAGTGGGCCATAGGCTCAATCAACCATTGTGTTACCTCATTCACCGATAGATAGTGACTTCACAGACATTTATTTAAATGAAAATCTTTGAGATTATATCTTTAAATAAAACAAAGGACCATTTTTCTTTATGTGACTACCAATCATCTTATCTTAGCTCTGATTTGAATCTGGGCAAATTTGATGCATGTTTTTAATGTATGTGTTTTAGCTTTTTGCTTTATACAGCTGAACGGTGTCTGTTTTCCTTCCCTAATGCTACTTTTTAAGTCTTGCATTAAAGTTAAAAATGGGACTCCTGATCCTCCACAATCACCAGCATTATCATCATCACTCTGACAGTGGGCCTCTAGAGATCGAGCCACATGGTGATTCACCCACTGCCAAACTCCACTCGGCTGCTTGGCTGTAGACAGCTGGTTTTCTCATAAGGGACTAATGTTCACAGGGGATATCCAGTCATTTGAAATAATTAGGAGATTATCTGTTAATATAATTCTGTATAATTCTGCTACATCTTTCATTGATTTATAAAAGTGAGGATTCCATCACATAATTCTTCTCAGATATAGTGTACGCTTGTTGATAATATCACTTATGTATTCTTGGTTATTCTGATGTGTAAATTCTATCTGCTCCTGTTATTCTATAGATTTTTCGGAATTTTCTTCATCAAGTTCAAAGTATCTGCTTTGTTGAATCAGAAAGTGACACATTTGAAATGCTGGCAATTGTATATCCATTAGGCAATTCTCTACCCATTAAATTGTGTGAATTGTGCTTTAGGCAATGCAAAATGCTAATAATGCATGTAGAAATAGTAAAGACTGACAGGTGGTAAAGTACCTCACATACACTAGTGGACCACTAAGAACAAAACTGGCAAATTGCTGATTTGTGTGGCCTCAAAGATATGATCATTTCAAAGACACAGGCTCATTAGACTTAAATTGGATGTGATAGTCTCATATTGTGTGGTGAAACTGAATGAGGTCTCATAATGGGTGTCCAGGGACTATTACACATGGAGTTTTGTCCAGTGCCAAGCTCTCTGAAGCTGCCTCTTGACAAAGAGCCATTTGGTCTCCAGAGAAAGGCAGCTTCCAACTCCATCTGAGCAGCCTCTCCAAAGACACATCACAGTGCCAAAGGATCATATGTCAGTCAAATAATGTAACCAGTACTGCATTGCCTTACTCCATGGATTGTGTGTGTCTAGCTCAAAAGCCTAAACTTCCACTTGTACACAGTCAAATCAAAATCTCCCCGGGAGATTGCTTTAGGATTTATTAAGCACATAAAGCACAAAATTACTGCTTACACAAAGGTTTACACTATGTTTATTTTATCTAAGTAAATGGAAATATTAAATAGACATATAAAACAGCACACTGCTGGGCTTGAGTCCAGAGAATGTCTCTCATTTCGAAGAACTTTAAACTAGAAGCTCGGCGTAAGGTCCACAAAAGTTTAAAACGTGTGAACTGAATAAGTTCAGCATATGTATCAAATTTAAATCACTGTGTAGGATCTTTATGTGTTCACAGCATTTTCAACTTTAAAGTTATTGCTGACAGTTTGGTGCTTGACACTTCCACTTTGGGGCACCAGTGTCAGAAAATTCTACACATAGCGGCTATAATTTATTTAATTCAAGTCCAATGTATACTTTCAAAAAGAGGGGGACTCCATGGCTACCTATAGCTCTAGTGCCACCCTCAGGACAAATTTTACTCTCTGGTAAGGTGCCAAGAAAAGTTTAATTGTCGGTATGTTGTTCATTCCATTAAACACTAAATGGATTATTATTATAATTCACAAAAAGATAAGTGATTGTAACAATATGATCATGTGCCAAAAATTTCCACTCGTTATCTTTGTATTTTAAGTGTCCTGGAGTGTGTGCTGCCATTTCCGCTCTTTACCAGTGGTTACAGGGATATGGTTTTGGTATTAAGACTTGTGTCTTGAACTGTACACAAACATGTACAAACACACACATGTGAAAAATTGGCTCAAGCGCTTATTTCACTTATTAATACACTCATTTCTCTTACTCACATTAGTGAACGTCACGGCCAAATGGCTGTCTATCACAGTTGCACGTTTTTCTGCACATCTTGTTTTAGATGCTGACAAACAACATTAAAGCAACATCAACCATCCAAATTACCTGGAAAAATATGACTTGTTTGTGCTAGGCTCTTCATTGCTGCCTTCTTGCCATTAACTTGATCATAGTTCTAAGCCAGCTTTAGATTTTCTCTGAGAGGAAGGAGATCTGATGATGAGGCAAGAGAGAGCTACTCAGAGGCCCTAACTTCCTGTTTTTGTATTGAAATGCTCGGTTGTGGTGATATACAGTCCTACATGGGCATACACAGATACATGCATGCATAAGCAGAGGCACACACACACACTTCCACAGACAGAGGATACTGTACAGTGGTGATCTGCATTCTGTCGGGGAGATGGCAGATAGAGAGCATATCACTGTTTTGGTTCCACTGAAAGAAATTAAATATGAGCTCTACTTTTATCAGTCAGTCCATTACCCACTGTATAAACAGGTTGTCTAACTTCTAGAAGTTTCTCTTCTCCTATAGAGGGTCTCAATACCTGAGACAAAAGTGCAAAAAAAAGTTTCTTTTCTGAGAAAGGTTATATATGCTCCCTAACCAAAAGCAAGCCATCATGCTTAACTGGATATTTGTCTGAACCTTGAACATTTTAAGTCAAATGTTCCTTTTTATTTTGTAGCCAAAACAAGGGCTAAATTATCCTAAATAACTACCTCTTAACTTAGTAGAACACTATATTGTACACACAGAGAAATATTATTTCTATATATGGACCATGCATGTCAACATTTTTCTGCTGCTGTTCTTCATGGATGTAGCTAGCTAGCTAGGTAGCCATGAATGAGAATAATGTTCCCATTCTTAACCCCGCATACTAAACTGTGATCGGTCCTCTAACTGGTGGAAACATCCTTCAGTATGTACAACACTATTTGTAATTTGAATCAAATAGCCCCTTTTACACAGGAACTTTTCCAGCAGGAACTTTGTATTAAATATAAATTTAGTTACTGGGCCGTAGTTCCTGGTCTACAAAAAGTTCCTGTCCTGAGGGCAGTACTTTCCTATTGCCCTAGAACTATCAGGGTGGAGTTGGCAGTACTGAGTGTAGCTGATTGGTCAAACACAAATGTCGAGGCTGCTACAGCTTGTATACAATATCATCCACACTGAGCGCTCGCAGTATCAATATTAGGACCAGAGGTGGACATTTCTTGTAGTGTTTAGTGATGATTGATTTATCTAATAGTCTAACCGCTCCACTGTTTGGTGGTGGATGGACACATCCATCACTGGCATCTCCAGTGTTTTGTGGGAGTTGCCTGAGCTAGCTTCATCATTCTCATGCTCCAGTTCTGCTTTTAAATGATCTGATTCATAAATGGCACAAAAACAAATTCCTCACCATCAATGGCCTCAGGTACATCTTCATCAAAACCTTCCAATATAAAAAAACCCCGTTGCTCTGCCCTAAACCTGACACCCAGGCACTGCACCATTTTGTTACTGTGACAGTAAGCTAATACAAAATACAAAAGGAAGTGCACTAACAAAAGAGACTCCATCCGTTTTCGTCTGTCACTCAAATCACCCCCTACCTACTCTGTCGGGACTTTCCTGGAGATTCCCTCCTGAGTTTGGCAGAGAGTCATGGAATAATATGTCCATCGTCTTTGCTCTGCTCAGCTTGTTATCATTTTAACATTTATGGTTGTTGTAGTTTTCTTGCTGATGTGGCGATTCCAACAGTGAAGAAGAAAGGATTTGAGAAATTGATTTGGAGGATGGAGAGGGAGGTGAGAGAAACCTGCTGAAGCTGTTTCATTCCTTCAGAGACCACGTCAAACATGTAACTGAGATACTCACTGTTGCAATAAAAGCAGTGCCTACCCCAAGACACTTGTCTGTTGAAAGAAAAGATGGATTTTGGCAACTTTACTGCCACGGTTTAATGCTCAAAATGTTCAGCTCTTTAGGATGAAAGTCTTGGCTTTGAGTTATTCTTATAGAATGAGATTGTCTCATTTCTCAGCATATCTATCCTGCTTGTAATGGCTGTTGCATCTTCTTGCTGTTGGCATTGAAAGAGGAAATGAAATTGGAAGCAAGTAATAGGAAATTGGAGTAGCTGTTTACCTCTGTTAATAGGAAGTCTGACCTCTGACTGTTCACACAGCTGCTTTGGGACAAGTCCCTTGAGCAAAAAGTACATTTATCATGTATGAAGTGTTCAATACCTGAATGATAATGTCAATGTTTAATCCAAGTCATATAGCCATTGTAGTTTTGTCTCTGCGCTAAAGAGACCCTGTAGGTTGACATTATTGAGACAAAAGCTGAGCTCTGAATGAACTTCTATTCACAGAAATATGGAGGCCTGAAATGGACAGGCCTCCATATTACTTTATACAGTGTTTAAGGATTGGTGCACCATTTATTTAGCTAGGTGGAGGTGAAGTAAGGATGTGGAGGTTGTCTGACTGTCACGCAAGAGCTTGCATCCCATCCAACAATTAATGTTGCTCTTCTTTTCTTCCTGCAATAAGATAGTTTCAGCCAAATGAGCAGCGTCAGACGTCATGCATGGCAACATATAGTAACAAAGGCGGATCACCTTATTGTTTGTGTCTCGCAGCACCCAGTGCTCTTTGATAAAGTTCATAAAAAAATCACACTCTGATATTCACACCCAGTTAGTGGTAAAATAAAAACTCATGCTCTCATAAACATATTCTCCCAACTCCTTTTGCTGACACCAATGTGCCTCTGGCAGGAGACAGCTAGTAGCGTACCATTTACATGAAGAAAACTAAAACAGCTATTGGTTTGCCAGAGCCTTGGTCCCTGTGAATTGTATACTATAGTGTAAACTAGATTTATCTAAACAGACAAAGGCTACAGAGTCCTTTGACAGTGGGTCTGGGCTGGTCTCTCCATCAGTCCACTTACACACAGCTCATCTATGGCACAGCACAGCTGATATCAGAGTGGCTCGTTCCAGATGCTGGGGTAGCATCTCGTATTCAGATTGGGTCCCTGTCATCTGTCCTGTCGTGATGCAAAACCTTCGTGAAATAATTGACGAGATTGTCTTTAATTTGCATTGCAGTAGATTTGAATACTTGAATGCTCAAATTTTTGGGTATTTGTGTTCCTGACAAACTATGTAAAAGAGCCATTAAAACAACAGTGGCAGTTACAACACCAAACAATGAAAAAATGACACTATAAAAGGGCTGGCATAAACAACAGCAATGTTATGGGCACAGCCAGCAGCAGCTAGATGAAAAGGTGGGGCTTCTTAAAAATGATGGGCTGTGTGTGTGTATGGAGTTGCATTGGGGGAGGAGTTATTTAAGGTGTCCCTAGTTCTTGAAGTAAAAGTTCAGTTCATTTTCTGCCTGGTTCAATCATCAGTACAAAAGATGAACTGTGTTTGATAAAAATTCAAATGTACAATCCTATGGACATAAAATGTATGCATTACATAAAGTATATGTAAAACTTTGAAAATACTTCCAGAACCAGTGGCTCCTCCCATTTTGCAACTCTGTTCCTTGTACCAGCCATATCAGCTACTCATATCACCACTTCATTAAACTGTGGAGAAAAATAGAAAAAGTTTATGAACACTTCACCCACCTTGGTATTTTGGCTAAGGCATGCTTGGCTGCAATAGGATTCATTTCAAAATTAATTTCTTGATTAATATTTCCCTGACTCTACTATTGGCATTACTGCACCGTTTTGGGTGGAATGCAGGATGTAGATGGCCAGAAAGTGTTGAAAGTTTGTGACTCCTTGTGACTTGAAGACTGGCTAGATGTAAAGTCATTCCAGCCAAACAAGGGAGTCTCACTGAGATACTTCTGGTGGTCCCTGTTCGTTTCTCTGTTTGTCTGTCTTTTCAGTCTGCTTCAAGGAGTGGCTTCACAACAAAAACTGGGAGGAGACAGAGGTGGAAGTCAGATTGGGGAAGGCTGGGCAGTACATTACAGAAAAAGTAATGGACATTAACAAACAAACAAAAGAAAAGGGTACTTAAAAGAAGACATGAGCAAGTGTCTATCCATGGTTTACCCATACTTTCAAACCTAAATTCACCTTTTGTTGTACTTAAGGGTTGGTTGTAGGTTGCTGTTGTACTTATATATTAAATGAACGTACTGTTATGAAAACCTTACATTGTTTTTATTTTGGTAATTACTGGCATACATGGCATCATGTGTTCTGGCTTTCATCATCATACCAACATCCAATGTGGTTGCCCAGCATACCAGCTTCACCCACCCAACAGGCTACCATCACCTATGTTGGTTTTTCCAGAAGGGCAGCGGGGTGCAGTGGAGCATTGTGACCTGCTTCTGTACTGTGTAAGGTCAATCAGGCTGTGTCGGTTTCTCCCTTCCACTCCCTGGTGTGGATACAGCCTCAGTTGGTCCACTTACATGTGACTATTACCAATTATTATGTCATGCTGGTGTGAAGGAGCTTCACTCATTCCCTCACCAATTGAGTGAAAATCCATTTCATTCACTAGTTTAGTTTGGTTTACATGTTTATCATCAACATTTTGGATCCAGTTTAGTAGCTTAACACATTTACTTTATTTAGTATGTTTTCATTAAAATATTTGTTTCTTTGGTTTCTTGTTTTCTTTGATTTCTGTCTGTACCAATAACCACACCTGTGGTAGTTGTGAGCAATCAAGTGCCTACTTGTGTGACGTGTTTCAGGTAATTGCCAACAGTGTGCAAATAGGCCTAGTGACTGCATATGCGTCGAGGATTGTCAGATCTCATTGGGACACTTTACAAGCTGCATCGAATATGTTGCTACCAATTACGGCAGCAGCATTTTGTCATTATTCTCAAGCTGTTGATGAGAACTATAAAACCACTGCTGTGAATGAGTTTCAGGTAATCGAAAGCCACAAGAAACTAATTCCAAGTACCTGGGTAGATAGCTGATAAACTCTGAGAGAAACTGGTTAGTCCCCCCTACATAAAACACAAATAATGACACAAAAGACAATTATTCAATCCATAAAACAAAAGCTAACTTGGCTCAGTTTACCCAAGTCATCAAAAATCCACCATAATAGAATGACATATCAGAGGTGGAACAGCACTACAAGACAGCATCTATCATTTGGAAACATCCAGGACCGGGGACACGGGGGAGACTGACTGACCGCCACTCAGCGTAGCATGGACAGCAACTTAGAGCTGGTGGTCAGAGCTAGCCAGCCACGAGAAGCTATTGTCACAAGATGCACATCAATGGCTCTTTGATAGAGTTACTGTGTGGTTACCTGTTTTTAAGCTAGGTTAGCGGCTCTACTACGAGAGTCTCTTTGGTGTGTGAGGGGTCAGAGAATTTGGCAGAACCAAACTTTCAAAAGACACATACAAACTAATTTTGAGAAGAAAAGGTATTTTTTTCACCTGTACAATCGTATGCCAACACAAATCTATGTGATTATGTGTAGCCTACAGTGCAATAATAATAATATAGTGTTTAATATAAACTGAAAACTGATTCTGGTAATTACTTTCTGTGTTCACATGTAGTCCTACTGAACCTTCACAGGCCTCTTTTACAAATGTCTTTTTATGGTCACAGATCTTCAGAGATCTCCAGCTGAATTTCTGTTTCGAGCATCCATCAACAGCTTTCTGATGTCACTGCACAGGGATGATCATGGCTGGAGACTCAGTATTGAAATACTTAAAGTTTTGTAGGAAAAAAAGATGACTGGTTGCTCTGGATTCTCAAGCATAGATCAAAAATGTGTCTGGTGCTCTTGGAAAATGGGGAAAAAAATAAGATAAACAGGAAGACAATCCAGGCACACCTAAATATAAGAAAAAGTAACAATGAGGAAGAATGATTAAAAAGCCTTTATTGTAGTGGCTATACCATTAAAAAAGCCAATATGTTTCGACCACTGTAGGTATTTGTCAGGGCTTTTAAATACAGACAACACTGGTGTGGCCTCGCCTATATAGTAGCACCAGCCAATGGGAGGCAATCACATGACCCGGATAATAACATGACAGGTGAAACAAATTCAAAATGATGAAAACATGGAAGATAGGTACCCATATATAGTACCCATATAGTAGCTGTGAGAAAAACAGGAAAGCCTATACAGAAAAGAGAAAAATTACAAAAAACATGTGAAGTCTATATCCTCATTGAGACCAGGATACTTTAACGCATCCGGTCAATGGGTCCAAAAAGGTTCCCTTTGGTTAAAGCAGCTCAATGGAACTTTTCATTTTGTGTTGATTTTGGCGGTCCCTGTGGACAAAGGCGGTAGTGTTTCACCTAACGTTATGTTACATGTTCCTTCGCTTCACTCCCCGCTACAAGGAGACTACTTCTCCAGGAGGAGACCGGGCAGCAGCTCCGGAGACGGACCTTCAGTTAGCGGCTGAAGCAACTCGCATTCCGCCAGAGCAAACCCCAGCACTGTTTCGTCTGATATCGCGGAAAAATCCTACCCGCCGGCAGGTATTAAGAACAACTATTAGAAACTAATAGAAATAGCCAGTCTTCTCGCTGTTGGTCTCGTTTGCTTATGTAGGTCATATAGAGGCATCAGTATTAAATTGAGACTGTTTCATAACCAGTTAAAAACTCCATAGAGTGCTTTTAAGTTTCTGTATTCTGTCTCCCCACCGACCAAAGGTTTAATGTGTTCAATGCCCTCTATGAGCAATAAGGAATCATTAGCAGTGAAACTCACTAAAGTGTCAAGCCATGGGGTAATCGCGATTCCTAATTCTAATGGTATATTTAAGCGATCCCTCAGGCGTCTTTTAGTACAGTCTATGTAGAAAAAACCTTCCACACATGGACAAGACAGATGGTATATGACAAAAGTAGTGTTACAGTTAATGAAACCACTTTGTTTATAAATTCTGTTTGTGTTAACATCAGCAAAACATTTAGTTTGCACAACATTATCACAGTGAGGGCAATGCATGCATTTAAAAGTGTCAAACAGTTTGGTCAACCAAGTACCTTTTTAATCTGCTGGAAGATATGAATGTATGAGCCTGTCCCAAAATATGGGGGCACGTCTAAAGGAAATAACAGGGGTTTCAGGAAAAACTTTACTCAGCAACGTGTCACTCTCTATGATGGCCCAGCTACTTTTAACAATCCGTTTGACTTGTTCAGCATGTGTACTATAGGTGGTGACAAAAAATGGACAAGACTGACATGCAGGCTTACGTCTGGTGTTTTTTTGAAGAAGAGTATCACGCTCAAGTGACTGTGCTCTGTCAAATGCCTGCTTAATCACCCTGGGTTTGTAAGCTCTGTCTGAAAACCTATTGGACATGGCCTCAGCCTGTTCAACAAAATCACTCTCTCGATTACAAATACGTCGTAGGCGTTGGAATTGGCCGTATGGGATGTTTTCTGTAAGGTGGTGGGGGTGAAAAGAATCCGCTCTGAGGATAGAGTTGCGTGAGGTATTCTTCCTAAACAGAGTGGTATGTAGCTGTCCCTCAGCCCCCTTAAAAATGGTCAATGGTTAATGGTCGATAGAGAGCCTAATATTGTGATTAATGGAGTTCAAACATTTTTAATATTGTTACTTTGTTATGTTGTTACTGTTTCTTATATTTTGGCGGGCCTGGATTGCCTTCCTTTTTATCCTACTTAAATTTTTGTATCGGCTGGCCAGTGGATTGTCATACAGAGTAATGTATCCACACTATAGCAGCACAAATCAATCAAATGGTAAGACAGGGGAAAATCATCACCTGCCTACGAATGATCAGCTGGACAACACTGGACGGGCCTTTGCCTGCTTGGCCAAAAATGATGCCTTCAGCAAAGCTGTTGGTGCAGTCAACAGGTGCCATATTGGAGTAAAAGCTCTGCATTGACACAAAGAGGATTACTTCAGTTTCAAGCAGTTTTAGTCAATTCACATGCAGATCATATGTGCACACTAGACAATTTAACATCTTTGTAGGTTATCTAGGATCAGTTCACGAAACATGCATTCTCAAGAATAGTATCATCTACCTCCATGTTGAATAGCCACCTTAAGGCTACTATCTTCTTGGAGAAACACCAATTGCGATCATCAAACCCTACAGGCTACCACAAGAGAGGATAATGAAATTAATATTTTATGTCAAAGTACCACTATTTGAGACAGTCTGTTGATAAGGCAGGACAGTGTCTGACTGAACCCCTACATTACATGAATGAAACCCCTTTATTTCTGCACAGAATGGTTTCCAAAACCAATAATTTTCAAAACCCCAAAAGTGCTTACCAAGAGACTGAAAGCACCCTCTTGTGTGAATCAGCTGGCCCTCTGAAGCTATGAATAACAATACTGCTCTTGTTGTTCAGCTTACATCAGGGGAATGTGATTCTGCCACTACAGCACATCAAATACGCAGGAGCAGGAAGTCATTAGGCAGCCGAATAGGGTCCAAGTTGAGAAGTCAGAGGTCAAAAAGCAATAACTCACCTCTTTGTTTGGTATCATAAAGACATGAAAGTCCTTTGCTGACTGGTCAATGTGTGAGGAACCAAAGTGACAGGGCTTCATCAACCGGCTGCTCTGTTTACTATGGCAAAGCTGGGAGAGTCGTTATCGAGTGCCTTTTATCTTAAGATGACCTTTGAAAAGAGAATATTTTCTATGCTGTTTGTTGCCCACAGAGTGGCTAAATGGATGACATCTAAAGGAGGGCAAAAGAGCACTGCTTTGAAACCCTCGTACTCATGTAAGTGTTGAGAAGTGATCCAAAACCCTTACATACATTCTGTATTTCTATTTGAAAAATTGCAGGCAAACTACAGTGAAAGGACAGTGAAAGCCGAGTGCATCCCGTTAGAGTAGACATATTCAAGTCTAACTGTATCTGCGTAGTAAAGTCACAATTCTATTATAGATAGAGGGTCACACTGACTAATAGTAAGTGCCACAGACTGACAGTAGAAAAGCTAATGTGAGTTTTTGTTCAATGTCCCCTTTTTATCTAACCGACAAACAAGAACACAGATTTTTGCTTGTTGAATGAGCAACCAAACAAAAATGACATGGGAACATTGTACTGCTAACAACGAATCCTGAGCTCCATCAAATCTGTTGGGAGATTTTTTATTAAAACATAAAAGTCCAAATTCTGTTTCCCCCAGAGAATCAATATACTTTTTTCTGGCCTGTAAAGTTTATCATTACAGGGAGTTTTGGCTGCTTAAATGCAACGTCTGACAATATTTGTAGTGGCCTCACATGGAATTACATCCATATACTAAGCACACCCAGTACAGTATGGCAAAAGATAGAAAAGAAAATTTGACTGCACCATAAGTTACTGTAGTTGTTGTCTCATTGCACAAATAGGCTAAGTGTTACAGGAATTTCAGTGTTTAGTTGTCTAAATCATAAAATCAGCCAATAAAAAGATATTGTCTGCCATCAGCATATTTGTGATGACCTATATTAATATCTGGGGTTGTATTATTGTGTTTTGGGACTTCACAGAGGTGAACTTTTCTGTTCCTCAAATACAGCCTCCCTCCTCCTAGTCCATTTAAAGGGTCAGTTCACCCAAATCTCTAGTATTGAAAAAGCTTTTTTTTTTTTAATTCAACACCAACATGTCTTTCCAGAATCACTGCAGTGGAGGTGAATGGATGATTCACTGTCTATAGTTTTCATGGGGACAGTTTCCTACAGTACTGAATGTACTGTAGTTTCCTAGTGTATTGGGGTGGAGGCAGAAATATAGGCACAAATATATACACTGAATCTTGTAGCTGGTTGACAAAAGTTGGTAAACCTGTCTCACCACCAGAAGCTGTTGAATATTCGTGGGTGAGGAAGGTAAGAGAGAAAGGAGGCAGTATTGGAAAAGCAGAGAGTATTGGCACACTGGATTATATCTCCTGATCTTTATCAGATTGAACAGACATGCCTTTCAGCTGAACATAGAAGCAAAAATAATTGCTACACTTTATTGGCTTGATTCAAAAGACACTCTCCTGGCCTTGGTTGTGTCCTTAGTTGTCCCCCCACGCTCATTATTGTTCCTTATGACCTACAACATGTCTGTCATAGGTTTGGTTTTATTGGTTTAAACTTTGGAAGTGCCATTTTTGCCGGGTGACTAATATGCACAGTTGTGTACTTGTACACTTGCTCTATAGCTATTTACTTATATAACTTTGCTAAAACACACTTGTATCTCATGAATTTTCTTTGATTTTAAACAGATGTTTTACATTTTATTTTATTAAAGTAAATGTGTAAAAATAAATTTGGGATATGATAGATTTTCCCAATAAATGTTGAAAATAAATGCACAGTAACCTGTAGGTAATCTCTTACTGTCTGCTTTAACCATCTTCAACTTCTCACCTGAGATTCTGCATCTCTGTCATTCTTTCAGTCTGTTATTTGGGCGACACAACTCAAGTTTCCTGCAGTTAATAAAATGGACAGAGCCAGAGCAATAATCAGCTCATGCACGTAAGTAAATGACATTTCACTACAACATCAGAGCTCACCTGAGAGCCAGCAGCTCAACTGTCTGTGCTGCTCAGACTGCTGCTGACAGCATTTTACTGATAAATGATGCCTGACATTCACAAACTAATTAGCTGGAAAGCTGTGGCTAATTTTCTTTATATATAATATCCATTATAATGACATTATAATAAACCATACATACAACTCAACTCAAGATCCACTCTGAAAAAGGGGAGGGGTGGCTATGTGTTACGGCCACAACAAGCAAAACATCTGGCTCAACCTTGGGACCAGCAACATATAAAGAGGACGCCATGCCTGACGATTAGTTTTAAAGCAAAATGATTTTATTTACAAAAATTAAAAAAACATAAGTTAACCAAAAGTCTGGAGGCCGGGACAAACATAACAAAAGGATAGGGGAAGTCTGGGCCAAGTCTGGTTCAGTCATTCGTCAACGCTCAGCTACTGACAGTCCTGCAGTTAGCCGACAAAGAGGGATTGTAAAAAAAAAAAACCTGCAGTGGAACTGCTAAAAGCAACTTGACTGAACATTAGTTCCAAGGTGGGAAAATGATTACAGTGTTTTCCCATTAAAACAGGAATTTCATTATCAAGGTTCCTGACACTACATTAAAGCTTTGTGCCCGATGGTAATTTGGCTTCAGAACCCTTCGGTGGGAATACCTGCTTCCCTTCTCTCCGTGAAGAGAAAAAAAAATCTAATCCCAATAGCTCAAGGTAGCAGCAGCTAAAATCGAAACACAAGCGAGGTAATCCTCGTTTTGACCCTCTGCAAGTCAGCGGCCTTAATGTATTTCTGTCTCAGGTGATTGAATAGGGGGTCCCTGCTGATATGGTAAGCCCTTCCCTCCTCAGCTCAGCAGCAGGCACACTTGGTGAGCTGTTTCATAATGTCAAAATCCACAATTAAAAAAGAAGAGAAGAAAGGAGCAATAAAGGCCCTGGCATTGTGTACCTACTGTGTTGCAGTGCAAAAAAAAAAAAATTCTTAAAAGGCCAAAGTAATCAGAGGAATTCAGAGGGGACAATTAAACCGTTACTGCCTGGATACCTGAAAATCAATCCTTTAAGTGATAAATATCCCAAAAGAATATGTGTCTTTAGAAAGGGACATGGCTGTCTCACCTCAGCACATTTCAGTAAATTGTGGTTACGGAACTCTTTATTCCACAACAGTATGGCCTTCACTGTGTTACAAGGATGCCTGACTGTTCTCATGGGTTTCAGCGCATGCTAGGCAATTCTCAAGAGATCTCGACATGTGTTTTTATCATAACTCCCGATCCTTTATTGTGCTTTATTGCAAGCAGACTGCTGACTATAATGCGTTCCTCCTTTATGTGCAATTGAGTTCTCGAAGTGTCCACCTGGGTATTCTATGTTGCCAATATGGCTCATTTCCTCAGCCCTACAATAGGTTTGAGCCATGTTAAAGTAAATCCTTCGGCGCTTACAGTGCTTGAATATTGCAGGTAATGGCCAGGACTGTATGTACCCGGCTAAGTACAGTCATAAAGCTGCAGTCTGGGGGCTTGAAGACACAATTATAGTCAAGTGATACAAAGATTTATGTTAAATCATGATGGGTGCACATGGAGATACTGTTGAAGATTTAAGACTGGAGTATTGAATATAAATAAAAACAAAAAAATACCAAGTCCATCAGGACTCATTCAAGAACCACTCGTACAAACAGATTCATTCTTAAGTGCCACGCACAAGTGATTTGAGAGAACTTGCATTCACAGGTTCTCATACTGAGAATTTTCTCTTGGGCACAATTGCAACTCATGAGTGGTCCAGGTTGAAAGAGTAATGTCCAAATAGTCTGCTTTTTCTCCAAAGGGGGAAAAACTCTAGTTTGAAGTGAGAACTATACTGCATGCACTGCTTTGTTTAGTAAGACGTTTTTGTCATTTGACTTAAAGTCAAACCATTCCTTATTTCAGTCCCAGTATGGTGATGACACAGTGTCCATTGCTAAAGGATTATTTTGTCATTATTATGGGTCCTCTAATACCACTACTGACACTGCCAAAGTGGTTGTGTTGTTGTGCACCTACTCATGGCATTAATCCGGTTGAAATAAGAATTAAATTTGTGCAGTTAAGAGGGTGGAACACTTATACGAATAAGCCTCACAACACTAATCACCATACATGCTGTTCTTTAGCAGGTATAATGTGTACCATGTTTACAATCTTAGATTGTGCTTATTTAGCAATTTTTAGAATGCTAAGTCACTAAAGTACAGCTGAGACTGATCAGAGTGGCATTAGTTTTGCAGGTATTTTGTCATAAAAAACTAAAATTTTGATCTGATGATGGAGCTAGATAAAAGGTCGGGTGTCACCAAAGATATTACATCCTGGGGAAAACATACAAACATAAATGTCTGTACCAAATTTCATGACATTCCATCCAGCTGATGTTGAGACATTTTACTCAAGACCATAAATGTCAACTTCATGGTGGCGCTAAATGCAAATCTTTTGGGAGCGGGCAGTTTAAACTTTGTTGCGGGTGGGAGCGGGCGGTCAATCAATAAACTGCAGGATTTTTGTGGGATGAAAATTGTAGAAATTAGTTCCTTTATGTGTGAGTCAATAATCACACTGTCTTCAAATAACCACTGGTTTATTAAGAACAAACACCACGTGAACAGATCTGACATTAAGCAAGTCCTCTTACGTTACAAATCAAAGTGTTATGTTTAAATGCAGAGGAGGAGAACGTAATTTCGCTACGTTATTACCGACAGGAATGCATCTCTTTATTAATACTACACAGTACAATAACCTTTTGTTCCCTGCGGGACAGGAGAAGACACAAAATCATTGGAATGGTCAGAATGTTTGCGGGCGGGAGTGGAACACACACATTGGGGGAGCGGGCGGTAATGGTCAGAAATCCAGCGGGAGCAGGATTAAGAAAAACAGTCCCGTGCAGGGCTCCAGTCTCAACCAAAGTGGTGGACTGACTGACCGACAGAACGTCAAACCGACCTTGCCATTCTTAGAGCCATGCTGCTAGCATGGCTACAAAGGAAGAGAGGTTAAGGATAAGAATACAAAAATGATCTTGCATGAGGCCCATAGTGTTACTACTTATATCAAAAGAAGCAATCTGTGGGAACAGTAATTGTTAATATATAATATTTCTTTTCTGTTACCCCGAGTGAATCCTCTTTTAAGTCAATTGCTCTGTGCGCTACCTGAATGTTCAGAGAAACCACTTACCATGGAGGTCCATGTGTAATTGTCATCCTTTGGCTCAATAAAATCAAAGGAGTGGGAATGGGAATACTTTAACCCAGAGAAAGTCACATTTGCTTCCATTTCTCATCAAGGCAGGGGGAATACTTCCACCTGGAGACAATCAGTTTTTCGACCATCTCTCATCTAAGCTCACTTATTTTGTCAGAGCGAGTGATGATGAAGTAAACAAATGAAAAGGTTGGGGTGCAAAATGTTTTATAGATAATTCAACTTCTGTCTGATTGGGTGGTAATAACCAAATTTAATTTTCACAGACATGTTTACCACCAAACTCTGGAGACAACGTCTGTGAAGTTAATTTGGGAATCGGGTCACATGTGTGAAAAATTTGCTCAGATGCAAATCCAATTCAAAAGTCAACATGCTTCAGTGGAAGCCAGATTTGGTGCATGCCGATGTAGAACATGACCAAGTTTACTACTATTAGCTGGGTCAGTGCCATTACTTTGAATTCATTGCAAATGTTGTCTTCTGAGCTCTAACCTCAGAGTATTATGTTGTGTTGATGTAAATCAGAACCTGAGTGTAAATACAAAAAATAGAAAATTCTGTGCTATTACTGGGCATATCGGAAAGGTATTTGTATATAAGCTAAAAAGGGTAAAATTCATAATAATTGATAATCTTGGTGTACTTTCCTTTGAATTCCTGACTTTGGCTTCCAGTGAACTTTAGAATTTATTGCAGGGACAACCTTCTGGTTTACAAAGCTCTCAGTGGTCTGGCACTTCAATATATTTCTGATATGTCTGTCAGTTAAGAGCCAGTCAGGCCACTCAGGTGGTCTGGTACGGGCCTTTTAAAAATACCAAGAGTCAACTATAAAACTGATAAAGCAGCTGTTTGCTTTCAAGGTCTCATGTGGGTAAGCAGTTGGCCAGATGATCTGAGATGTGTTCCTATGTCCTCTTGAAAAAGCAAACTTTAGATCTTAATATACGGCGTAGCACATACTCAGCTGGTTCACTGATCATGCCTAAGAAACATAGAGAGGAGGTGCTTTTTTAAATTTGCTGTACAACATGCACAGCCTACACTACATTGTTTTTTCTGTTTAGGCTTGCTCCCTGACTTGAGACATCACCCACTAGACTTGGCCATTATTTGGGGTCCCCCCCACATAGGAGCAAGACACCTTGTCATTTTGCCTCTCTTTGTGGTTATTTTGAGTCTCTCTGTTGTTGTTTTATGTCTCTTTGCAGTCGTCTGATTGACTTTGCCACGAGAAATGTTAACAGTAACTTCAAACAGAGTCTCTGGCCCCCGGGCTTAGTGGTAGGCCCGTTCAGTAATCCATCCATGTGTAGTATATAAGTTATTCCATCTGGTTTATTAAATCAATTCATCTTTGTGAAGTTATCTTTGTCAACACTTCTTAGCTTCGATGTAACATAGTGTGACACTGCCAGTAAGGAATAAGAACTAACATTATCTTTAAAAGACATCTTTAAAACTAATTTCATTCAAGGACAAGCTGTAGAGACCTTGTAGACTCTGTAACTTTTATCTACTCACATTGCACAGTCATCAGGTTTGTTAATAACCTTACTTAAACGTTTGTGTGAACAGGGGAGCAGCCAAATCAAAATATAATCTTGATGCACAACATGAGTTTTGAAGGCTGCAAACAGTGAATTTGACCTTTTTCCATTATTTTCATTGTTTTTTCATGATTACTTTTACTGGTGTTTGTTGTGTAAAAAGATTTAGAGCTGCTACCAGTGGAGCAATTAAGACACTGTAGCAAAACATTTTTTTTTATTTTTTTTAAAATATTTAGCAATGTTGTTGACAGCAATGACTGTTGGGAACATTATGACTGTACACATTGACAGAGAGAAGTGGCTTTTTTTCTTTTTGCCATCACCTGGGTTACCATTAGAATCCATCGTAGCAGTTCAAGAACCCAAACTGACTGCAGCTGCAGTCCTCTGCAAAGCAGCATAACCACTGTCATACAGGGGGTGAGCGTTTTATACTCAAAAGTTACATTTTCAGTTAACCAGTCATTTAATGCTGACTGACCAGATTAACTGTATATGGTTGATATACGTATTGCATGTATTGCGTGTTGATGTGGTGTTTGGTCCTCCTGGTGTGCCACGCTGGGGTGTTTCCTGTTTGTGCTGGAAGCATAAAATGACACATATCACTGCGCTGCAGGGGCACTGTGCATTCAGCTTGTGTTGTATTATTCTACTTGTCTCTCTTCACACTTTTTAATGTGTTTTTATATGTTTTGATATGTTCATGTATGTATGTATGCTTTTTTAATCTTATGTTACAGAATGATTCGTGCCTGTTTTGTGTCTGTGAAGTACACAGAACTGCTTGGGCATGAATAGTACAAAAATGAATGTTTGTGTATCTGTATGACATTTATCTTGGTTAGTGTCAGAGTTGAACAGTAGCTGATATTTCCTCCCGGTCACTTTATGACAACGTTGGGGACAGACATGAGCAGGGGCGAGAAACATCAGAAGTTTGTTCCAAAGTAGCTGCATGCGCACACACACACACACACACACACACACACACACACACAGATACACACTTGTGCCTCGTTGCAGCTCCCAGTAACTGTGAGTCACAGAGGAAAGGCAAGCAGAACTGTCTTTATACAAGCTGCTTAGGAGAAAATATCAAACTGTGAGTGTGTGTGATTGCGTATGCATTATTGTGTGTATGTTAGTGGGCGAGAGAGGTTGCTTTTTTGCAGTATGATGAGGCGAGGGAGAAATGTGTGAATGTGTAAAGCCAATATGAATGTGCTCGCCTGCCTGTACTTTCTGTAAGTGTATGAAGATGTCAAGGAGAAAAGAAAATCACTTCCCCAGAGCTCATTACTCAGGATGAGAAACCGGCAAAACCTATTTTCAATACTTCTTCAACAAATTGTTCTGAATTTAGAATACACTCCAAAGGCCTCCAAAATGCCATTCTTCCTTATATGTTGCTCTCAGCAATACAGTCCCTCATCTTGTGTTTTGGCAGCTGCTCAGTGTTGCTTCTTTGCACTGGCTGTGACCTTGAGGTAATCAGGCCACTTTCATGCTGTAAACAATGGAAACAGAGAGATTTAACAGCAAAGAAAAGCTGTTGTGAACAGACGGTAAGTAACTCTGACAACGTCTTAATCTATCGGTAAGTGTGATCTTGTAGTGTTTCACTGCCTTTGAAAGGATGTGGTGCGGTATTCCCAGGAGGTAATCATAGTAGTTTTTATTGTACGTTGGACACATCCAAATGGAGATGTTTTACAGGGAGAATAAAAGGATTCTACACTTTAGAAGAATTCTGACAACAATGAAGCACACCTCAGTTATCTTTTTTACTAGAGGCTTGCAAAGTCTTTACTAGCTTTGAGACTGTCTGTCCTACATAGTTGTTTTCCTTTTATTTAATTATACCACATTCTCTCTTTTCGCTGCACTAGGCAATTTATGTAAAACTGGTTTAATCCTATCAGTCTCTGTCTACCTCTCAAATACAGGTCCAGCGTTTGTTAGTGTGCAGGATACTAACACATTCAGTCACTACCTGCTGCTCTTTTCAATTTTCAGATGTGTGTGCTGGACAGTGCAATTCAGCACTTATGGGTGTTTTTTGCATTGGTGTGTGTAAGAACATAAATGTGTTTTCTTAGAAGACATAGAAAACTACCCACTTCCTCAATGTGATCTTTGGTTTTGTTTCATATATTCAAAGGGGTGCTCCAGTGATTTCGAACTGGACTTCTACAAAGTTGGGAGGCTTGCAAAAGACACATTAAAGGAAGTGTTCGACATTTGGGGAAATGAACTGCAGAGAGTTAAATGAGAAGATCAAGCTGCGAAGATGTTATTTTCAGACTTTAGAAAGGTCCTCAAAAGCCAGAAGACATTATACAACAGTTTTCACAGAATGAGTAGTACGCCTTTTGATGAGAAACTGAACTTAATGTGTAAAATAGGTGGAGTGTCCCTTTAAGATATATAGAAAACAGGGCCCATAACGTTTTAAACTAATTGTTTAAAGACAGCAGCAGTGCCTCTGCATGAGCTTATGTACAGTCTCATCCACATTAGTTAATATGTTATTGACATATACACAAATACTGAACCAATATAGTGCAGATAACTGACATCACCATGAGTACAGCAAGGCTTTTATGAGACCTGCTGCATTCTTGGAGATGAAGCTGTTTTGTAATTTCATTACATTGCAAATTTATTTAGCTGGCGCTTTTGTCCAAAGCAACTTACAATAAGTGCGTTCAACCATGTGAATACAAACCCAAAATTGCAAGAACCATGCAAGTACATAAACATCATCAATAAGCAGTGCTGGTGTTCATCACCCTTGTCCCTTATTAAGAGAACAGAAACCTGTGTGTGGATTGTAGATTATAGTATTTGCATTGCTTTTCAAGTTCATGCATGTTCTTTATGTCCATAGTTGTTTTTGTTTACTTTTTTGTTTGCAGTACATTGGTGGAGGATTTTACTTGCTACCCTAAAGTGATTATTAATATTAAATATATTATATTACAAAGCACTGCAAAGCAAACACTGGGTTCCAGGCTATGATGGAAACATCCATACTTGCGTCTCTCATTGGATTCTGCCTTACAGTATACCAGTAATGGTCACAGAAGGTGTGGAGGCAGCCAGTCCCACTAAACTAAAACTTTGAAAAACTATATTTCAGCCTCACAACTCACATACTAGTATGAACATGTTTACATTCAAAAACTCTAAGACCTGAATTATAAGGAGCTGGCCACCTTGTTCAGATTAACTCAAGAAAATATGATTGTGCACGGAATAATCAAACTCAACTGAAGCAATGCATTCAGTGGATAAGTGGGATTCTTTTAGGGCTCCACTCAGTGCTATTATACCACTGCAGAAGAAGAGGGCGCAATAAGGTGATGTAATTCAATGAGCCCCAGTCAAACCTCAAACGGTGAAAAACAATGTAAAAAAACCCCGATGGAAATATGGCATTTATGTTTGTTTCAGGTATTAATTTGAGGAACATTACAGCCTCCTCATCGCTCCACACAGATCTGATCTTTTCGTCTGTTTCGTTTATTTTTCGCCTCATCAGTGGAGCGGAAGCTTCAGTGGACGCTGAAGTCACATGCTCCATTTACATCATTATTTATTCGTTAAGTCTGTTTTGTTTTTGTCACATTTTGCTTTCATCAATGCACCAACTTTTCCACCTCAGCCAAGAGTAAAAACTTCACCTTTGAACAACAATTCTTCTTTCCCTTCTTGTGACTCGCACTCTATGTACAGTATACTTTTGTGTATACTGTTCATACACGATTTTCTCCAACTGCTTTTAACACTTTAACTTACACTGTTTTGTTTATACACTTGAACTGTTACTAATTTCTGCCAGAACTTCACTTGATTTCACATTTCAGTGCTTGAACTTCAACTGATACCACAACTTCACTCAGAGCTCACACTTAAAGGGACACTTCAACTTTGTTCCTGGCTTACACGTAAATTGACTCTTCATCTTCACTCACACTCACACTTAAATTGAGATATCAACTTCATTCAGTGCTCACACTTGAACTGACACTTCTTTCAGCACTTCTATTTTAATCAGTCATTTCAACACCTTTCAGTATTTGTATTTTGACTGCCACTTCAATTATGATTTCAACTGTATCAGTATTTTAACTATTTCAAATTTTCAGCAGCAACAGTATTACCTCCATTTCAATATCTCTACAGAATTCGCCTGTTTTAGAACTACAGTGTGCTTTGTAAATCCTCTAGCAGCGCCTTTCTAAATGCTTATGTAATCAGGCCGAAGGCGAAACCTGTCTGGGATTGAGCTGCCTGTCAGAGGTACTTATTTTCTCAATGCCTTTATCCTTTTATTTTGAGTTGATACTTTATATTAATAGGATGTCTACAGTATAAACAAAATTCTTATGTCACTTGAGTACTGTTACTGTATATATTACTCAAAATCCAGGTTTGTTGACAGTCTTTGTCTTAAATCTCTTGTGATTATATGTGAGTTTAAGATAGTTTAGAAGAAATTTACATGAATACTAATATGATTATATTATATAGATTAAATAAGCCTGTGAGACTGCTCAGCATCTGTGCTGTTCCTGTTGGAGATGATGAGTAATCCATCAAACGATAATTGTTGTTTTTGTTATCTCTGTAACCTGATTATTCTGTTTTCTTCCAACTGCAGCAGATCACTCTTTTCATCTAATTTTCAATAATGATTGCACCTGCATATCGTCACTCCAGACCTCCACCTAGTGTTACTGCACTACTGTGACAACTTTCACCGCTTCAGGGGACAAAGAAGGGAGTCAGCTCTGATAGGCTTTTAGGGATCGTCTTTTGTGAATGAACTGCTCAGGACAGATGGATTAATGTAAGTAAACAAGCAATATTTGGAATCTTTGAATCTATTCATGACATTAAATAGATTTATGACATTGCTTTATTTTTTTCACAATTGTTATTATTTATCACTGGGTCTGGTTAAGGGCAAGTGCATTTTTGACAACTGTCACCCAGGGGTAAGGGGAAGTGAAGACAAATGAAACTGTTCACTCTGTTTCACATCCAATCAGGAGGCCAGTGCTCAGCTGCAGTGGTAGAAAAGTCTTCTTGCACTGTAGCATTTATATTTTATATCAGTATTATTTCATAAAATCTAGGATTTGCTGTTATCCCTGTACTCTGAAAGATTGAGCGAGCCTTCAGAAACCCTGCCAGAGTGTTGATTCAAATTGATCCAGCATAGCACTGAGACCAATTTGTTCTGTTGAAGTGTCTTCTGTCTGTCTGCATGTCAAATGTGGAGCTAGATGTATTAACCCCCCATCTCTGCCTTCTCATTGCGTAACAGTAATATTACTGTACAAAACTAGGACATGAGGTAGCTAAGAGACAATGAGATGGAGGGCGCAAAATTAAAAAAAACAAATTTGTATGATAAAATTGGGATTTGCTTTTTGTTAGAGGGTTAGCAAGTGAAAGTATGCACATTGAGTCAAGTTGCTTTTAAGACAATGGGTTCAATGGCCACAAGCAGGAAACAGACAGTGGCAGAACTTCGGTCTTAGTATTACTGAATGTCAGTGCTGCATTCGACACGATATTATTAGATCGACTGGAAAACTGGGTGGGACTTTCTGGCACAGTACTAAACTGGTTTGAATTCTACTTAAAGCAGCTCTATGGAACTTTTCATTTTGTGTTGATTTTGGCGGTCTCTGAAGGTGGTACTGTTTCAGAAACGGACCTTCAATTAGCGGCTGAAGCAACTCAGATTCAGCCAGAGCAAACCCCAGCACCGTTTTCGTCTGATGTAACGGAAAACTCTGACACGGTGGCAGGCATTAAAAAATATAAAAAATAAAAAAATAGCCAGTCTTCTCGCTGTTGGTCTCATTTGCTCATGTAGGTCATATAGAGGCATCAGTATTAAATTGATATTGTTTCATAACCAGTTAAAAAACTCCATAGAGCTAGTTTAAATGATAGGGGCAACTTTGTGTCTATAGGTAATTACACATTTGAGTGGACAAAATTGACATGCGGAGTTCCCCAAGGCTCCATTCTGGGGCCTCTTCTGTTTAGCATCTACATGCTTCCACTGGCTCAGATTATGGAAAACAACAAAATAAGTTACTCTAATAATGCAGACAACACACAACTTTGCATAATCATATCACCAGGGGACTATGGTCCAGTACAAGCACTAAGTAAGTGTATTGAACAAATCAACGATTAGATGTGCCAGAACTTTCTTCAATTAAACAAAGACAAAACTGAGGTAGTTGTTTTTGGAGCCAAGGAGGAATGATTAAAAGTCAACGCTCAGCTTAAATCGGAAATGTTAAAAACCACAGACCAAGCCAGAAAGCTTGGTGTCGTCATGGCCTCAGACCTGAATTTCAACAGCCACATTAAGACAATTACAAAGTCAGCCTACTATCACCTTAAGAATATATCAAGGATTAAAGGACTTATGTCTCAGCAGGATTTGGAAAAACTTGTCCATGCATTAATCTTCGGTAGACTCGACTACTGTAACGGTAGCTTTACAGGTCTACCTGAAAAATCAATCAGACAGCTGCAGCTGATTCAGAATGCTGATGCTCGAGTTCTCACTAAGACCAAGAAAGTGGATTACATCACTCCAGTTCTGAGGTCTTTACACTGGCTTCCTGTCTGTCAAAGATTTGATTTCAAAATACTACTGTTGGTTTATAACGCACTGAATGGTTTAGGACCAAAATACATTTCTGATTTTCTGCTACATTATGAACCATCCAGACCTCTCAGGTCGTCTGGGACAGGTCTGCTTTCTGTCCCCAGAGTCAAAACTAAACATGGAGAAGCAGCATTCAGTTTTTATGCGCCATATATCTGGAACAAACTCCCAGACATTGTGGTCATTTTTGAGATTTTGGAGAATAACATCAGACTGGAGAAGGAGTGATAAAGGAAAAGTTAGTGGTCTTCACTCATTTCACTTCATTTCAAACATACTGCGACCTCAACTTACAACCAAATAACAGAAGCTAGACAAGAAGAACAAATACAACGAATGATGTTAAGCGCCTTTGTTGTCTCAGAGAAAATAAATCTACACCAACAAAGACAGAAATGCTTCCGTCCTTCCCTGTTGGGCTTTATATAAAACACTGGCCAGAGAGAAAATAATCAGGAGAGAGGAGCGGGAGGAAAGACCACAAAAGAGTTACAGAAACAGAGAGATTGATTAAAGCAACTTGAACTGTAATTGCATACGACTGTGGGTCAACATCAGGAGTCGTCTATGTGACCTCAGTGGCTTCTTTAAGAAATACTAGCTTTTATATATCAGTGGAGAGATGCCTCTCATGCGAATCCTATTACACTATTTGAACTGTGGTCAGATTTAACAGACACTGGTCGCCTTAGGCGTGGTTTACAGGATTCAGAGTAGAATATAATTTGCTAGTTATATTTTTTCCACATTTTTCAGCGATAGTTCAAACACCACATATAATAATTGCCAGTGTATGGTGCATCAATTCCAATGCTGAGTGGATAAATAATTGTTTTTCACTTTAGCACATATGCTTTATACTTTTACCACAAAGGCTCAGCTTCAAACATGATAAAACCACTTACAATGTCCAACACTGCTATGTGTCATATGGTAGTTACTGAACACAATTCACAGTGGATAATGACAGCCTTCCTCCATCATACAGACCACAAATTGCTCTGATGATGTGTGTACAGTGGAGGTGATGATGCGTCTTGCTTATCTGAATGAGTTGTTGCTTCGGGCTAAAGCAGATTTTTTTTTTTTTTCTTTCTCATTGCAAAAATATATTTCTAGAAAGCATGTGGAATCTGGCAGCAGATGAAACACTGATTGCCCCTGGGGAATAAAGAGAAATGAAATAAAGAAAGAAAGTGGGCCAAGGGATTGGAAAAGAAAACATTACATTAATCAGCTGGCAGTGGTTTTGGACCAGCAAGCCATGGACCACAATGGAACTTTGAATTAGTTGTGGAAGTCAGCTCATTCCAACTGCCCTACTTTTCTCAGCAAACACAGAACCTGTGCAAGCTGCTCCTCACATCACATATATAACAACGTGACCCTTCATAATAAGCTGCCGGCTAGATATTTACTACCTTTCATTTTCTGAGCAAATACACTTGGTTTAAAAATAGAATTAAATCTAATTTTATCTCTATACTATGAGTGAAATCTCATAAAGGGTAAAAAGACACACTGTAGATGGTTCTAAGTGCTGAAATGTATTTTTCTTCAGGAAAGGTCAGACTAAAAGGTAAAATAATTATACTTCTAATGCAATTCAACTTTTAGCAATACAGTTATTAGAACTAACTAATCTGCTTCATTTCACCTTGTTTCAGGATACTGACAGATGAAAAACATTACTGATCTGAACAAAACTGCTTTGAGAACACTGAATTAGAATATATTTTCCTTAATTTAGATTGAAGAAAACATTAATATATGTCAGGCTGCTGTAAACAGCTTAAATGGACAATTGGCGCTTTTTAACTACAGTGTAAAACTTGTTTCTATTTGTAGCTTAACAGTGTCCCCTCACTGAACTCATACTGAGCTTACCAGCAGTATCTCAGTCTCTCCTTAAACTTCTCTTTACATATTCATTGACATTGTGATCCTTTGGCGCTGGACCAAAGTGGGAACATGGCAGCTTTCTTCACACTGTCCATGTAGATGAGCAGTAAGAACTGAATAGGAATCTGTATGGATATGGAGGATAATGTTGCTTGGTGCCAAGCCTGGAAGCTGTTGATGTATGTTGCATGTGTGAGTTTTGTAATTAACACCAGGTTTGGCCTTCCAGAGTAGCTGATTCCTCTCACACACTCTGTGCTCACTGTGTGACAGACAGGGAGACATTATTTTGGATAGATTTAAAAGAGTATGAGAGTTTTTTCAATTAAAGCATTTTTTCTAGTACCTGGAAGCCATTTCATTCATACTCACTAAAATGAATAAATTTATCCAAGCATGCAGTGAAAGTCAAGAAACACATTGGACAGGTTGCGTATTCATATTCAGAGTTGTGTTAATTTGGAATTCTCTATATTAGCACCTTGCTACTCTGTGCCTCTCTGACGAGGCCAGTTTTCTGTCAGGAGAAGCTGGCCTGGACTCTCCTCCCAGCTCATTAGGAAACTACCTACGGCTTTTAAAGGGG
The DNA here is from genome assembly GCA_003416845.1 of Oplegnathus fasciatus. Lineage (NCBI taxonomy): Eukaryota > Metazoa > Chordata > Actinopteri > Centrarchiformes > Oplegnathidae > Oplegnathus > Oplegnathus fasciatus. Next base: position 320,327 of record NTHP01000297.1, read on the forward strand.
ATAAGAGGAGCTGATTTTCAGTCATTACTGAAGCCTCCCCCAACTCCACCTGCTGATAATGTATTCCTCCTACTAATAATATAACGGTATTCATCTTGTTCCAGCCTCTTATCCAGATTGCACCACAGCATTAGAGGATTGAGCTTTTGCCTCATCCACATGCAGTTGTATGGTTGTGCTTGCCTCTGCATTTGCACCCAGTTTCATTAAACCTGATGCTAGTCTCTGAGTCTTGGATCCACTTGACCTGCAAGTCCTTGCACTGTGATGAAGTGAGCATGAAATGTTGAAATTT
>NTHP01000297.1:335459-350120 GCA_003416845.1 Oplegnathus fasciatus
TGTGTTAATAACAAACACACACTCTGGTGTGTGCAGGTCAAAATGACCTTTTACTGTCTTTTATGTTCATGTGCTTGGATATGTCACATCCAGGTTATGTATTGATTATGTAAACAAAATGAGTATATAAACCTGATCACTCATGTAGTGATATGAACACACAAGAAAATATTTCCCACAATGTCATCACCTTTTTAGCAAACAGTTACACAGTTACGGAGTAACATTATCATTCATTTGGAATCGTGTCTCTGGTCACCTGGCAAATATACATCCAATATTCACTCTCTTCTAACACTGTTTTTGGTCTCTACCAACTCCTGAGGGAAATATCTGCCTCTTTAGCTGCTAAGGGTTTTTAGAACTTTTTCACGGGACACAGCTGCCTGCTGCAGTCAAAAACAATGCTATGAGAGCCGTGAAAGTGAACCAAAACTAGTACAGTTGTGGGTTGGACAGCTAAACAATGAGCTGAAATTCACTAAAGCTCCGTAAAGCAGAGGGGAGCTGCAGATTCAGGGGATGATTGTCTGTAGGTTCATCACTCCGAGCAAACCCCTTTCCCATTGTCTCCTTGTTTTCACATTGTCATTGGTACATTGTTATTATAAAATATCAATTATAGCCTCTTGAATAAATTGAGGGTTTTATATTTTATTTCATTTATCTGGTACCTTTTGTGACTCCCTTGAATTATACTTGCATGTCTATTTATATTAATGTTTTTGATTTCCTTGTAACATATGAATGTGATTAGATGATTAGGATGTCACTGGTTATATACTTCATTTCCTGCCTGCGGTTATTTGGAAGACCTGTAGTTGGTCAAACTGTCACTATTAAATTAAAGGAAGCAGAGTGCAGTTACTCTTTCAGGTGCAATTGTATTGATTCTTTGTATCCAGCATCTATTCCACTGAGGTTTTGTGGATGTGCACACGGCTACTCTAACCTGTTGGACAAATTAAAGGAAACCTCAATGGTTGAGTCACCAGAGCCTAGTTGGACCTATGGGAGATTTTGGGAGTGACATGGTAGACAGCTATCTCCACCACCATCCTCAGTATCTTTTGGAAGAGTGCTGCTCACCCCTCCAGCAGAGTTGCACACAGAATCTATGACAAGGAGCACTGAAGCAGCTCTTCTGGAGGATATTGAAAATATTTACTGACAAGTAATTATCAGTTAAAGTTCTTTCCATCTTTTTTACATGTCAGTATAAAATTATGATCCTGAAATCAATGAGGGTCTTGTAACGTCATGACAGATCTGATGCTTTTATATACTTTCTTCAACTCTTCTTATAAACCTCTATGGGAAGATAAAAAACAGTAAATGTAGCTTTTACAGTCAAATATTGTCTCTCTCCATTTCTGTTCCGCATGTTCAGGATATTTGACGACCTATCAGTATGATCAACTCGTAGCGCTCATGTCTTGGAAAGTAATGAATGGCTAGAAATAACATAATCCACACACACAGTCACACTTGCTGAGACATGTATCAGCTCCCCACTGAATCCTCTCCTCAGGTTCAGGATATTGACCTTGTCATCAGAACGCAGTGACCCTCGAGCAACAAATAATGAATGGTTTGACATCAAAAAGTGCTGAGATAATACAAGCTGACAGCTCTGATAGGCACACATTTGCTGCCTAAGCAGACTGGCCTCATACTCAAGATTTTGTTTATGTGTAGAGTTGCACCCTGTGCAGTTATAATGTGTCACGCTGTTCTTATGAATCATACTGATCCATCATCAAGGAGTGCATCGAAACCAGCAGCAAGCTAAAGCCTCTGTGTGTAGATTTTTTATGGGATTGTGTAGTTTTTCAAATTCATTTAATGCTTCCACATGTTATATCCATGGAGGATGAGGGGAGTGACGTATATTAATGTCTGCAACAGTGTCTTCTTTAGCTACGCTACGTGTGGGGCTCTAGGCATGATTGATTGGGTAGTTGGTTGGTCTTAAAAGTTGTTAGATGGATTGCCATGAAATCTGGTACAGACATTCATGTTTTCCTCAGGATGATTGCAGTAAGTTTGGTGGTCATGTGACTTTTCATCTCGTGCCATCATCAGGTCAAAAATGCAATTTGCTTTCCTGCAAAGCTAATGCCGCTCAACCTCAGCTATAGTTTGTGTTTAGCACTAATTAGTGAATGTTAACACACTGCTAACACACTAAACGTAGATGGTGACCATGGTAAACATCATACCCCGTGCCTTAGTATGGCCTCACACTGCTGCTAGCATGGCTGTAGACACACAATCTTATTAATTCTACCACTGGGAGGTGCTAAAGTTGAAAGTTCTTTCTACACATTAATTTCCTTTCACACAATAGGATGAGTAATCAGCTGACTTGTACGTATTGAAATAGTATGTGGAAGGACACAGCTTCAAATATATAACAAAGATGAACCTTCACTAAAGAAAGCATCAAAGAGCAACAAAATTAGGTCAACAGATACTTATTTTTTGATGCTGATGCCTATAGCAATATCAGTTCAAAAAATATGATAACGACATATTGGCGGATATACAAGATCCCTTAAATTTAATTATTATTAAATTGTATGATAATACAGTAGTGACACTGTTTCCAAATTACCTCAAGTATATGTCTTTGGCATTACTGTACTTTAATTTCTTATTGGCCGACATACAGTATATGTTGACACCAGTATATCAGCAATAAGCTAATATCAGATGTTACACTGGCCAGGGCAATATATCGGTTTGGCTTCAGCACAAAACAACACTTGTCTACCTCAAAACTACCTCTCCATCCTACTTAAACAATTTCGACTATTTCCTCTTTGTTTCAGTTTTGTGTCGCTTCCTCCCCAGTGTCCTCTTCCCTCTCTTTTTCTTTCTTTTCTCTCTCTCTCTCTCATGTCGCTCTGTCCTTTTCTACAGGGGCCTCCGGGGACCTTGACTGTGCCTCAAGAAGTTGAGACACTGCCGTCATCCTGAGACTCGTCTCTTTGGGCTCACCGATTTGTCTGTCCATTATTGCCACCCACTTCCACCCACAATGATCCTGTGATGTTCAGCTTTCAATTACATTGCAATGAATTATTTAACACTTCCTGAGGTGTGCTTCTGGTTAGTTAAACATAGCTTCTGCATAGCTCAGACTCATCACCACAGCTTCTCCATTGAGCTGTCTCCTTCTTTAAAATGCCTTTAAAAGATATTTCTTTACCTGGTAAGACTCGCTTTACTGTGCCATGCAGTACCTCACATTATGTTTACACCTGTATAACATGTCTTGCACTGCTGCTGTCCAATGCAACAGTATACTGTTACCCTCTATGTTACATTGCTATACATTGAGGATAAAGATGAGGATTGACCAGCCCCTCAGAAGAAGAAAGAGACCAAACAGCAGTGGCTCAGGAGGTAGAGCACTGACCACATGTTGAAATGTTCTTGGACAAGACACTGAACCCCAAATTGCTCCTGATGGTCAGGCCAGCACCCTGCGTGGTAGCTCGCTGCCAACGGTGTGTGTGTGAATGGGTGAATGAGTGGCAAAAACCTTGTAAAGCTCTTTGGATAAAAGCATTGAAAGCAGGTCTGCATTGTGCCGTGATAGTAAAGAGAGAGCTGAGTCACAAAGCCAAACTCTCAATTCAGTCATCAATCTTCATTCCAATCCTCACCTGCGGTCTGGAGCTCTGGCTGCTGACCAAAAGAATGAGATTGCAGGCGCAGGCTGCAGAAATAAGGTTTCTCCACAGGGCCTCTCCTGTGCAAATTGAGTAGAGCCAATTTAAGAGTTTCGGGTACCTGGTAAAAAAAAATTCTACTACCAATAGAGTGAGATAATACCCCTTGTTTCCTTGTTTCGGCAGTTGCTGAAAGACTTTTTAGGTCCAATGCCAACGCTCAATGTCAATGCAGGAAGCAATGTGCAATGTGCTCTGCACAAGGTAAAGCTTTAGTGCTATAGTGGACACCATAATTATGTAGCAAGCTGATGCAATTTTTGTTGTACCACCCTTTGAATCCACTTTGGTTTCAATGAAGCTCCTTCAGTTATTCTTCCTATTTTCCTTTCTCACATACACTGTGGTTAAAACCACTGTCTTCATCATGGATTCATCCTTTTTTTTATTGGTAAGGGATTTAATAGTGCCTTCACCATAGCAGTAAAAACCTTCTCATGTCAGGTAGTGTGGCCAAGTGGTCTAATTCCACCACTGCCAGTCTGAAGTTTGTCAGTGTGATGGCTGAAAAAGGGCAAAAGACAGAGGTGATTGCACTATGCTTTTAGAGGCTTTTTTATATATATCTTAGAGTTTGGTGCTCCAAATGTATGACCAAAAATGGAGTTGTAACATGTTTTGGTGTTCATTAACCGGACTATTTGCTTTTTCATGGTTCAGAAATACTGCTCATCAAAGCAAAGACAATTGTGAAACGCTCAATAGTACTGGATGGCAGCACTGCTCCCTGTCGATGTCACTGATACAAAATCTTCAATGTGCCTTTCCATCCACTACTGTTCTTCACTACGCAAATATTAAGAGTTGAACGCGTTGAGATCAATAATTGATGGCACTAATTCTCCAGTCAGGTGCCATTAAACCATTGCGGAAGAAGAAGGCACAACAAGATGCGTAATTAAAAGAGTGCCAGTCTTCTTAATGGGATTGTCCATAATGGATATGTACGTGGCTTTTATGCCTGTTTCATGTATTAAGGTGAGGAAGATTACAGTCTCCTCATCACTTCACACAGAAATTAGTTTTTCATTTGCTGCAATCTCTTGTCCCTGGAAGTTTGTCCCAAGCTTCATGTACATCATTAATTTGATTAAGTTTGTTTCCACTTTGTCACCTTTTGTCTTTACTGATGCACCAACTTTTACACCTCAGCTAAACTGTTTCGCGATATTTCAACTTTTCTGACTTTCTGGTGTTTCCACTCAGATTCTGTTTAATGCACAAATTGAAAATGTACAAAAAAACAAGTGGATGGAAACACAGTGATAGGCTATTTTTTTTCTCCCTAGGAAATACCACTGGTCAAAGCAAGGGTGATGTAGTGGTCTCTGGTGCTCTAGCTTTCATGCATGAGACTGGAGTGTGTGCCCTTTGCAATGCAATTAAGGTTTGACCTGAATATGCGGCTCCCCTTGGCTTTACGGAGCTTTATAGTGAGTTTCAGTTCATTGTTTAGCTGTATGGCCCACAATTTTACTGTTCTGGTTCATTCTCACGGCTCTCAGAGCGCTGTTTTTGGCCGCAGCAGGCAGCTGTTTTCAGAGAAAAAGCTCTAAACACCCACTGTACACTACCTGCTCAGCAGCAAACAGCAGACACTCACAGTTAGAGACTAGCTGGTGACCATAGTGGAGCATTTAGCACCTTAAGAGCTTGAGCCATCCCATTCCCTTCAGAGTTGATAGAGACCAAAAACAGAGCTAAAAAAAAGTAAGTGAATATTTGACTTACATTCATCAGGCGGCCGGAAATACGACACAACGTTCATCATTTCAACTTCAAAGGTGATGATATGCCAACGTTGTGTTCACAACCTGTTTTCACTGCCCCCAGGCAGCAAAAAAAAACAGTTGTTACAGATATCAAGCAGTGTTTTTACAAGTGGGTCCCTGTTCTGTTTGTATCATGCACTGGCATGAGGACTCACAAGCACAGGCAGGTGATGGGATTCACATTTCTGTGATCAGTTTCATGCGATTCTGCCGATAGACAGTTGGTGGCGATACCAAGAAACGTGGCAAGTTGCTGTGCAGATATTATTGAAAGTGAGATTTTTAAAACCGCTGTTAACGGTGGTTAACAGTGGATGTAGCACGCTGTCAAGGTGAGAGGCTAACACTGTTAAAGGTGAGCAGAACAGGCCAGCAAGGATCTTCCTCCTGGATTCTGCTGGTGGCCATGGTAACAACAGAGAATCCTAGCGCTGAATCTAAAAAAAGGTTGCAGAACACTGCAGCTGGCTGCGGAGTAGGAACAGAAGAAGAAGGAGAGGAAGGGAGGCTGACTCATAGTAAGACTTAGTTGCAGGTGGAGGATATACCATATCATATTGGCAAATAAACGACATCGCCTGAGGGAAAATAAACAACCACGACACACGCAGACCAGACACATAATTTATCTTGGTACATGGTTGAATATAAGAACCGTTGCCAACAGCTAAATTGCTTTGGTGAAATTGTTTTACCAGCAAAGTGTCAGATAGAATTTATTAAGACAACAAGGCAAGTATCAGAGAAAAGGACAGACATTGAAGTGTGTATGTAAGAATATTTTCTCAGGAGTGTGAGAGGGAAAGGCAGAGCAGTGTGTGTGCATGTGTGTTAGAAAGAGAGAGACAGAGGCAGGAAAAAAAAGAAGTCCATATTCCAACAGCCTTATTTTCGGTCAATTTATCACCAGCCTAATATTCAGATTTTGCACAAAAACACAAATGTAATAGAGAAATAAATCACACCCACTGTATAGAAAGTATGAAACAAACAATCAGGTTAAAAGAAACCTCTATACAGTAATTCCCCAATAGGCACACACACAGTCTGTCTCCTGTAGCATACATAGGTGCCTCTATCTAATCTGAAAAGTTTTGTAATAACATTCAAGAACCATAATCTGATAAACACTCCATATAAACAACAGACAAATATAAGGTGTTCAAGAACAAATCAAAGTCTTCATTAAGGCCTTCTGGCACAGAGGTGGTCCAAGTGTAAATCAAAAAAGCTTATATTCTGTCTGCAAGACACACACAAGCAGATCAGAGTTCTCCTGGGAGTGATTATAAGCTCAAGTGTCAAACTGGGAGACATCTACAGGCCCAACAAAACTCTTTTGTTGCAGAGTTTACACTTATCTTGCCCTCCCTCATCCATCAGTTAGGACTCTGCAGTGGGATGAAAACCTCATTTCTCCAAAACGTCAGCTTGTCCACAGAATTGAAAAAGAACTCTTAACTTTTGTTCCTGTGCCTGCTGCTGCTGCTGCTGCTGTTAGTTCTTTCCAGTTCATGTTTTCAGGGGCATCACCAAGCTGCTCAAAGTAAAACCACGAAATCAGAACAGATTTAATGAGCAATATTTTGAAACCTCGCCACACAGCGAGACTTACAGTCTATACCCACAGCAGCTCTGTGAGGCTGTACTTGGGCACAGAGATGCTTTGAGCTAAATGCTAATGTCAGCATGCTAACATGCTCGCAATGACAATGTTGACAACGACAAGCACAAAGCAACAAGTATAGCTGAGGCTGATGAGAATGTCATTATTTGTATTATTTTTTATAGTTGTCATAAACCAAAATAGACCTCCTGGTGGGGCTCAATAAAATATGGGGCTGGATAGAAAGTCAGGGGATCATTAGGCAACAAGGCAGTGCTTTACACAAAGCATAAACATAGGAAAAAATAAAACAGAAAAAAAGACAATTTATAAAAGAAAGAATAAATAATAAAAAATAAAAATAAAACAGTAGAATAACAGTAGATTGAAAAGATTCAAGAGGTGCAAAAGCATACAAATGTAGCATCTTTACATGACCCTGGGGAAGGAGGTGGCAAACAGGAAAGTTTTAAGCCTCGATTTAAAAGAACACAGGGTTGGGGCAGACCTTAAGTGATCTGCAAGTTTATTCCAGATCTGTCGTGCATAGAAACTGAAAGCTGCATCTGCACGTTCGGTTCTGACCCCGGGCACAATGAGCAAACCTGTCCCAGATGATATAAGAGCTCTGAATAGCTCGTAACAGATCAGCATATCAGATACGTATTTTTGCCCCAAACCATTCAGCGCTTTGTAAGTCAATAATAGTATTTTAAAATCAATTCTTGGGATTTTTTAGGATTCAGTCATTCAAATTTAGGATTCATCATCTGGGAACCACGACTATCTGTACAAAATGTGACAATCCATCCAACACTTGTCGGTAGATGGACCTACAGACAACAAACAATATTGTTATCCATAACCTAAAAAGCGAAATATAAGTATCTTCGAGTTTGTTCAGAAAAGAGGCAAAGACCACAAGTAAGTATCTGGAAGTGGAACCAAAAGATTGATCATTGACATCCTAAAGAGGTCCATGACTAATATGACAGGCATTCATGTGACAGTCACATAGATATTAGAGATAATGTAGCCTATGGTAGGTGGTGTTATACTGTCAGGTGCTACAGAGGATAATACCGGACCTGCATAGAGAGAGAATCTTCCTAGCAACTACTGAACTGTATAACTTCCTGTGCCAAAATATACCAATAAAAATAATAACATCTAAAAGGACTTATAGTATATTGGCCGGCATGATGATGTTAATTGTCCATTAAGTTCGTCTTAGTTATACATTTTATTCTATTTAATTGTGGTTTCATATTTAAACTCCAAATTCATTCATATTAAGCCTTTACGTGTGCGTTATTTTCCCTGTGAAGAAAGACGTACATGACTCATACAACAGATTTGACGGGTGTGACAGGTTCTCCTAAATCACTCATACCTGTCACTTAAGAATGAATCTGTTCGTACAAGTGGTTCTTCGTTGTTTCTGTAAAGACATACTATATTTCTATTTTGCAGTTGTCATTTTTCAATACTTTTGGCTCCACATGTGTTTCTCAAAACGTGGGCACATAAGACCGATACTACACTACGTCCACGGCTCAATACCGCTGTGTAATCTGGAGGTAAATGACTGCTCAAGGTCTTGTTGACAAGAGTTACAGGCAAAGTATTTAACCCCCAGCTGTTCCGCTAAGTGTTCAGGGACCAACACACTGGGAGCTCCTAGTATAAAATGTGTAGCAGAGCGTTGCACACTGTAGGCTGTATTGTTAAAAATGACAAGTTGGTCAAGATCATTTTAGTGCTTTCAACAAATTAAAAAAGAAAGAAGAAGAATTTTGTTGTTATAGTATAAACTGGCATAATGACATTTTTTAACTGTGCTGTAGCAAAAGAATGAACACAATGCCAATGACTCAACAATTACTGTGCCAAGTGCTTCCAAAACTCATTTTCTGGCCTGCAATCTTTTGCTTTGAAACAAATCCACCCCCTACTAAATGATCTGTGGATACATCAAAACATGTGACAATCCTTACATAAGGTTCCTTAATCTGGATACACCACAACACTGCGATCTAATTGTTTGCAGTGTGTTGCTGAAAAAGGCCGAGAATATCCCAACAACGTTTCCCTTTAAAACAATTCCCTTGCAAGAAGTGTAAAACACCACTGGTGCCAACTGTCCCATTACAAGAGAAGAAACATTGATCCAAACTGTTTGCACACTTGAATTCTACCAAACAGTGAACAGCTTGTGTCCTACTTAGAAAGACACAAAGTGAATGAACAATCAGGTGTAACCTTTCGTTCCTTAGAAATGTCAGCCCACTCATGACCTGAGATTCACTGCATACAATAATAAACTGACTCTGTAGTGATGCTAATGCTTACAACAAGAGAGCCTAATTATGTAATATATTTTTTATTATTTTTCTGTGATATTACTAATTAAACAGTGTAAAGTGTGTAGGGATAACGCAGATGGAAGGAAAAGAAAGGTGATGACAAGTGAACAGAATGCACCTTTGCACCAGGGTGGCTTAGTAGTGATGAAACATTGAGGTCCCGTTTTCGGAACAAACTGTTTCCAAGCCTTCACCCTCCCACATAATGAATAGCTCCCCTGTGATGCACAAGGACAAAACTTCAACGCAAGTTTAAACAAAATAAGAATAACCTGGGCTGACAATGACTCAGCCAAAGTAGTGACCAAGGGACATGAATGAACAAAAACAAGTCCTGACCAAACCCCGCCAACCCAGTACACACAGAGAGGACACACATGCACGAGCAGCAAACACACACAAACACACTACATCTCTTAAGTCTAGCCAAGGGCTTTATCCCATTTTTTAATGCAGTGAAAAGGTCAGGCTATCAAAAACTTGCTTGACGGAATAATGAGACGATGTATGAATACCTGAAACTCTCCGACAGCCCTCGCTGTCCAAGCTGTTTACAGGCTCTCTCAATTACGTTGTTTTGTTTGCCCGGCGCAGAGACGGAATAACTGCTGACATTTAGTGGGATTACAATCGTCTGATTCGCTGATGTGAATAATAATATTGGAGATTGGAGAGTGGAAATAGTCAAATTTTAAATTAGGAAAACCAAACAGTGATCTCGAACATATGAGGTTATTAGTGTGTATCTATCCATCCAGAAAAATTATACAGATTAACTTTGAATTATCAGATTCAACACAACTTCATACTTTGACTTGTTTATTAATCATGTAAGTTTTGACTGGCACTATAACAAGACTAAGAGTCCACAGCCATGCCAGCAGCCCTGCCCGGCTGCACTTAGGCACTGCGCTGTGTTGCGGTAAATGCTAACGCTAACATGCTCATATGCTCACATGACGATATTCACATGCAGATGTTAGTAAGTAATGTTTACCATGTTCATCACCATAGTTTAGTATGTTAGCATGCTAACATCTGCTAATTAGCACTAAACACATGTACAGCAGAGGCCTCGGACAATGTCATTGTTTTGCAGGTATTTGATAAACCAAAGTACTGGACGAATTGACAATCTGACCTGGTGGTGGCGCTAGATGAAAAGTCAGAGAATCATCAAAGTCATCCTCAGGGTAACATGATTAGCTATATAAGTATCATTGCATTCCATCCTATATTTGTGAAGATATTTCACTGTGGACCGAAGTGGAGAACTACAAAAACACATTTTTATTTGAAGTACTGAAATAAAAATGCCAGAAAATAATATCTCTATCTCTGTCTATTGCCACACCAACATAATAAACATAGGCAGTGATACACTGGGTAACTGTCTGGCCATGCAGGGGAGATTAATTTTTCACAGAAATGCTGCTGACTGGATATTGTTTACCTTGGTTGCCAGGTCAGTATTTTTCATTTCAATTTGGTATTTTCAATAACAGCCTATGGCTTCAGTTATTGCCTTTGACCAGGAAGTGTAAGTGGTAAGTAGCTTTAGCTGCTAATGTTATCGTTACTCACCTCGAGGTTTACTGTCCCTGCAATAACTCATGCCAATGCCCACACTGACCTTAAATTAGTGGCACGATTTGTGGTAAAACTGTGCATTCTGCAGAAGGCTAATGTAATGTAATGACTCCAGAAAACTATTTACCTGTGTAATAGAGTTAAAAATGTTCTTTATTTATTAATTAAAGAATGTATTTTTTATTTGTCAGTTTCATTTATTATTTAATAATTTTGTTTAGTATTTGTGTATTTTATATTACTGAGCAGCCTGAGCTGTTTTTATTTACCAAAGTTTAATTTGGTAATTAAGTCACTGCGCATTGCATGTATGTAATGTCGGGTTTCCGTAGCCCCTCACTCACAGTGCTGCTTTGCTCTGGTCAGGGTAAGTTAAGTGGTGAAACGCTGCTGTTGCTATTTTACTGCTTTCTTTGATTAACTAATCATTTAAGTTGTAACCTTTAATGCATATTGTTTACTGTTAATATTATTATGTTACTCAGCTGTTTTTGTGTTTTTTTCCATTTCACCTTTGAAGCGCCACTCCTAGCACATCAGGCCGCCTTGTGTCACTTACTCAACTCACTTACTTAGCTCTGGGGATTTTTGCAGCCATTTCATTGTGTAAATTATGTTCTTTTGTACATATTGGCCCAGATGTGCAGTGAGTGGAGACAATATACGTGTGTGTTATACGTCTTCCTGCAGGTATGCGCTCTCTGGTAATTGTAATTATGTTGTTGCCTATGTTTAGTGGCTTAACTTTGCGCACCTCTTTTTGGAAGAGAGAGTTTATGTTTTGTTATATTGACTTAAAACATTTTAAAAGCTGTCAGCTAACATAGGAAACACACTCTACAATCATTAGTTAAACCATATATACAATGCATTGTAATGCACTGTTATGTAGTATTGTTGTGTTGCTTGATACATAAAGAAAAGTGCACACAGTGCTGCTTTGCATTGATGAGGGTCCAGATGTGCAGTGACCAAGCTGGAGACAATATGTATTGTCTTCCTGCAGAGAGTGGAATAAATGGTGGGTAATAAATGGATTCTTTGCCATCACGGCCAACTAACGTCTGTTACACATGGTAAAGTTTCGCATTTTCTTTCAGTATGGGAGTTTTCAGGAAGTGGATGGCTCAGTGTAGGTACATCAATGGGCAACATAGCTAGTTAGCAGGAAAGGGGTCCCACTGACACTGACTGTTCTACTCCCCATAGACACTACACGTAACACTGTGGGCCACATCTGACTCAATCCGTTACATTAACACACATCTTTTGGATTACTATCTTGCACATTGCACAAATCCTTTATACTTCATACTGTGAACTTTTGCACGTTCCTTGGTCAGTATTTGGCACATTCTAGCACAAAATTGTACAGCTCTGTCATTTTACAAAACAGTTATATTGTACATAGTTTTTATAATATTTATGCTTCCGACACGGACACACAAAGAGAAGAATGCTATTGGACACATTTCGTAGAGAATTTGGTTTTGCTTGTGTATCGCCTTAGCCACATTTTCCAATACCCATCGGTTAATGTGTACATCCCTCGGGGGTCACTAACAGAAACAAAGACTTAAAAGAAAGAGAGAAAGAAGTCTCAGATCATACACCAGGCCTTCTAGCCTTCCAGCCTTTGCCTCCTTGTGTTGGAGGTGTGATTTGCTGTTCAAAATGGATAAACAAACTGCGTGTCTTTGATTAGAGCAGGTTGAGTGGGAATGAAGCAGTGGCCTGAGGGAGGAATGATGCAGAAAGAATTACACCTGATGTAACCCTGACTGGCTAGGCTAGCCTGCACACTCACTCCTCCTTTCCCTCCCTCCATCTCTCTGTACATAAGGCTGCACAGCCGAACGCAAACTTCTCTGCTTCTGTCTTTCTGCTTTTTCATCGCACACACACCAATGCACAGTCTCTCTTCATTCTGTCTCTCTCTCTCTCTCTTTCACCCCTCCACACCCGCAATCACTGCAGAAGCTCTTTCTCTGGGTCGCTCGCTATTGTTTTCTTTCTCCTTTTTTATTTATTTGTTTTCTTAATGAAGAGACGGTCGAAATCATAATACGTGAAAAGCCACTGACCCAGTTTCCTGGCAGCAGGCTCGCCGCTTTCAGCGCCGTTGCCGACCAGCGTACAGAGGGAAAAAAATGCCTTTTGATGATCACGGTTTAATGACAAACAAGGTGCTTGCTGTATGAGCTGATCCGGTGCGGAATAAAAAAAGCTTTATTTACTCCAAGAAAGCCAACGCTTGCTAAGTGGCTTGCGCATCTGGCACTCTCAAGTGCAGTGACGTGTAGGTTTGATCGGTGCTGTGTGTATGTGTGTGTTTGGGAGGTGGAAAAGCGGGGAGGTGTGCGGGCAGCATTTACTGCTGAGCTTTGTAGAGGTGTTGCGTGTCTAAATGCTGCTTTCATTTCATTTGGTATTAATCATCTGCATGAGCCGGTCAAACACTACTAGCTACTTGACACCAAGTGGAGATGTATTAAAAGCTTACTTCATATACAGTATACTGTATATATTTATATTTTCTACAGACCTCTGTTGCTCCTGATCTGCTTTTAGTGTACTTGTGTACGTGATTCTCCACTATAAAAAGAAACGTGACATCGCGAACTATCCAACAATAACTGCAACCCCAAATTATCATCAGTCTAAAATAGAGCTATAATGTGAAATGCTATTGGTCAGATAAACAGTCCGTCATATCCTGCCAGGAACTTTGGGGCGTGACTGTAGAACTCGCTATGGGCATTTGGACAGTAACACTCCCTAAAAGTTTAAATTAAAATCATTTCTACTGTTGGGTTTCACCACTTATTTATGAAACCTTAGTGCTGAAGACAAATAGTCTGAAGACAAATAGTCTGACAGGGCTGGGTAGGGTTCCGGGATCTACGTGTCAACATGTTTCGTATCCTCCTAAAATCATCACTGGAGAAAAATGTGTTTTTAGAGGCGAGATGGAGATTGTCAACTGTGAACTGCAGGAAAAACAATATGTATTGGTACTTTTTGATCGTGGCAGCTCATTTATCAGCAACATATCATGCTGCTGCCAGAGTTTTTGTTCACTGTCTATTTGGAGCTGAGTTGACCGTATCTTGGATTGGGTCTGACTGTTTTTGAGTCGTTTTCAGATCGGGTGATTTATGCACATTGAGTTTGGGTAGGTTTTCCATAGATCTGCTTCAGAACAGGTCCTCTACTTTCAGGTTCTGTTCCACAAGTAAGAACACCTCATTTAAAAATCCCATTTACATTTATGATAATACGAATTACTAAAATCTCTCCACCTCTGAAACATAATTGTGGCTGTATGTTTTGCGGTTCTCTCCATTTGTATAGACAGTGATAGCAAAAAATGAATAAATAAATAAAGTTGAAAAAATGCGCACTATTAAAAAGAACATGGTTGAGTTGAATGACGACATTTCCGTTACTACTAGATCATATAAGAGAGCAACAGTCACAATGATGTACAATATCCACACCTCTGTGCTGGTAAAAGCCAGACAACGGCTCTTCTTCCTCTGCAGGCTGCGGAGGCTCAACATGGACTCCAGGATACTCTGCAACTT
>NTHP01000297.1:353649-363677 GCA_003416845.1 Oplegnathus fasciatus
AGAGGTAATGCAGCCTTGTTTTCAGCTCACTGACCATTTATAGTCCAGCATGCTTATTATACAACCACACAACTGCCAGGACTCTCATCAGTTCTGCAACACTGGTTCCCACCCCAGTCTCAGAAAAACACTAAGAAGAAAAAAAAAGAAAAAAAAACTTGTTTTGTTTCATTGACTCTGTTATTATGAACACCCCCAAGATAGCAACACTCTTTTAAATGCTTTCTAATTGCCTTGATGTGCATTTTAATTGCTTATAAGCGTGCAAAACAATGTCTAGAGACCAGCTGCTTAATAACTAAAGTCCTTGATACTGCTGGCACCCAACCTGCAGGCTCCACTATGCAGCCTTGCAGCCCACTGTTGGCCAACTTCATGATTATCCACCCTAACATAATTACAAACTCCACTCTCCTTCATTTGCGCAGGTAAAGATGACTGAGCTACATGCTTTGTTTCAACAGTGTCCTTGCTTCATGTAGTTACATACAAATTTACACTGGATGTTGAACAGTGCAACTACACTCCTCTAACGTGTGCAACTAAGCAGTTAGTGTTGGTTGTTAATTAGTTGCCTGTGTCTCATTAAAGTGCATCTCACCCACATTTACATCAAGCCAGACATACCATGAAAATAGTGACCTGTTTTTGTTTTTGTCCATTTTAATGAACACTTTTTTACAACAACCACAATATATAGTGGTTAGAATTAGTTTGTGATCCAGCTAGTTATTCCCTATAGTCATTTCCAGCTTAAGATCACCAGGGTGGAAAGATGAAAGCAACACCCTGCTGTGCGATCTAATACAATAGCCCTACGAGTAATACTCTGTGCCTCTGTGTCAAAGTGACGTGAAAGTGCTCGATTGAACTCTGTGGTCTGTGGGGGTTTTTTTTGCACATTTTCTTAACAAGCACCACAACCATACAGCAAGGACACATAGAACTCAAGACCTAGATAACGATGTGAAAGCTGCCCTTTGCCGCATATATTATACGCGCATAGAGATAGATAAGATTGCACATACATGTAGATAATAGCCTACATACATACATACGGCACGTTTTACACACAATGAAGAGGTTCTTTAAAAAAATCCTGCAAACAACATAGACATTTATATCGATCCAGCAAAAAACAACGACATTATATTAGCCCAGAGTAATACCTGCACTTAGGCTAACTACCTCCAGCAATAACATAAGGCAGTCTCCATGTTGTGTTATCTGTGAGTGCTTGGTAATAATTGAGGGAAACATTTTGATCAGCTCCTCTCTTCTTTCATCTGGATTTTGGCAGCTGGACAGTTGGAGGACACTTGTTTAGGTTTTAAAGAGTAAATTAAGCTGAAACTGTAAAAGTGTGGAACAAAAATAGGATTTTGAGAGGTAAGGGGCCCCACTGGAAATTACACTCAACTTCACCAACTTTCAACATTTTCCACCTTTGCCCTGTGTTTCCTGCCCTTTGTTCATACTGTTTTTTTGTGGTCAGACCCGTGAGACGCACTCTTCTTCAACACAATTTTGATTCAAGCAAAGAACTATCATTTAGACGTAGGACAGTTGGGAAACAGGGATTATTCTTGCCTAAAATATTAGATATGAAGCTTAGCGGATGTTCAATCAGGAAAACTGACTCTTCATGCTCACTTATTATTTACATTCTCTCTCTCTCTCTCTCCCTCTCTTTTCCCAGTTCCAACTCAATCCGATGACTGTGGGCTTTTCACTCTTTCAGTTAAACCTTTCATATTTTGCTACGACCTCCGTGAGCCAATCTTCTCGTTGCTGTCAAAGTTTAAAACTGTTCCTCTCTCTGCTGCTGTCAGTTGTCATTTCAGTCAAATTGATGCAACCCTCCTCCACCCCATTCACCTCCAGTCCTCATCACAGTCAGCGCCCAGGGGTCCTTCCACTGAGCTCATCAGAAGTCCTGCTCCACGTCACATCCATCCAGATATTCAGCATTGCTCTTCGCTCCCTCGCCACCATCAGTGTCTAGGCTGCATTGGGTGGTAGTTCTGTACAACCCATGGCATCACTACCCCTTAAGATGATGTCATGACGGGGTCTAATCGCCAAAGACTCCTCATATTCTTGAATTCATTTTCATTATGAGAACACATCAAGTCAGTAAATAAATTAATAAGTCATTCTTTAAGTCTCTGTTTCAATTAACAATGCAAAAAGTTAGCTGATTTTAGTTAACTGAACTTAGGTTGAATTATGATTTCAAAGTCATCTTATAATTTTTGAAATGTAAAACCAATTGAGTTAATGAACTTGAATAAACAAGTCCAATGAACTTAAGATATGAAGTTGAACCAACAACTGTTGAGGCACACTGACAAATGTTACAGATTTTCTTTCCATTTTCATTTTCACAGTTTGAAGAGCCAGTTCTTCATTTGACACAAATAATGTTTCATTGTGTAGTTGTGGAGATGTCGATAACTACATTTGGCATAACATATGAGGAATTGAATAAGATCTGTGAATATATTCTCGATGCACTAATTGATGACTTGCTTTCATGGTCATTTTTGCTGTTGCTGCTTTGCTCGGGGTCGCTCCCTTTGTCAACCGGAAGGTGCTATATACATCCCTGTACAGCACTCTAAAAATGCAATCTATTTTATTTCTGTCCCTCCATTATTTTTTCCAATATAATAACCTGTATGTGGGCCTTTCTAAATGTCAGTGAGAATGTGAATAAAAGGACTTCTGTGAGGCACATCTGACGACGCTCTTATTTGCCAAATGGCACCACTGAAATCATATGACAACCTGTGGAGAGAATGAATATGGAACTTTCCACACTCATGAACATGCACACTTAGAAAATGCACAGAGACGATGACAACACTGATAACCATGGATATGGCACTTGAAAATAGACCTATTCTCGCTATCAACAGAGACCAAGGACATGGACCTTCTTTCTTTCCCTGTCTGTCACACACACATGTATACCCAATGACATCTTTGACATCCCTCAGAACACATGAATATGAATTATTTCCATCCCTGTCAGCTTATTATTATCTTCATCCCCATTATTGCCTGTAGAGTGCTCTGTCTATTCAGGAACATGGAAGATAGTGGAAACACACACCCACGCATACGCACGCATATCTATACCATTGTACTAACACACATATGTACATGTGCTGAATATAATCTACACACACACACACACACACACACACACACTTATCTCCCGGGTGAATGGCTGACATTAGTGGCTAAGCCTCCCCGTGGCTTCCTGACCTTTACTGGCTGTCAGAGACAGAGAACACAGCTCTAATCAAGACCGGGACACTTCCTTCTTGTCTTTCAGTCAGTCTCAGGGCTTTCATGATTCAACGTCTCCATTCAAAGCTTCACAAGCTTCTCTGTCCTTTCATATTCATTCTTTTGTCCTCTTTTGATTATGTCTTATGCATACCTCATTTATCTGCCCATCTTCTATCACAGATACATAGACTAGAGAGATATACTTGAATAGTTACCATCTGACAGAATCAGTGCAGCTGCTGTTCAGTCTTGCAGATAAAAAGTCAAATCCAAAATATAATCAAAGTAATATTCTGTTCTATTTCCATATTTGTGTACGGGTAAAACAAACACAAAGCAACAAAAATACAAGATAAGATATGCTTTTATTAACACATTGAGATGAAAGTTTGACTAATCCAGTATAATTCAACTGAAATAAACTTTAAATCCCGCCTAAATAGGTTGTATTATGAAAATCTAAAAAAAGAAATCTATTTTAAAGATGTGTATATATAATATGCAGAGGCTTTGTATAAGAAGGGCAATAAAGTGATTTTGACAAAACTCAAAAGTGCAGTATAGTCAATATACTGGGTGAAATTGAAATAAAATGAAACTCATCTATGCCAGTTATCACATAATCTCTATTTGACTGTTGTTGACAAAACATGACAAAAGTCTCACCTCATCCCATGGCAACTATGCAACCTCCCTTTGGTGATGAAGTCTGTGAGATTCAGTTCCACCTTGAGCTTTTTTTTTTTTTTAACAAACTACTGTTCCCAATGTCAAAAATGATCTCCCAAGAGATTTCTTGAAAAATCCATTTAAACTGCCGTTCAAAGTCTTTTGAATATCAAACTTAAGATTGGTAGCTAGTTGTAAAACTGGTAGCTACATTGGATTGCAAGTTGGATGGCAGGTTTCTACAGTTTAAAAACCAAAAAAGTATCAAAAGCTTGATGCTCTAGTTACTTTGGGTAGTTTTTCAGAACTCTTTAATGACATCATTACTTACTTGTGAGTGTTTTAGTGTTTTAGTGTTTTAGTGGTGACGCTTTTGATTGATACTTTTGTCTTTCCCCATGTGTTTTACTGCTCCTGTTTAATTTTTTGCTAATTTGATGGGGGATCATGTCCATGTCCCTACACTAGCTAGTGGTTATATTATAACCTTGCTTTTTTGTGCCCCCACAAAAACCATAATATAAATACAATGATGTTGTTAAATATAGTATAAATATAATGTTTTTTTCCAATATAGCCAGCTTCAAGTATTTTTGGGGATACTCCAGAAATGTAATATTGTTCTTCCATGATTTGGGGGATTTGCAAGAGAAAAGGCGTTAGAGGCTACAATATCTTGACTTTTAGTCCCAAGTACGGGTCAAGCTCCAAAACACTGGATCCTACTCTTCCCATAATGCAACTTTAAAGCATCTTAGATTGGACCCTCCTTGCCTGGTAAACGGCCACATCTTTCAACATCCATTTGCACAGTTTGTGGCCTCCTGAGATAACCCTGATGACATGATCAAGGCTTTAGAAAGCTCCCTCTAGAGCCCCAGAAGACATTATTCGACTGTTTTCACAGGCTGAGGAGCACTTCTTGTGACACATACACTGACTCATACTCATCCATGTGTAAAATTTGTGGAGTGCCCCTTTAACGATGACAACCTTTAAGTGTCCTCTCACATTCTGCCAGATATGAAAAGGAAAAAAGAAAAACTTCATTCATTATTTTTTATCCTTCTAATACTTGCTCATGTTAAAATTTCAGTGAAAGCTAATTCATATAAACCTTTCGTTTCATATTATATACTTTTTTATATCAACGTGTGCCTTTAAGAACATGGAATAACTAATAACTAACTTTAAGATTACACTTGGAGAAAATCCAGCTACATGAGATTAGAACATGAGGGACTTCAATATAATTATGCACTGAACATTATACATAAATTACAGTAGCAACATCCATACAACTGGCTATATTTGGAAGAGTACTGTATGTCTTTTTACCACTAACAGAATAATTGATATTGTCTTGGGAGGGAATGGGAACTTCAATACGAGTTAATCCCCATGCATATGGTGGCGCATTATACCATGTGACTACAGAGAATTGGCTCATTATCTGGCATTCAACTGCCAAGAACTGAAGGCTTACACTTAATTCTATAAATAACTCCCACCTTCAGCACAGGGAATATGATGAAGGAAATTTACTATGAACAGTTTAACTTCAAATTAACTCTATACATATGGATGTCTTGGAAGTTGAAATACACTATGGGGACCTCAGAAACATTATAATGGATGATTCCAAATATATATTTAATGGAAATTTACCGCAAATTTTACTGTAATGATTACACAACTTAGCCTGTAGGGCATGGAAATCCATACATTTAACACTACACTATGCTCTGTAGATTCTCATGATCTAATTGGGGATTTTTAGCACAGGGAATAGTATGTTAATGAATATTATGGAGCCAAATCAGTAGCATACTGGGAATATAACATAGGATTTCAAAGAACTCCCAGCATTCCCAGTCCCATTATGTTGGTTTTCAGTTGGGCATTCATTGGTAGAAAACCTTCCATTACTCTGATTCCCCATATAACATCGGAGCGACAGTGTGACTGCCTTCCCAGGATGATGTGTGCCCTCAAATGTAATGTAATCTGATTTATTTTCCCCACACAATAGGAAATGTCACATGGAGAATTCCCAAGCTTGAAGACCTTTTGCTTCCTGCCAAAAATACTCCCTGCCTATATTGGATAATTTCCGCGGGATGTCATGCCACTGAATTCCCAGACCTCCTCGCTATTATTGGGGGTTTGAATGCTGGACGGATCGGAAGGAAACGCTCCATCAAGTGTGACCCACTTAGCTGCTGGAGAGGCACCAAAGGACCACCATGGCAATTATTTAAACCTCTGCTTTATTATTCATAATTAGCAGACGCTGTACAGTGTGTGCGTGTGTGTGTGTGTGATAAAGCTTTCTCAATAATATGCCACCTCTATACAGGAAAAATAATAGAGAAGAACAATGTGTGCGCATATCTGTGTGTGCAAATGAGGTGTGGGTGTGCATGTGTGTATTTGTCCACTGTTGTCATATGAGATTGTGTGTGTGTGTGTGTGTGCGTATGTGGGGTAGGGCATGTGTATGTTATTGTGCTATGTTTGTGCATGAAAATGTGTATATGCGTGCATGGCGGTGTAAGTGTAGTTTATGTGGGTGTTCCTACATGAATGTGTGTAATCTAGCACCCCTGTGCATGTTTGTATGTGTTTATGCATATTTGTGTGTGCATGTGTGCGTTTTCCTTTACGTGTGTGTGTGTGTGTCTACTTGTGTTATCATGCTACTTGTGTGTGCATAAAAATGTGTGTATGCATACATATTGGTGAATACAAAAGCCATGTGTGTTTTTCATGGATAGTATGTGCGTGCATGAATGTGTGTAAGCTACCATACCTCTATCCATGTATGTGTGTGAGCACGCATGTTTGTATGTGTGTGTTATACCATGCTACTTGTGTGTGCATAAATAAGTGTGTATGAATGCACGGTGGTATCTGGGTAGGTCATGTGTGTTTGGATGTATAGCATATGTGTATGCATGAATGTGTGTGAGCCGCCATACCTCTGTGCATGTTTATTTGTGTGTGTGTGTGTGTGTGTGTGTGTGTGTGTGTGTGTGTGTGTATGTGTGTGTGTAATGAGACCCTCTTCACCATCTGCCACTCCAGTGCAGAAAGCAGCAGCGGAGTCTCGGTGGAGTTATCATCCAGACTTCGTCTTATTATTATTTCCTCTGTTGTCTCTCAGGCCTCAGTAATTAGTGCCTGCTTTAATGAGACTAATATCACAACTCCAACCCGCAGTACACCACTCTAAATGATAAGAGGCTGATAAGTGTGTGTGGTATATGTGTGTGGTATGTGATGATTAAGTAGTGCCGGTGTGTACGTGCGATGGAGAATGAGTGTCAAGGCGATGAGAGGGTGTTATATGTGAAGCCTTGATGATCAAGTGCTGCGTAATTGAGTGTACTGTGTTTGAGCAAGTGTGAAAAAGGGAGAATGGGAGGAAGTGGGAGAGTATGTGTGTGTTAGAGAGAAAGAGAGAGCTCCAGTATGTACTGTAATTTCAAGGGAAATATTCTTTCATTTTCATACATTATATTGCCATCATTTTGTAATCCACCTACCTGGTCGATTTCTGTTTCAGTATGTGATTATCAGAGTTTCCCAGAGTTGTTTTCAGATGAGATTATCATGTGTGGGTGGTGAGAGCAATTGCAACAACATTTTAAGCGCCAATATTTATTAATATTTGGAGGAAAAGCAAAAAGGTTTACCAGCTAAGAAAAAGTTAGAGTTGTCCCTCATGCAAGCCAACAGTCTCTGCTCTGCATGTGTTTTTATGTGCATTTTAATTTTCATACAAAAAGAAAACATCACAAAGGAATTATAGATGTAGACTCAAAAGCTTGAAGGATTGAAAGACTTAATTACCCAGAAATTAAAAACCAGTAGTCAGTAAACTGCCCAAAGGAAACCGTAATATCACATAAAAACTTTTCACTTCTGAGTTGAAAAGGTTTGCATATAAAAAAAGATGTGATGAAGGCTGATAGAAACATTTTTTTAAATACACCTTGTCGCAGTATCCGCTTCTGCTGTAGACAAAGCATACATGTTAAAAAATGTAGAGTTGCCCACTGATGTGTGTGAGTGTGCTTAGGGGTGCCAACCTGTCATATAGGCAACCTTGGCAACTGCCTAAGCAGCCCAGAACACAAAGCTTTTTTGCTGTTATTTAATAGTGTATGCATTTATCACAATTATATGTGGTGATATCAGTTTTTCTTTTGCAAAAGTTCAAAATGATTGGACAGTTGAAACCAAAAACAATTTAACAACATAACCCTGCATTTAACACCAATCCAAACTCAAATTCAATTTACCACTGACTGTGTGACAAGTAAACGACAAGTAAACAAGTAATTCTTCCAGAAACTACATTTTTTTAGGTGACTGTCAAGATTGTCTTGAGGTTACAGACCAACAGAAAAAAAGTTAGAGTAAGTCACGTGGTCTTCACAAGTGTTTATATAACTTTGCCACTTTACGATGCTGCTCTCAGTTATTTCATTTTTTTAAACCATCTTTTACCTTCTGTCAGTTAATGTAGCATATGAGCGTGAGTTTGTATGAAAGCTCAGCACACCACAGCAGCACGATACCTGTCCACTTGGATTTCTCCTGAATGTCCTAATTACGACTCCACATCTGGTTAGATGAATCCTCTCCACCAGAAAGCCCAAAAAGCAGGTGTGTATTTAAATGCAATGTCCCAAGTTTGAATCCAGTTTGAATCCAGTGGACCCTCTCTCTATTACCATAGCTGTCATGGCTGGAAAAACCTCATCATGGCTGTGCTGAAATTACCTTTACTCAACATCATGTCATAAGCATTTGGCCAGTTATCCTCTAGAGTGAGAAATATAAACCAACTGGCAGATCCAGAGAAATAAAGCCTATTTCCGAATGTTTTTTTTTTTAGCAGTGCTTTAAGTGTTGTAGAGTGGTGTCGGATTTTCTTTTAGTGCCACAAACACGACATGAGCGAGCTTGCATGTGTCCAAGAGAAACCAGGAAAGAATTCATGCGTGCATGATTGTGTTTTTTAGATGTGTCCACATCAAAAGTACTTGATATTTGGGCTGCGACAGGTCTGAGCCTGCCTGCTGAGAGTAACCATGATGAAATAAGGAACAAATAAAGTTACATTTAAATAAGATTTGTTTTGTCTTGTTTTGTTCGTAAACTCAGTGTTTTGCTGTAGTACCCGGAGCTCTTTCACCAGAGCTCATGAACATCAGGGAAACAACTGCAGTGAATTTATTTGCTACTTTTCTCGCCTCATCATTGGACATTCTCATCAAAGGTGCCTTCACCTTTGTCCACGCAGTGAAACGCCGGAGGAGAGGGAAACATGCACATCGTTACCGGGAATATTTCTCTCATACGTGCATTCACTGTGCAACAAACTGGATGAATTTCAGCTACTGGTGGGGAAAAACTTTTCTTCATCCTCTGTTTCGTGCAAGAAACGTGGCTGTGTGGATCGATACCGGACTCTGTGCTGCATCTCGCAGGCTTCCAACTTTTCAGAGCTGATTGCGACACAGAACTTTCAGGCAAAATGAAAGGTGGAGGTATCTGTTTCTACACTAACAGTGGCTGTTGTATTGAAGTGACAGTGATCCTACAACACTGTTCTCCTTATCTGGAATCTTTTTTCATACACCTTCTATTCTCCCCGTGGGTTTGCGTCCTTCATTCTGGTCGTTGTTTACATTGCAACACAGGCCAACGTGCAGGAGGTACAGCGCAAGCTCGCCGACCAGATACTGTGTGTGGAGCAAAAAAACCCAGACTCCCTATTTATTGTCCTCAGTGACTTTAACAAATCTCAGTCATAAACTCAAAATTGAAAAGACAGTACAATACAGACAGTTTATTAAATGCCCAACCGGAGAGGAGAATATTTCAATTTCAATCAACAGTGCCTATCACACTGACTCTGGCTCTGTCTGGAAGAATCTGAGACAGCTCACCAAAAGTGGAGTGACGCCTGCAAGCTAGCTCAGGCAGGCAACTCGAGCTGCACTGATATACACATGTGATATGCCTCACTCTCCACAACAATCCAC
>NTHP01000297.1:363704-376014 GCA_003416845.1 Oplegnathus fasciatus
CGGGGAGTGATGAAGTCGGAGCCTAGATGCCAAACTCTAACTGTGGTCTGTTGCTGTAATAAACATTTCAAACATGAGTTGTCTGACTGAACTCCGGTAAGTAGCCAGAGCAGACTCTGTCTCTCCATCCACCCTGAAGCACTGTGCTGATTAGCTGTCTCCGGTGTTCACAAACATCTTTAACATCTCACTAGAGACATGCCATGTGCCAGTCCGCTTCAAAACTTCTGCCTTTATCCCCATCCCCAAACACAACGAGGACCGCAGGACTTCATTACCGCAGATTTCAAGGCAACAGGTCTGTAGTCATTGAGCACCTTGTGCACTCCTGGACCCCCTGCAGTTCGCCAACAGGTCTGTAGACGATGCAGCAAACATGGCCCTGCACTTCATCCTCCAGCACCTGGACTCATGGGGATCCTAAGCCAGGATCCTGTTTGTGTATTTTAGCTCTGCCTTTAATGCCATCAGCCCGACCCTGCTGCAGGACAAGCTCTACCAGCTGAACGTGCCTGACTCCACCTGCAGGTGGATCACAGACTTCCTGTCTGACAGGAGGCAGCACGTGAAGCTGGGGGAACACGTCTCTGACTCCTGGACCATCAGCACCGGTTCCCCTCAAGGCTGCGTTCTTTCCCCTCAGCTCTTCTCCCTGTATACCAACAGCTGCATCTCCAGTCATCAGTCTGTCAAGCTCCAGACGGAGTTTGTGGACAACACCACCCTCATTGGGCTCATCTCTGATGGGAATGGGTCCATCTACAGGTGGGAGATTGACCACCTGGTGACCTGGTGCAGAAAGAACAACTTGGAGCTCAAAACTCTAAAGACAATGGAGATGGATTTCTGGAAGAAATTTCTCTATTTTATATTTATGTTTCTTGACTTTGCAGTACTTGCTTTTTATTTCCTTATTTTCTCTTACTATGTCTATTATTATGCACCATGATATACCAGGGCAAATTCCTTGTATGTGAAAACTTACTTGGCAAAAAACCTGATTCTGATTCTGACATTTTAATTTTTGTTCAAGTTCACTTTTTTGCGTCTCTCTCAATATGCCCTCTTTGCCTTTATTTCACTCTTTTTTTAAAAAAAAAATTCTGGGACGAGATAGAGAGAGAGAGAGAGCGAGAGAGAGAGAGAGAGAGAGAGAGATCACAGCTGAACTCAAACATACTGAACATGAAAAGAGAGTGCACCTGCAAACTGCATCTTGTAATCTGCTATGTTGCTTCATGGACTTATTTTCAATTGTTCCAGCAACAAGGGCTATTTAGAATATGGGCCATGTCCTTCAGAGAAACATCCTCTCATGAGCATTTGGCCTTACTTGACCCTGAGATGGCTTGTCCATTTCAACTGAAACCTGAATAGAACACATGATCAGTAGTGGTTCTGATAGACCTGAGACGAAGCACCATTGGAGCGCTTGAGTGTGATCATTTCTTTTGAGCTTTTTCGCCGAAAACAGCTGCTGCTAAGGATGCTGATAAAGAGAGGTGAGGCTAAACGAAAGCAGTAACGTGTTTGGGCCATATAACCGAAACAGTTAGCTAAAAGATGCTAAAATGATACGTAAAGTTGAGGGGAACTATAGAGTTGCTGATAAAACTCCACCCACTGTTCTGCCATTGGACACTAGAAAAGTGTCATGTATATCAATTCAGGTACCGTGCAGTATACTGAACTATTGCAAATATGGTGTCTCCCTGCCTACAAAGCAGTCTGGCACTTCAATAATAATAATCATAATAATAATGATAATAATAATATAAATAATAAATCTTTAAAGGCTTAAATTTTGAATTTACTGCAAGGGTCTAGCAATAACAACTGTTGACCATTGTGGACACTACCCATAAGGGGATTTAGTGTTAAAGGGTTAAAAGAAAATGTAGTTAGCACTGTTGCATAGCATTCTGGGGCCTTTCTGTGTGGAGTTTGTATGTTCTCCACCTGTCTCTGTGGGTTTGCTGCCACCTCCCAAAGACATACAGGTTTGGTGAACTGGATACACTAGGTGTGAATGCATTTGTCAGTCTATAAATGTGTTTGTGTGCCTTGTGGGGACCTGTCCAGGGTCTACATCACCTCTCATCTCGTGGATCCTGTGATGAGCTCCAGCCCCCTGTGACCCTGCAGAGGATAAGCAGGTCCCTGTATCTGTCCTTGCATGTACACTGCATTGAAGAAGCAGTCTTCTCAAGACACTCAGTCAAAAGGCATTTGTGGTCATCTACAAAGTTTAATAAATAGTGTACACAAAAGAGGATCTGTGATTAAAAGATCCAAAAGCTACAGTTTTGAAAACAGAAACTCAAGTTTTAACGGAGCACTCCACCGCTTTTACACATGAAGGTCACTTTACTCATCCGTAGAAAGTACTACTTGGGCTGTGAAAACAGTTGTATAATGTCTTCTGTGGCTCTGGAGAAAGTTTTCTGAAGTCCTTACGATATCATCAGGGCTATCAAGCTCTGCTTGAGATTGAGACTTCAACATTTTAACAGAAAGTCTGGGTTACAAAATGGGGGCATTAAGTTTGAAGGATGGTGGCATTTACCAGGCAGGAGGGGTTTAACAAATTACACTATGTAGTTGCATTTTGGGAATTGTAGGATCAAGTGTTTTTGGAGCCTGACCGAAACTAGGGACTGAATCTCAGGATATCTCAACCTCTGCTGCTTTGAGTTTGACCATTCCATTTTAAAATCTCTCACAAGTCTGCCAACTTTATGGAACTGCAACACCAAACTGCTGACTGCCCCTTTAAATGTATTACCCAGCAATAGTATAAATGATATCAGTGAACTCCACATTCTTTTGGATC
Organism: Oplegnathus fasciatus; assembly: GCA_003416845.1. Lineage (NCBI taxonomy): Eukaryota > Metazoa > Chordata > Actinopteri > Centrarchiformes > Oplegnathidae > Oplegnathus > Oplegnathus fasciatus. Next base: position 366,538 of record NTHP01000297.1, read on the forward strand.
TAAACGATGGGGGTTGTCATAGTGAAGGAGTTTAGCCATTTTTTTGGTCCATGTAGCTCAAGACAAAACTGCTTACTCACTGCAGTACAATGAAAGTTTCATTTTTTTTACTCCACTTTTGATTCATTACAGGATTACATGCTTGGTGTAGCTGTACCGACCATCTGAATTTATCAGACCACCTCACAACAGATGATGCAGCCATTATCAAGGCAGTGGAAATAAAGCATGCAAATACAAATACACAGGGATACGGTTAAAAGTATATAAGTTGATCTTTAATTGGGGTAAATGGGGTCAATATAAGCAGGGAGTGAAGCTCTTTTCTTCCAAGTCCTAGTTTGTGATTTAGGCTAAAATGGGTGTTTTTTCTTTTCTTTTCTTTTCTTTTTTACATAAAAACCTTGCCTAGTGCAACTTTTAAAGCATAATGTCTCTGCCAGTTTTTCTCACCCTCTTCTTTTTTCTCTCCTCCTCCCTCCATCCCTCTCAGCACCACTGGGCTCCACTGGCTGCTCTGAAAACAAATGCCCCTCTAACTCTCCCAAAGTTACGCAGAATAAATTGGAAAAATACTTTTTGACATGTTGAGTAATGCATCAAATCGTATTCTCTTTCCCCCAGCAGCCTGACTATTCTATTTCATCTGCAAGCCTTCTTCAGGCAAATGGATTGCTTCCATAATGCTCTCTTTATCAGGCTGACTGAGTAAGTGCTGCTGTTCGCTGTAAGCAGGGGAAGACCAACATGCACACTCACATATTCTCTCTTTCTGTCAAACACTCACAGAGACAAATGTGCAGGCTCACTCTCTAATACACACACACATGCAGAAATATATACACTTGGGCATACGTTTAGTATGTCTTTGCATGTGTGTGTACAGTCACAACCCACTTACACTATTTCAAATCACTCTGTTCCATTGACACACACTGCTAGCTTCAGTGGCTCAGAACGCTTAATATTAAACTGAGACTGAGCCAGAGGTCTGCTTTGAAGTCAGACCCAGCACACACACACAAAACATCTGCACAAGTCTAAGCTTCAAAGTCGGCACCAAGGCATGCTCACGTTGACCCAGACAGCGACGACATGCCAATTCTCCCTCACACACACCACATGTGCTGCCATTCACACGCATGCATGTACAGAAAATGCACACACTTCCCACATGGGCACACACCATCTCTCCTCCGTCAGACACCCTATGAACATTTAAATGGGCTTAAAGGCTTTGTGTGTCATGTTATCCTCCAGCCCTGTGATCTACTTCTAACAGCTGAGCCTGCTCTCACCAAGGACGTATGGAGAGAGTAAAGATGTAGCTCATACTTGCAGAGTGTGCGTGTGTGTTTAACTCAGTGTGTGTTAAAAGCACTGTGCGGCATATTATTCAGCACTTAGCTGTCCAGTACAGGAGCCTGTTCACCAAGGACGTATATGACAAATATTGTATTATGCAGTGTTTGTGGATGGATGGGCATGAGTGTGTGGCAGTGTCTGTGCCTGTGTGTGTGTGTGTGTATGTTGGGGAAAAAAAGCACTACTTGGAGAAGTAATGCATCTTACTGGGGGAGTGAGAACGGGTCATAGCAAGGTAGAGTGCGTATTCAAAATGGATATTGTAAAAATAAAATGTCCTTTATGAAACATTGTGATTTAAATTAATTATTTACAAGGATGGAAGTCTCTAATTACAATTACTGTCGTTAATGAAACTGGGGTTTGTCATAGTTTTTCAGGATTTCTATTCATTAATTTTCCTTATTTTAAAGAGTTATATTTTGCTACAGTCTAAATTACATCTCTATTTTGTCAGCTCTTCATTAGCACTGTATCAAACTGTGGAGTTACATTTTTTATTGTGTGTTGCACATTTTGAATAAATTTCCTTGTGCTCAAGCAGAGTTAAGATTACTTGTGTCAAAATCTGCATGAAAACCTACTTAAGCCCGATATTTTGCTGCTTTTTCCACCTTTTCTTATTTATGTTAACCAGTATTTGTTACATGATATTGTTGTTAAAAGTTTTTGTGAAAAATGTGTCCATTTACCCCAAAATGACTTGTTAAAGTTGCTTGCATAAAACTGAAACGGTAAGCTGAGAAATTGTTGCTATTGCTGTGAACTTGCTAATTGTCCAGTCTCTGTCTGAATGTTTTTCCAAAGATGATTTTACTAGAGATATCAAACCCTGCTGCACTCTGCACCTGCACTTTTTACACTTTTTTGAGATGCCCTGTTGCAATACTGTAAAAAAAAAAGACACATTTTCTAAGGAAGTTTTCTTCATTCATTTTGTTCTTGTGTGCAGGTCTTTGTCGTTGACATGTAAGACCTACAGTAAACACCTAGACTAGACAAATTCGGACATTCATCATGGTACAGCTTTTGTACTGCATTCTACAACAAAGAACCAATAAAGAATTTCACCCGCACTCAGAAATACTCAGTAACAAAAAATTTTATTGTACTGCATGAGATTTTTCCATGTCATTCTTTTTGGCTGGACCGCGACAGCCATATACTAGGTTTTGACCTAGTCTTGTTTCCATACTTTTCAAACTCTGAAATACTGCAAATAAAAATAAAATAAACATAAAAGTCACCAAAGGAAACTTATCAGTGGAAATATCCAAAAAACGAAATAAAGAGTTGAAATAATCAGAACTTTACATTTAGTCCATTCGTTCCTGACAAATAGGCCACAGGTTCTCATCAACATCGCATTGGATGTTTTCCTTTGCAATGCATTGAGGGAAAGACTGCCTTGCATGGCATATCCATCCCTGGCAGTCCTCTGCACCTATTGCCAGGCAACCAGCATTCATTGCCTCCAGGAGGGACATCTGGTCATACGGCCGGCTATCATATACCTTCCATCTCCAAGCAGAGAAGAATTCCTCAATTGGGTTCAGAAAAGGAGCATATGCAGGGAGGAATTGCATCATCATACTGGGCTGTGCTCTAAACCATTCATTCACAAGGCGAGAGCAGTGGAAGGCAACACTGTCCCAAATGATGACATACAGAGTCATGCCAGGCCTCAACAGCCCTCTCTCTTCAGGTGGAATCTTTAATTCAGTGCATCAAGAAATGTGATGAGGCGTTCCGTATTATATGGGCTGAAAGTTGGTATGTGGCAAAGGACACCATCATTGGAGATGGCAGCACACATGGTGATGACCTGGCATGTAACAGTGGCCCTCTGCCCAATGATGAGAGGTTGAAGCCGGTTTCATCCACATAAATGAATATGTGATGTGCCCCTTCAGCTTCAAGCTCCATTATTCTCTAAGAAAAAAGCAAATTCATAAAGCAAATTATTCCAGTTACATGTAACTGTATGGTATGACAAGCCATTACTTAGCCGCACATACTGGCTTGCCTCCTTCACAATGTCAGAGTTTCTTTGGAATGGAACAGCTGCTTAATTCTGACATGGTTACTTGTAAGGACTCAACCAATTGTAGCCAAACTCACACTGTTGATATTTCTAAATGCTCCCTGATCTGCAATTACTGCTGCCTGGATTTCACGCAGTCTGATCGCATTGTTTGCCACGACCATATCGACAATGGCAACCTCCTGTTCAGCACTAAAGATCTTTCCTCTGCCACCAGTGTGTGGTAGTCTGTGGATTCAATAAAGTAAATGCAAAAAGCATGTCAAAATTATGACAGTCACATAAATGGGATTGATGAAACAACTGCATTACTGTAGGCACAGTTTATTCTGCCAACAGGTCGATACAGTAAAGTTGAAATACACAGTGGTATACAGTAACATGGTGACTTACCTATTCTCATTCCGAAAAAGTCTGACAATAGATGCCACATTGCTCCAACTCAGAATGGGCTGGACCCTTTGTCAAGCCTCTCTAAAGGACAAGCCATGATTGATGACATGGTCAATAATTGTTGCCCGAATTTCATTTGAAATTCCATGCTTTGATCCATGCTTGCAAATAGCAACACAGAGGTGGCATCTCTTATGGATGGATAAGGACTGATTACTGATTGAAGAGTAGTGCAAAGGAGTTTCACACAGGTGCGTCAGAGATTCAGCTGTGAATAGATGTTTACCTTTTGTTTAACACAGTTAATCCAATAGAGTTCCGGGTCTTTCTAGGATTTGTTGTGTTAACTGTTTTGAAAAAGAGTGTGAAAAATGTGTGAAACCAATGAAAAAGTGTTAACACATTTGCAAGAGAAGACTTCTGCTGTGCTAAGAAGGTGATGATGAAGATCAAGTGGATCCCAGTTTCATTAAGCGTGTCTTAGCAATCGAGAAAAACTGTAATACAATTGCCATTTGCTCTATTCTTACTCAGTTCTGATGTAGACCTGATTACTCTTTATTGTACTATGTTAATCATTGGTCCTGCAACAGTCTGACTTCTTCCTGGGACTAATGTGGTTTTATTTAATGTAATAAAACAGTTCAAACAGAGGAGTTCTGCAGTGCAGCTGGGCAAAGACTCAAGACAAACATCCATTCCTGGAAATAATCTGCCCATTCTTTGGTTTCATTAAATTCCACAGTAACAGCTGAAGTGTTTCTCAGTACCAATTCCAATTGTTATAACCAACATAACCACATCGAGCATGACCTGCAAATTTAATAGTACCATGATGTTAACTAGCTTTCCTTGTCAATTGTAGAAACTGATAATGTAATGATGTACTTATTGCATGTAATTGTAGGCAATGTAATAACTACAGATACTGTAATTATAAAATATGTAATAACAAGACTAAAGGTCAACAGCCATGTTATGGGCTCACTGATGCTGTACATAGGTACAAGCTATTTAGCTAGCTTTGAGCTCAATGCTAATTTCATCATGCTAACGTATGTTGTTTAGCAGGTATAATGTTTACCATGTTCACCATCTTATTTAAGCCGGTTAGCAAGCTAACATTTGCTATGTAGCACTAAAGACAAAGTACAGCTGAGGCAGTTTTGCAAGTATTTGGTCATAAACCAAAGTATAAACCAAAGACAAACTGAAATTTGACCTAATAATGGCTCTAGATGAAAAAATATATATATAAAGTCGTGGAACATAAATGTCTGTACCACATTTTATAACCTCCATCCAATAGTTGTCAAGACATTTTACACAAACGTCATGATTTTGCTATAGCAAAAGCCAGGGGACGAAAGACACTCGAATCCATCATCATTCATCCTCCGGGCAAATTTCATGGCAATCCATTTAGTTGTTGAGATATTTCTGCCCGACAAACACACAGACAAATCGACTTACACACTGTATTACATAATGTAATAAAAACGTTAAGCGAATAATGAGATAACTCTTTGCATATAATGTAATAACTTGTTCCATTTTGTAACTGTTACATGATATAGTATTTATTCCAAAAGAAATGCCATAACTTAACATAGATTGCAATAATAAGCCAAAATAAAATGATTAACAGCACTTCATGTGTGTCATGAATACATTTTTGTGTAGCATTTCCACTGTGTGTGATACAGCAAGGACAAACACACCCACAGACATTATTAGTAGTCAGTAGATAGTAGGACTGATGCCTAAATGATCCAGTGCAAATAGTATACTCATGATTTTGCTTTATAAAATGGTTTTAGAGAGTGTAATTCAATATGGCATACAAAGTATGGTATGGTAACCTGTCAGCACAGTTAAAGGCCAAGCTTGCACATCTTACTCAAACGGACATGAAGATCACAGGGAAAAAAGAACATCGCTATCTTCACCCTTTATGTGAAAAATCTTTGCTCAGGCAGGCACAGAAGATTCTGAATCACTCAACACACATTCTGAACTCAGAATTCAAGGTGTTGCCTTGAGGCCGACGGTTCAGAATACCAAGTTGCAGCTAAACTGGTACATAAATTCATTTATTCCATCTTCCATCAAAATATTAAATAGCAACAAGTAGTATTAAATGATTTTATTTGGGGAATAAGATATTGTGATCTGATTATTTATTATCTGGTGTGATTAAACCTGTTTTTATTATTTTAAACTATATTGTCTTCATTACCTTTCATTATTTTAAGGAACTACTGTCTCACACTCAACATGTAAATTTAAGCATGTTTATACATGAGTATATGTATGTATGATCTATATAAGTGTATCTGCATTGTGACGTTGCTGGCAAGGGTGTTGTGTGATGCAGCGGCTTGAAGCCTAAGACACATTTCCCTGCGGGACAATAAAGTATATCTTATCTTATCCGCAAATAACCATCCATTTCAAACCAAGCCAAGTAACATTGGGTGAAACGGACAAAACTACAGTTTTTCTCGATTGTTTTGGTGCACTGTTAGAATGCAGCTTTGAGAATATCTCTCACAAACATCAAATCTGTGTTTCCATTTGCAAACCGGCAAATGTATTCACCATAAAGTATTGTGTTCTCAAATCTCTCCATATTATCGTCAGAGTCACATCCTGATGTCGAAAAAGAAAATACAATAAGACAACAAAAAGAAAAAAAACGTCTTTTTCAACACAGTGTGTCACATCTTAAATTCATACCTGCTGTGATTTAGTAGTGATGCACAACTGAAAATACAATCAACAAAATATTTTAGGCACAGAAAATACTGTGCGCAGAAGAAATCAGCACTCAGTGTCTGAACTTGTGTTAAATGTCTTGCAAAGCATGCTTTTTATGTGATAGTTCTGTGAATAGAAAAGAGAACTGTGTGAAAAGAACCAGAAATCAATAAGAGTCAAGTGAATGCATTTGAAGTTGTGATCACTGCATCACTGCACTTGCCGTCTTAGAACACAGTTGACAGAAGTGGATCAAAAGAATGGAGAAAAACTCCAGTACTTAGGTTGAGTTTTGTCTTTCTCACCATGCTCACTTTAGATCACGGTGAAGAAACAGCCCTGGCTACCTGCTCTAATAGACCCAGTCCACATGGGACTATTGCACTATGGTGTACTATTACTGCACTTATACAGTCAGATTTAAATGTATGTCCACACTGATAAAAAAAAGGTGTTATATCTGATCAATTCTTCTTCTGTTTGCCCTCCAAAGAAAATAATCTTCAAACCTTCAGCATATTGAGTACAAAAGATGAATATTCTCAAAATATTAAGCCAGTAGATTGAATTAAAAGCATATTCAAATTGCCCATATTATAAAGGGAAATATATCAAACACAATTGAGACCATTGAGTTCTACTCAGTTTAGCTAATCTAATTTTCCAAGCGACATTTGTGAATTTTGGAACAGATTACATTTGGGAAGTAACCTCATTTAATGCTGAAAACAACTTAATATGTTTTCAAGACAGCGTTGCCCAGATGAGATTTCTGAGTAAAATAAGCCTCCACATGCACACACAGTAATCCAATAGAACACTTAGTTCATGTTGTCTTGTATTTTACGATTAAGCAGTTCCCTTTTTTTTTTTTGTACCAGTACTATAGCATGACATTTCCTGTGCTGAATATTTTTAGGCCCCCGTTGATTTCTTAATTTGGCTTTTGGGTTCACAGTCTGTGACATACTTAGTTAGCATGGTATTAAATTAATCAGCTAAAGCTCTCCTGAACAAAATGATTAGGAACGGGACTTGCGGCAAATGGGATACACAACTGCCTTATTTTTCAGGAAGAGTGAAAAATAAAAAATGAACAGTCTCTTTGGCATCACATCTTTGTAATAATTCTGCTTTTGAAAGCTTATACCTATAATGAATTATCACTGAGAAAATAAACTTATCTGATAAGGTTTCACTTCATTCAACTCACTTGTCCAAACACTCCAACCAACTATAAAAGGAGATTCCCTTAAATAAAGAACAAGAGTGACAACAGGATAAAGATTTAGCAGACAGGAAAGACACCTTCAAAGTCGTGGCAGGAGATAATATTAACACTGAACTTCATCCGCTGAATTTGTACCATGTCATTAAACTTAGTTTCAGAACACTTTGTCCCTGTTTATCCAGACTGAACAAATACCGCAATACAGTGCCAGCCAGTGACTCCGTAATAAGCATTGTTTGTGTTAAGTGCCTGTGCAAGTGACAGATGAAGACATTTCCTTTTTCGGCTATAATTGGATATCATTTTTAAAATGTATCAAATGACAATGTGAAAATTGTGACGCTGCATAAATAGGGAACTTTTGGATTTATGATCGAGGGCTATATGAATAAAATTGACTTGACTTGGCTTACAAATTTGAAATTATAAACTTATAAAGTGATAATAAGTGTTTTCAGCTTGTTCGGCTGCCCCCAACAAAAATAAATTAATACAAGTTTAAATATTGAAAAAGTCAAAACTAACTGAATTACGAGACAGGACACATTAACTCTTTCAATATTTAACCAAAACAACACCACGACAAAAAATATTACTCTTGTCACTGTCATCAAATGACCTTGTATGGAACTTTTTGCGACGTACTAACAACTGAGCCGTCTCCATCTGCTGATGAACACTGTGAAATGCTCTTGAAAGGTAAGAGAAAAAAAGCTAGTAAGTTGACCTTGAGTTAAAACTGTTTAGTCAAAATGCTGTTCTGGTTAATAATGAAATTTCATGCTCCACACAATCGTTCCTTAACCTCAACCTAGAGTTTTAGTCACCAAAGCAGGATATTGACCTCAGTTTGTGGTGTCAAAGTTGTGCTCTTTGTACACCAAGTGAACCTAATCCAGGCAGCAATTACATTTCCTTCAAAATGTACAAAGCAAATTACAAATAGAATACAAAGATATTTTGTAGGAGACAGGGTTGGTCTTTGTACATGCTCAGGTGTTCAAGAGCTTACAGTCATCTTACACACTTTAATCGCTGCAATAGTGTGTGTGTGTTTGTTATGTATGTGTGTCAGACACTAATAAAGTCTCCTCTGTGCTTTCTCTCGATTCATTTGTGCAACAAACAACAAGCTAAATGCCAGGCGCATTCATCTCCTAATAAGCTGACAATAACACAGGGATTTTCATGAGGGGGAAAATAATTGCCTGTTCAAGTGCTTTTTCATAAGTTCCACGTCTAATTTGGCAACTCATGAAGTGTGTCATGGAGAGAGAGAGAGAGGAGAGAGGATCACAGCTTTCGCCTCCAGTCTACACTTCACCCAGAAAAGCCTTATTCTTCTGTGTTTCCTCCTTTTTTCTGCGTTGCTTTGTCTTTTCCGTCCTGAATTGAGTATTTCAAAACTCACCTTCAATCAGATGTTTTTTACCTCAGAGGCCTCTCCCCCCTCCTCTCCCACCCACACCCCGATTTCCTTCACTGACATCCCTTTCAACAGCAACACAAGTCTTTCTTCTTTGACTTTCGAGCGTGCTGGCACGGTGTTAGTGCCTCTTTTTTTATGCTTAGTCGACAGCATAATAAGCCTTGTATCGTGAGGAGCTGCCGCCAATGAGTGCCAGTGCGTCGTCTAAACTGTTGTGGATAAAGTATTATATAGCTGCGGCGGGTGAGGAAAAAA
>NTHP01000297.1:376065-429262 GCA_003416845.1 Oplegnathus fasciatus
AAAAAAAAAAAAGCTGCAAAGCACATCATCTTCACTTGATCATCCCTCCAAATTCCCCCGGCGCAGTGGCAGCAGGCAGGCATGCTGGGGAATTTTGAGAGGTCAGGACATAAAAAAGGCAAAGAAAAGAGAAGTGTCAGAGGGATGAGGCAAAGAGGAGAGGAAATGAAACCAAGAGAGAGGGAGAGGGAGAGAGAGAACAGGGATATGAAAGAGACAAGAGCAGTGGTAGAGTGCTAGGATGATAACGTCAGGGGAAAACTGATGCAGGGAGTAACAATCCGGTTTATTTGTGCTTTGTCGACTGTGATAGACACCCAGAAAGTAGCGATCTGAAATCACCGTGGCAAGGCAAGCACTGCATAAACACGACAGAAGGGAGTTGAATACATTACCAGTGGGGGAAGCTTTATATACATGATAAATAGAAATGCTTGGAGAAACCTTTGACAGCTGGCTGTGATACATGTGAACCCAACATTAGCACTGACTGCAGTGCTTAAGCACTGATGGCTTTATCACGTAACATATGCTATAGCTGTAATGATGGCATGGGTTGAATGTGTTACTGGGGGGGAGACAGCATTCTCATACAGAATAGCATTGTGTAGTGGAGCCTGACATGTACAGACAGAGGCTGACATATTTAAGTTGAAGTAGAAATGTGATTCACGGGGATCGAGAGGGGAATTTATCAAGAGAGGAAGCAGCAGGCACACACAGAATAGGACTGCTAGCAGAAGCTTTATATTGGTATTGTAAGGATTTTTGACACATGCTGATTCAATGAAATTGCATTTGTTCCTACAAGGGTTAAACGTATACTGAAAAACAAATACAAAACCTTACAGAGGCATGTTTCTGCGACCCTTTATTTAAAGGAAAATGTCCTTTTATTGCAACTTGGGTCTCTTTTTGTGGTTTTGCCCATTTTACATTTTTTTATGATAACATTATACTGAGAGATTCAGGAACCTGTTGACATCATTAGAATTAAGCCGGCAGGAAACACAAGACGTCCCACCATAATACAGGTTGTAAACAAGCTAACATTTTAGCCTTTATTTGGAGGTAAAAGCGAAAGTGAGTGAACCTGAAATGTCAATAATAATCCCTCATCGTGAGTTTACAGCTAAGCACAGGTCCAAGATGATGGAAGCTGGTCTGTAAACTGTGATGGATGTTTACAACTTTACTTACTATGGGTTCTCTTCCACTTATACCACTGACAATTCTCGATTCTAATTGGCTGAAAGGTGTGGATTAACTTTTAATAGCCAATCAGTATAACCTGAGTTATATATATAATTAATTATGTAACCCTGAGGTTTTCAAACTGTGGGGCTCTCCTGCCCAGGGGCATGTGGAAGAGTTGAAGGGAGGAGAGAGGGGGCACGCAGGGAGAGACGTGAGGTAAAGATACTACATGAGGTGAAAGGGACAGGTTCATGCTAGTGTTCTGAAAACAATGGGAAGTTATTGTAGTTTTCCTGCTGATTTGTCCCACTTATCAACCAAGTTACCAACACTCACTAACTCCACAGTAACATTATTTTACTAACACAGACCATGCCAATAAAGATATGGATTTAGAACAGTTTATTATATGATATGCATGGAGGAGAGCTAAGATGATGCAGGTGAATTGAGGAGTACGAGTCCAGACGAAAGAGGTAGATGGGTTGAGGTGGACCAGACTGGTTTGTCTTGCTGCATTTGCGGTGGAAGATGAAAGTGTCGGGAGGATGAATGGAAATGTCTGACATGGTTGCGTGTTGAGATGGGTCATGGTTGAGGGTAGAAGCGGTGAACTCTGAGCAGCGCAGAAAGCCGAAGAATGCCAGCAGGAACATGGATTCCAGGACTTTGTCTACTTGCTGAGACAGATAGCCTGAGCAGAGGGTTCCGATGCATCGGATGAGGAAGTCTGAAGTGAGGGGCAAACGTTTTGGTGTGGGATGTGGTTCGGCCTTACGAAGACCTTTGATTAGCATGCTGATGTGCAAGTGGGACAAGGCTGGACACGGTGCTCCTGTGGATAGTTTTATGAAGAAATTGATTCCGCTGGTGTAGACCTGTATGGTGGAAGATTTAATCTTGAGGACGGAATGGGCGAATGTGATGAAGCTGGAGAAGGTCAGGACATCGAGTGTAGGAAATGGAAGACTGTGTGAGGCATGAAAAGCTTTGAAGCAGTTCCATTCGGGGAGCAACACTGTTGAGGATGGCATCTTGTGATGCGGTGACCAAGTGTTCCAGCTGCGGGGTCAGTTGAAGATGGTGGCTGAAAACGGTGGGACCGAAGTAGGAAGAGGGTCGGAGGCTGGTCCAAACACCTGAATTTCTGGAACGAGAAGCGAGATAGTGAGTCAGTGATTGAGTTTTTGTGACCTGGGATGTGGAGGCTCGGATGATGAACTGGTACTGGGCTGAAACCAGAATGAGCCTCCGAATTGCATTATGGTCAGGCAATGTGACCGTCCTTTATTGACGATGTCAACGACGGCGCTGTTGTCAGAGTAGATGGCCATGGTCTTCTTGGACCATTCGTGCCCCCAAAGAATGGCTGCTATAATGACCGGATACATTTCGCAAATGGTGGAGGAATGAGTTAAATGAGAATTCGGGCGGCCATTTGGCTGAAAACCATCTGCTGCCATAGTAGCCGCCAAAGCCGACGAAAGGGGCTGCATCAGTGAACAACTGGATGTCTTCTGGCTTGGTGACATGGTCATCATAAAAGAATGAGATGCCGTTCCAGCAGGAGAAGAGAGCTACGGATAGGAGGTGTGATAAGAAGGATCAACCTTGGGGGATGATGCGGATGGCATAGTTGAGGTGGCCTAGCAGCGAAAGTAGTTGCCGTTTGGTACATCTGTGAGGCAGGAGGAAAGTGGATATGATATGATATATCGGTGGGCATGGATGCTTGGAGTGAGACTGAGTGAAGGATGATGCCAAGGAACTCCAGGGAGGTACTGGGACCTTTTCTCTGAGGAGAGAGAAACTCCAAGAACGTGGAATGCAGAAGTCAGAGAGCTGAGACCATTTGATGGGGGTGAAGATGGTGGCGTGATGGTGAGAAAGTCGTCTAGGAGATGGATGACGTACATGAGTTTGTAGTTGTTTGTCAGGATCCAGCAGAGTGTTTGGATAAGGAATCGAATATTTTTGGGCTGCTCTTGCACCCGAATGTCAGTCACACTGCAAAGTAATATGCACCCTTCCACCAAGTGAACAACCAGGCTCCTTGGCCTGCGATGTGGATGAGGGAGATGGCGTGGTTGATTGTTGTGTGTACTGCGTGGAGAAGTCCGGGCTGGGAATTAGACTATTGATACTTGGGACAGTAGAGCCGTGGGGGGATGAGAGGTCAATGATGAGTCCCTTTTTTCCTGAGTATTTATCTGTGACTATGCCAATCGAACTGATTCTGAATGTGGAAAAAGGTGGACTGGACTTCCTTGTCCAGGAGTTTGTCGACTGTGTCAGGCTCTGAGATGGCTGACTGCAAGTTATGGCATGTGTAGGAGGAATCGGGCATAACCTGTAAACCTGGGTGGAAGCCGTGTGAAACCTTGAATGAGGAAGTTAACAAACTGGCGGTCTGGGTTATTCTTTAAGACAGCAACAAGAGCATGGATTTTAATAGGGGTAGAGAGATACTTACACAGGTTGTGCTTGGTTGGATTGTCAGGGCAGGTTGGTCTGGCACAGGCTCCATCGCAGAAGGAGCAAGTGTGGAGGAATCGACAGCTGGAAGAGTTGCATCCTAGGTCATTGAAATTATTGCAGACCATCCTCCCGCCCTGGTAAAGGAGTGGTCTTCTTCTCTTAACGATGCTTTTGGGGAGAGGACCGAGGGTGGTTGGCTGGGTGCAGGCTGGTTTAGGAGTCATAGACGGAGGGGGGGCTGCTGAGGGCAGGTTAGAGAAAACGGCGGGGCTTCACTTGTTTTGGGGCAGAAGCCCGAGGCAGGGAAGCGGTGAGGGTGCATGCTGTGGCCGGATGAGATGGTGCACCGCACAGATCGCAATAAAGGGAAGAGTGAGCTGCACAGACGTGACAATACAGCTCGGGATCTAGTGTACCCCAGTATGTGCCTTGGTTGAACTGTTGCAGGCGTCCGGCGGCTTGAGGTGCAAAAAGGATGTGGTAGGTATAGAATCCATTGCCACTGAACCGCAAGGCCAGATCGAGGATCAGTGACAAGTAGTCACCAGCTCTGACCTGCGGTCTGGGAAAGCGGAACAAATGTCATGGTACAGGGAGAATGATAAGGCGATTTCAACTGCTGTGAGTTCTTTCAAGTGGATAGGGAGTGGCTGTTTGAGTTCTATGGGGCAGAGTGAGGTTTGCAGTTCCCTGGGGATGTGAGGACTACAAGCGGATGGATGTATGAGTTGAGCAAGGTCAACATAGTTACCGGCAAAAATCTGTTGCCTGAGTGTGGGTGACACGGGGGATGGATGGGCGGATGCAACTGGGTGCACTGGAAGTAGTGCGGTGGCTAGAGTGAAGCTGTTGGGATCGGTGGGAAAAGCGCTGTAACCGGCTGCGGCCAGAGCTGGGGGAAAAAAAGGTGTATGTAAATAAGGATGAGTGAAATTAGCTGCGTATGGGTTATGGGGAGGGGGAAAAGATGAGACAGGAGGAAATGGTAGATATTGGCTTTTGGCACCACCATGGATGGCTGTGGAGGGTGCGGTCTGTGCGGCTGTGATGGTGGTTGAGGTGGGAGGAGCTGATGTGGCCGAAGAAGATGGGATAGGAAAGGTAGAAGCAAGGGAAGAGGAAAGGATGCTGGGATGGAGGGATGCATGTGCTCGGGTTGTTTGTGAAGACTGGGGGAAAATAGAAGAGGGATGAGATGGCTCAGAGGTTGAGAGAGCTTGAATAGGGTTTGATACAACCTGGCCCTGCAAGAGGGCTGATGCAGGAGGCTGGGCTTCTTTGGCCGTGGGATGTGCGACATCACTCGAAGGCCAGCGGGATCTTTCCCTGGAGCCGCTGGGAGGCGAAGGCCCGATAATGTTAGAGTTGTCCGTGGATGGAGGCCAAGAGCGCCGAGGAATGTGGATTGCTGAGCGCAGCCGAGGTTGCTGGAGGCGTTGGATGGTTGGAGATGGAAGGGACTCCGAGACTTCTGGAGTAAGCTGATCTTCTACGAACAGATCGCTGTCTGAAGCGTTGAGAAGGAACTCCTGGTCCATGTTTAAAGTAAGCGTTTCTTGAGCTTTTTTCTGTCTGAGTCTGTCACAGGTCATGTGAAAACAGAGTCAAAGGGGAGAAGAACGGAAAAGGCGTGCATAAATACTTTTGTGTGGAAATGAGATGCATTCGAGGCGTGGTCTATGTTTCCTAACGTAGTTATAAAACTTCATACAGTGGGGGGTGGGATGGATGGGGCAGATGGGGCCAACAGTGTCAGACTTGTACCTGGCTTAACCAATGAAATAAAATAAAATAGATAAATAGCTTCTCAGTAAGAGCCACGCTAATTTGATTTTAAACGCGTTTGATATTTGTTTTAAACTGGCTTGCTGGTCTGAGGGGCAGCTGCAGGGGAAAGGGAATGTGACCCAACCCCAGAAAACAGATGAGATGCGGAGAAGTCAAAGGTAAGAGAGTGAAAGAGAGGCAGTGATAGCGAGCTAACATGTCTGTGTGCATATGTGACAGGGGTGTCAGTCTGTGTGTCAGAGAGAGAGAGAGCGTGAGCTCTATCTCAGCTGGGAAAACAGTCTAAATAATGTCATGGAGCATGGAGGGAGTATGTTGAAGACTTTTTCAAGCCTGTTTTCAATCCCTGTGAAACACACTGCTCCTGTTTAGCTAGATGTTCCAGCAACGAAAACAGCAACCACCTTTCGCTTCATGTCATGTGGTTCTTAGCCTCTGCTTCATCCATTACAATCATGAAACGTACAACTAACCTGGAGGCTTGTTTACAACAGGTCTGATTGTATGACTGCTTGTGTTTTAGCCCCATCCAAAGTTTTTTGCTATTTTATGTCACTCTGAGTTTGAAATTCAAGTCAATTACTGATATCTGGGACCAAAGTCCACTTAAACGCTTGTATTGACAGTCTTCATCAGTACATGGAGTTTGCTCAAGCGTCACTGAACTGCAGATTTTCAAACTCTTATTCTAAGCACTTTTAGGACCCATGTATTCTTAAAGGTAGAGCTTTATCAAATGATGAAAGCTGCGGAACAAATGAGTAACTGGACCTGGAGATGAGATTGTTTATCAGCTACTGTTTCCAAGGAACTATCAAGCTCAAGAAGTTATAACAAGCTAGACCTTTCCTTTAATATTGGCTTGTAGACAGCAGCTGTTGTTCCTACAAGGATTCAACACATGAATAGAGTCAGAAAGCTGAATAGAAAACCTTGTAGGGGTGTGTTTGTGCAGCACTTTGTTTAACCAGGCATGGTGGTTTTAGAACACACAAATACAACTTTAAAGGTACACTTTCAGAAATATTCCTGACTTCATTATCAGGCTTAAAAACAGTGTAACCCATGGGCTTTATGGCTACTTTCTTCTAGCTGACATTTTAGAGATAGACAGTTTATGTCCAATTTTTTTTTTTTTAATAGAGGACTCATGTTGCACTCGCACTTGGCAAGAGTTGAATACACTACACGCAAAAGGCACACATATTCCCTTAAAGGTCCACTTACAAGCTTTTCTGAACTGTCAATCGCATCTCATGGTCCTCTTCAGCAAAAGGAGCAGGTTCAGTCATTCTCATGTGACATGGAAAGTATGGAACTTTGGACACATGATAAGAACTTGTTGTATGGCTATATATAACCAAGTGACACGTGATGTCACCTGAGCTAGCTTCATTCGCTGTAGAAGACAGTGAGATGTGGTAGAAAACTCCATGCTCAAAAACATGTTTACATTCACTGTTCCTCATCAGAACATGTCGTGTGAATCCTGAAACCATCTGATGAATTTCTTTCCTCATAAAACATTTGCAAAGCCAATTTTTAAAAAAAAAAATATTTTGAAACCTGTATATTTTCCATAAATGTTTACATCTGCTGCTTCCTCTTCTGACCCCCGTTTTATTGATGGACACTGCCTATCTTTGATGTAAATGCCAATGTAATTTACCAATCTTTTTGGGCGATTTGACTTGCAATCCTAGCTGATGTTTTCTTTGTCTCTTATGAGTTGCAAGTGTATTAACACTCTGAGTAAATGCAGTAAATAACATTTTCTGCCACCATTATGCATGAAATGTACCTGTGGCTTCCCAAAGTCAAATTTACGCAGGCCAGATTAGGTTAATTTTTCAGGAAGGGATTAAAATGCAGGGCACCGACTGAATACATTTACCCAGAGACCTTGCTTTAAAGTAGAAATCAAACTGAACCTTTTCCGGTCTGATTTAGGTAATCCCAAGAGTCTATGTCACGCTCCTTCTAAATGCCTTTTTTTTTTTTTTTTTNTTTTTTAGTCAACTTGATTATTTTTTTCCTCTATTTTTAACCAAGAAAGCTTTCAATGGAACATCTGATGATAGATTTCCAAAAGTGGCTTTTCCCTATTTCAGTGTCCTATTTCCATATTTCTTTAGGTATGTTTTAATTGAAATAAAGCCAAAAATAAATGTAAGAGTTAGAGATAGATTAATGTTTTTCATGGTATGTGGAAATCTCAAAATTGATATTTCCAGTAATTCATTGCTGTTTTGCATAACTGGCTATATCTGCTGTCAACAGCCTGTAAAACAGCAAGCATGTGTACCTTTGTGACCAGTGCTGGGTAATAACACATTCTTGATTGACAGTAAGGTGATTACAAGGTGTGTAAGGTGATTTTTTTCAGCATTAGTAGTTTAGTATTACAACTTGAAAGTTAGTAATTACATTACAGTTTATAATCCAGCTCTTGTTACTTTGATATTTTGAACGTTCAAGACGTGTTGTGGTGAAGGGGCTGGAGGTGGCTCACTTCTGCCAAAAGAGAGGGAATACACCTTCCAGTAACTAAGAAATTATCTTCTTTACATGTTTTGTATTCTTGGCTGGCTAGCTAGTCACTGGTAAGCCTAAGCTAAGCTATCTGTTAATGACCGCTATACCTCCAAACCATATGCTAGTTCATGTTAGGGCACAATTTGTCATACAGCAACATGAGTAAGTGCACATTAGTGAGATTTTACTATTAGTGTAATTGACACCGCCAAATACACCATACAAGGCTTTCTTTCACAAAAATGTTATCCAAGAGAAAAAAGAATTTCACACTGTAAAGTTTGAACTCCTGTTGTTGGAAATCAAGAGATAAAAAGATAACAGATTTAGTAGTGCCAGTAGTGTTAAGGGACACAAAGAAATGAGAAAAGGCAATATTACCTGCTTTTCTCAGAGTTTGTGTAGGCTGAAATCGTACACGGAAGTTTAAATTCGACTCTGCTGTCAGGAGGTACAGGGATTCAAACTGTTCAGCGGTCAACACCACGCTTCCCTGGCTTGGTCCCTCTGCAGCCACAGAGCTGGAGCTGTCAGTCGGCAGATCGATCCACGAGGAGGACCCCTGGCCCAGGCTTGGTGGCTCCCGCATTCCAAACAACAACAACAACACCACGCTTCCCTGGCTTTGTCGCTCCGCAGCCACACAGCTGGAGCTGCCGGTCATTGGATCGCTTTATGGTCAGGACCCCTGGCCTAGGCGTGGAGGCAAACCCAAAGCACGGATCTGTTCCACACCTGCTCCTTTGTGACAAGAGACGAGGTAGGAACTCCTCCCGTACTCTACCACCGGGTCCATCCAGCTCAGCAACAAGTTCGATGTGCTGGGGAAGCTGGAGCAACATCTGTCCACTGTCGGCCCGGAGGCCACAGCCAGTCCATTGCCGCTGCCCACAAAGCCGACTGGTTCCGGGGCTGGCCCTGGTCTAGGGAGTGGAGCCCCTAGACTGGCAGCTGCAGCTTTGGGTCCCCGTGGACTACACTGGCACTCCACCTCCAGGGTGACCAGTTCCATGTCCACAAGACAATGCCCATGTCAGGTAACAACCCCTGCTCATAGGTGACTCCATCATCAGAAATATCAAAACAAACTCTGCAATAACTTGTTGTGTCCCGGGTGGCGCTGTCCGTGATATAGAGGTCAAAGCCATTGAGATCCTCGCAAACGAACCGGATATTAACGAGGTCATAGTCCACGTAGGTATGAATGACATTCATAAGGAGCAATCTGAACTGCTGAAAAGGGACTTCGTGCACTTGTTCTTCTCCCTGAAAAGATCTGTGACTCACGTGTACATATCCAGCCCCATCCCCTCCTGTGACCGCAGTGTTGGGCGTTTCAGCAGGCTCTTGTCCCTGCACACCTGGCTCTCCTAAGCCTGCACTGGGCACAGTGTCAACTACATCGTCAATTTCAACCTCTTCTGGCAATGCAGGCAGTTGTTTAGAGGCAATGGCATACATCCAAACTGGTTGGGGGCAAAACTACTTTAGCAAACATTTCGTTCTCAGTCACCCTCCCAGGTGCTCTGCTAACAGGAAACCAGGTCACTCCCACGACGTCCATTCGCTCCACTCGCTCTGACCAGTCCCACTACTGTTGACGTCCCTGGGGTCCTAGCACCAGCCTGATTGGTTCCGCATGCTTCAGTTCTGTTCTTCATGAGGAGCTAGGACCCTCTAACAACCCTGCAAATTATCCCACTACAGACAGTTCTGGCTATAATCTGTCTTTTACTCACACCATCCCCGTTATTTATAAATCTGACCGTTTAGCTAGGCATAGAAGTCGACCTAAGTGTGTTTCCTTCAAAAATTTAATTTATCCTCCTGTGTCTGTTGTGCCCACTTGTCTGCCCCCTGCTACCGCTAATGAGCGTGTTACACTTGCATTATCTCAAAACTTCAAATTACACCACGGGCTCGGACTGTTACATCTAAACATCATTGCTCCCAAAAATGGACTATATCCAGGTCTTATTACATGAAACCTCCCCAGATGTCCTCGTCCTGACTGAAACATGGCTTTCATCTAAGATCCCAAATAATGACATTACTATAAATGAATACAGTGTTTTTAGATGTGACCGATGAAGTAAGGGAGGCGGAGTTCTCATATATGTAAAAGACTGCCTCACTGTCCATGAAATCACCTCCTGCTCGGAGCCCAAGAAATATGAATATATTGTGTGGGACCTCTGTCTTGGTAGGGACATGCATGTGACCATTGTTGGTATGTATCACCTCCCCTCAGCACACTTTGATGCTTTGGAGGACATTACAAAGCTCTGGTCACTGTATACCTCCTCTGAATTAATAATAATGGGGGATCCTAACCTGGACTGGCTCTCTGACAGCTCTAACAAATTAAAAGAACAGTGCCTAGAAATCAGTCTTTTTCAACTGATAGACAAACCCACCAGACCAAATTTCAAAAATCCTCTTAAATCCACAATAATTGACATCCACACAGACTCATTCTCAAATTATCACCCAAGGTACCATATTGGTCAATTTACAACTACGCACCTTTATGGACTCAGTAAACATACTACAGCCACAGCAGTCTGGTTTTCACCCGGGTCACAGCACAATAACAGCTGCAGCTTCAGTCATTGATAACATTGTCTCCTCCCTGGATAAAAATGCCACGCTTAATTGGTTCCACTCTTACCTTACAGAGAGAACTCACTGTTGTTGCTGATGATATTCAGTCAAGCCATCTAACCGTCACAAATGGGTTGCCACAGGGGTCTATTCTTAGTCCACTGCTGCTTACATTATACATCAACAACATAATTCTTCCTAATCAAGACTTCAATGTCCATTTTTTTTGCTGATGATACTATTTATATGCCCCAGGCTCAACCCCAGCCCAGGCCCTGACTCATCTTCAGTCTGCCTTTGATGCTTTTCAATTATCACTCCTTAAACACAGACTTGTTTTAAATGCAGAAAAGACCAAGTATATGGTATTTTCCATTTCCACCAGTGACTCTGACTATCCTGCCATCAAAACTTTAAATGGCACCCATATTACTTTCACTGAGTCCTACAAATACTTAGGAATTTGGCTTGACAGCACACTGTCATTCAAGATTCATATTCAACATCTGACTGAAAAATTAAAAATCAAGCTGGGCTTCTTGTTCAGAATTAAAGGATGTTTGTCTTCTTCCAACTGTAAAACTATTGTGCAGCCAACCTTCACATCTGTCCTTGACTATGGTGATATTCAGTATTGTCTTGTTGCCCCATCAACACTGCAGCTGTTAAACCCTGTGTATCACAGTGCATTACGCTTTATCACAAATGACAAATTTTGTACTCATCATTGTACTCTGTATCACATGGTTGGATGGACCTCCTTACAGTCAAGAAGAAATAGCCATCTCATGTCGTTTATTTATAAAGCTCTACTGTTGAAGCTTCTTAAACTTAGATATCCCTCATGTATGCACTAATGTTGGCAGAACTGGTTTCAGGTACTATGCACCTTTTAAATGGAATGAACTGCAAACTGCCCTCAAACTACAGTCTTACATTCCCCTTGGAGATTTTAAATCTTTATTATCTGATGTTTTTTATGACTCTTGTAACTGTCTTTTCTAATTTCTTGTTATTGTGCAGCTGTGTTGTTTCTGTCTTGCTGATTGTGTTCTGCGAATGTTTCTTGTTTTCAGGTCTCTCTTGGCAAAGAGATCTTAATCTCAATGAGACTGCCTGATTAAATAAAGATTAAAGCAAAGCGGACCACGCCTTGGATGTGACATATCATAACTCAAATGAAAAGCCTATACCATCCATGAATTTTGTTCATGCACAAGAGGAAATTCTGAACATGAGAAAATTGGTGAATGCCTGAAGTCCTCTTAAGTCACTTGTACGTGCCACTGAAAAACTGTCTGTTTGTATGTTTATTTCTTACATGAGGCCCAATTTTAGTTTTTTTAAAAAAATGAAATACAGAAGGTGTGACTTGTGGGTGTTAAGGTTTTGGAATTGTTAGAACATACATTTGATGGAGCTTGGCTACAACTGAATGATTACATTTTTAAAGTAGTCTTCAGGTACCTTGTGAGTAAAGGTATAGGTTATTGTTCTGTATTACAGTGTAACTCAATGTAACTCAAAATATGGGGAAAAACATCTACCAGACAAAATAGAAAATCAACTTGCATATGATGGGTTGTAATGTTGCCCATAGCTCATGCTGTTTTTAATATGAAAAGGCAAGTCAAGTTTATTTGTATAGCACCTTTCAACAACAAGGCAATTCAATGTCATGACATTAAGACAAGATAACGTGAAAATAAGGTAAAAGACACGTGAGTAGGATTTAAGAGTAAAAGTAAAACAGAACATCAAAATGAGCTTAAATACAATAAGACAGATTGAACAGGAGAGTAAAAAATTATAGTGCAGCTACAGTGCAGTGCTAGATGTGAAGAAATAGTCCCAAATTTCATCAACAACCATTTGTGTCACTTTTCAACTGTTTTCCAATGAGACTCCACACCTCACTGGGGCGATCACATGTAGCCTGTGTCATTAGGTATTCGACAAAAGCATTTCTACCGCCATTTATGACATCAATTCTCCATCAACCGAAACCTTTTCTGCCTCAAATGAGCATCGAAACTACTTTGTGATATTGAGCAAAATGTATTGACTTTTACTTTCTCCATTTCTTTTCAAATTTGACTCTTCACATTTTGAATAAAACACTTGACGGAGAAGGCCCACTATAGAGAGCAAGAGAGAGGGAGAAGAAAGAAAGAGCAGAGGGTGGTGTGACAGAGGTGGTATGAGGACGCTGGATAATGCTACATCTATACACACACAAACACACACACACACACACACACACAGAGCAGATGACAAAGCTATCTATTTAGACCAGAACAAGGTCATGTACTGACCGCTGGCCCTATTCCATCTAACTCATTTTTTCACACCCTGTTCATCTGTGTTTCTTAAAGAAATACACCAAGTTTTTTGGCAAAGACACTGTTTGATCTACTGCTGGGTGATAAGATGCCAGTTTGGTATAATATCAAACATCCAGTAATGTCATTCATATTTGAATTTTGCTGCAGCCTCTAGTCACCCATTTGTAACTACAAAGTAAGGTTCCTGGCCTGCTAAAATAGCCTGTTGTAGCTGTACTCTTTCAATATATATGGCTGTTATGCTGCAAGATGTGGCATAATGTGTTTTTCAAATGCATTTTCTCTCCTGTTTCTCATTGATGCTGCACTGAGCTTACAGTTCAGCTGGCTGTGTGATGTGATTATGTAAAAGTATGCACAAATCAGCTTCAGTTTCATGGAGAGTAATGAACATTTCCTTTTCCTTCATGTTACATGTGTGCAGTTCTTATGGGGGTATTTTTTCTGCAAAAAGGTAAAATACAAAAGCCAAGGTATATTTATTTCCACACAATGAACCTTGATCAATGCTTGGTTTGACTGGTTTCAGCTTATTTTTTTCTGAGTTTTGGACAGGTCTTTCAGATGTGAAGCAGTTCAGAAAAGTTCCTACCAATCAGTGAGGTCCACAGGTGTAATCCACCTCTGCAGCAGTTGGCCATGGATTTGAATAGACCTCACAAAGCTGACATTGTAGGAAAAAGCAAGAAGTTTTGGTCAGACTGCACAAAATGGAAAATAAAAGATAAGATAAAAGATGTTAATGGTTTTACAATATCAAGTTTAAAGTTAAAGCTGGAGTACAGAACTTTTGTCTCCCCTTCTGGCAGTGAGAGTAATTACATGAACACTGTCGAGGTGTGCTCATGACATTACAAAAATACAGAGAAATGTCCACAGTTCCAAGACAATAATCCATTATTCAGGCATAGTAAATGTAATAGCTACGTAGCCTACTCCAAATATTTTACAAATACCAACCTGTCCAAGAGCAGTGACGCGACACCTGCCCTCAGTACCTTCTCTTCTTTCAGCACTCTCAACGAGGAAAAGCTACATCTGTGGTTATCCATGTCTGCCCTTGGCGTCAATCGCTTTCTGTTTTTGACTGTGATCCTTACTCTGAACGCCGAGTTTCTCTTTTATCTGGAGCATCAGAAACTTTTCTTGGACGCCATACTCCTAGTTGCTGTAGCCTACTCCGTTGCTACGGTTGCTCCCCCCTTCAGCCAATATCATTGACCTGCAGAGCCAGACAGCCCCCGCAGACCCTTCAGCTCTGGCAAACCAATCATCGCTGGTTGACGTAAATCTCATCACCGTGGCACTAGCGTGGGAATGTCGCCACAGGCACCAGATTTAAAAACTCAAGTATACTGTGAACCTGGTAGTGATAGGCTTAACCAGCATTGTGTGAACTTGTTTGGCGAGGGCTTGAATGTAATGGACATTAATTTATTATGTCAAAGTCCCGCACTACAGTTTTAAATCAAATTACAGATTGAAAACATTCTTTAAAATGTAAATGAATAAAGAAATATAAAAAACTTAAAATTTCAAATGCTATTGGAATAACAACACATGGGTTATGCTTTTATCTCAAGCCCCATTCTTGCCTAGAGCTATCCAACTATCCATATTGAGGTCCATGAAAAGTGCCTGAGGGTAAAATTATGGCTCATGCGGGTGCTGGTTAAGTGTTGCACAGTAGGTGTTAATAATTTAATAAATCTGGGTTGGCCAATAAAGGAATGGAGCCACCAATTTTGCCCACTGTCTGAGCCTTTTATATAATCTCACTGCGGTGTTAATGGGTAAAAGCGCTAAAAATGTTACCTTTAATTTTCCCGCAGACAATGTAAGTTCTTTCTGTTATGTTCCACAAGCATCTAATGCTTTCCTTGTCTCTGTACATTCTGGAAATTGAATCATTAAGCCTCCGAGTTAGCACAAACATTTTCAACTTGGCAAATATATATTTGCCTCAACGTCTTTGACTTTATATGCATTTGTGCTGCCTATAAAATTTGCTTCGCGTTCAGGCTGAACACACCTTAAGAACGATGCCTCACTGTGGATCCACTTTTAATCTAGCTGTTGAAAAGCTGGAAAATTGAGACAAGGTAAAATTATGATATCAGCTTTGCCCGTGTGTTCAGTACTAGACGGATGGCCAGGGGTGGACTTCATCTATAACCTGTAACCTGTCATAGCCATAGATCTTTAGAACAGCTGGAAAGAGTTTAAACTAGGCTACAGAGTTGGACACCACATCTGCAGACAGTTTTTAGCAGCACGACGCTCTCAGACGGAGCAGCTCTGGATGGAGAGCCACACTGTGCTCTGGAGCTGCATGGTGCTAAGTACTCTGAGAAGTACAGCCATCTGCCTCGGAGCTTTACATTCACTTTTTCACTTTCTACTCTTCCCCCATCCCTGTTTCTCCCTGCTTATTTCTCACATCTTTCCCATATATCCTTCATCCCCTCTTTCCAGACTTTTTTTTTCTCTTTTCGTCCTCTCATTTTTCTTTCTTCTCTCTTATCATCTTTCATCGCTTATGTGCCTGTTCCGCTTGTCTCCCACTTCCTCTCCTCGGTCTTCCTCCTCAGGTAAACCATCAGCTTCCTGACTCTCCTCTTTGTTTTCGCTGTGGGGGTATGACAGCCCTTTGAACCTTTCCTTCCTGAGTCCCTCTCTCTCATTCTCTCAGTCCTTCTCCATTCTCTCTCTCTGTCTCTCTCTCTCTCTCTCTCACTTTTTTCTCTCTGACCTGGTTCTGTTGAATCCTGCTGGAAGGCCTGATGTTGTTCACGCTAGCACAGCTCTGCACACACAAACACACACACACACACACACACACACACACACACACACATTTGGAAAAAGAAAGAGAAAACAACAACACACAAAGCTCATCCAAAAGGCTTTTCAGGTGTGCACGCACACATAGAAATCTAAATACACATATTTACTCAGCACACATGCAAACACATGTGCACTCACACAGTCATAAGCTTATGGGATTACATTCTCTCTTTGGCTTTATTTTGAATGTCCACAGTGAGGCTGCAGGTAAAGTACATTTGTTTTGTTAAAAGTACAAGATGTATTTGCCCTTTCATTTAATCTAAATTGTACCCCAAGCTCACAGGAAAAGTGCTGGCTTGTGAGGCAGTTTGGGTCACAGTACATTCCGTATACAACCATTACAGTCACTTCTTCTGTAATGATTATTTACGGGACGTTTACATTTTAAGCAATTAGGTCTAATGAATAGGAGTAACATTTTCTAGAAGAGCCATATTAGTTAATCATCTTTCTGCCAGCCATGACTCTAATGACTGAGGAATCTTTTTGGCACGCACACCCCCAAGCAACTTCCTTTAGAATTATGGGGTGTTATCTTTATAATATCCAGTCATCTTTATATATCCATATCGTGTCCTCACTGTCATTTTTTAAATAATTTAAGCAATTTGTTTAACATCTGTACACTGTTTAATTGAACATGCATTTGTAGTTGAATTTAGTTAGTTAGTTTGCACTAATATTATAAAGATCAATTAAGTTTGCAACAAAAGTAGAACAACTAGGAATCAACACAAACCAATCAAATAAAGAGACACTTGGTAGCTACGAAGTGGCTTGTATAAAGGAGAAAGATCAGGCAGTAATGACACAACAATCAGTTCTCAACACAGTTTGATTAAAGGTAAGAACACGAGGCTCGAGCTTTATATAATTGTAAATTGAATATTTTTGGATTTTCCACTGTTGGACAGACAAATCAAACAGCAATTTAGATATGTTAACTTGGGTTGAAGAAATTGTGATGGGCATTTGCCCCTTTCATTTTACAGTATAAATCGTTAAGTGATTATGAAGAAGAAAAAATCATAAAAATCATACATAAAATTGTTGCAGTCCTAAACAAAAGATTCTTAAACAAAGAAAATGAGGACAAAGATTGAACATGTCTGGCTATATTCGTTGAATTCAATCAAAAGGAGTCATCAACAAACATGTTCTTTTTTTTCAATTGACTATGAACTATGGGAACCATAAAGAAGAGCTGATAAAAGCTCTTAATGAAAAATTTGAAATACTTAACAACTGTTTTAAACGATGTGGATATTAGAAATGTATGTATGTATTTGAAGTGAGGTTGAAGCTAACAGAATCATTGTCTTAAATCAAGAGGGAGCCAGTTGGGTGTATCAAGCATCATGCAAGATGACTAAGGAAAAAACATCCCAATAAATATCCACAAGGATTATCATAGACTACATTAAGGGGAAGAAGATTTTAACTTTAAAAGCATTTTGATAAACTGCATCAATTTAGTCCAGTATTAGTAATATAAACTGCAAAACAAGTTTCTTTCTAACATGAACAGTATAAACTGTTAAACATAATTCAGTAAAATATGAAGCCTCAGGATTCATTCATCAAGTTTCAAGATTCTATATGAAGGTACGTGTGGTTATACTGGCCATCTTGTATATGACAGCTACTGTAACCTGCACAGTTTTTGAAATAATGCTCTCTGAAATATATTTGTATTGAACTGTGATAATAAAAACAGCAACAAAGCAGCTGTCTAACACACATCTTTCAAGCTCCACAGCTAACTATTAATAAGATGCCTTTCTGACCCAGATCTGGAGCCCTGTTTAAAGCTGTTTAAATCTCTCTGTCCCGTCTCTCTTCCCCTTCATTTGGAACGACCCATTTAACAAATAATACAGTATGACTCCAGTAATCAACATTAATTCAATTTCTGTCCAAATCACCCAACAAGGTCACAGAGTGTATAATGTATTTTCATAGAAAAGACAGTGTGTTTGGATATCCTTGTGTGTGTGTGTGTGCGTGTGCGTGTGTGTGGGTGTGTGCGTGTGAGAAAAAGAGAAAGAGAACTTATGTATGCACAAATAATTTATCATGGGTTACGAAGGGTTAATTAAGTATTTAATATAACACACTATGGCAAGATTACTGTACTTACGTCCCCTTGACATGTGGTGACCCAACTAAATTAAAGCCATTTTAAATTGATACTTAGCCCTGTGAGAATATAAACTGTTGTCATGTAGAAATTGGTTGCTCCACTTTACTGATAGTGTGTGTGTGTGTGTGTGTGTGTGTGTGTGTGTGTGTGTGTGTGTGTGTGTGATTAGTGCCAGTTGGGACAGTACTAAGCCACATTTTCCCCTCAGACTTGCCCAATAAACACTAAACACTGAACAGGGCTGCCTTGTTTTGTTCTTGTTTCAAACAACAATTGCTGATTCTCTTCAAACACAGCATGTAATTGTCGTTTCCTCAAGATTATACAGCTGGAAACCAGACAGTGTGCAACATGCACAGAAGTCAGTATTTGAAGTGATGTAAAGGACATCGTTTTAAAATCTTTCATTTTATTGACTGAATGTACTATATGTACAGTATATTTCCAATGATAATGTCATGTAGAGTCTGACTTTGCACTATAGTAAACCCTACATTTATAGACATGAACAATGACTGTGATTGCCCCTAACCGTACCAGTTTACTGTTGTGTTCTGTATCTACCATATTTAATGTCTTTATTCAAGACATCGTTTATCTTTTAATTATTGAAATTCTGCAGGAAAAAAAATGTAAATCACTTTACACCCAGTGTAAATGCAAAGGCCCCATGACCAGATGTCATTATCCAGTCAACAAATCCACAAACAGATCACATGTTAATATCAGGGACCGGATGTATAGACCATGTTTATGCACAAATACCAAGCATATGCAATTTCCCGCACAAAAACTGATATTTATTTTAAAAAAAGGTGTGCAGTGAGAATGTGCATCAAGCACATTTAAGAGCAGGCATACACACTGTCTTCTAGAGCAGGCCAAATGCCATATGTTAAAACATAAGTTGAGAGACAGAATCTTATAATGAAATATTTTTTGATTGTGTAATGTCTTTTTTTTAGTCTGCTCAGCAATCTATAACAACATTACTTTTGTGTATTTCCCTGATTTAATGTTCTTTCAATATCCTTTATTGTGAAGTGCTTTCTGAAGTCTGTTTTGATTTGATTACTATAAACTAAATCTCTGATTTATCTTTTGCACATTTGATGATTGTCATTGGGATATCACTGCCAATGATGGTTACAGGTCCATGAGATCATCTTTTCCATTCATGCATGTTCTACTGTCCAGTGTATGTTATGCAAAATATCTCTAGTTTGATCAACTCTAAATTTGTTGGCTGTTGGGGTTACAACAATAGTATACAAAGATTTCTGTAAAAACTCCAAAAGCAATTCACAGGTCATATCATTATTTTGGTTATTAACTTATTATCATATTTTTTTATTATCATATTTTTTTCTCTTGTCATTCTCTTTTCACTTTCTCTTTCACTTTCACAGCACAAATATTAAAGGATTTTTTGGGTGACACAGAAATCTTGGCCCAAATTTAGTGCTTGCACAATCTCAGTGTCACTGAAAGTTGACCCAGTATATGCCCTGAACTTCACGACCTCAGAACACCAAAAGCTGCTTTATACAATTCGGAAGCGACTTGCTTCTTGGAAATATATTAGATTTCTATGTATGAGCTGTGAATGTGTGAATTGTGTTACAGACTGTCACTTTAGTTTATTCAAGTTTCTTTTTATTTCCTTGCCCTGGCTGCAGCACAGAGGAAAAGGGTGGCAGCAGAACGCCCAGAGCCAAAACATACAGTGCAATGTGTGTGTGGAGTCACCCGGCCTTGGATTTGGATGTGCGTGTCTAACTAGCAGAACGATGTCTTTTTTTATAAACATAATCAGCCCATCTCTGAGTCGACTTCATCATGACCCATGGCCTCTACGATTTGAGCCAAAAACTACAAAAAGATTATTTAAAGTTGACTTAAGTTGGCAACACAGCAGAGTGGAGAGTCTGGATGTCTTGATAAAGTTTTTTAGGCGGAAAACACAGACCTCCAGCAACCAATGAGAATCCAGTTTACAATGAGATTAGATGCTGTGATGTCACTGACATTTTAGGAATAATATTGTTACATCACACAGTGAGGACTATTGGATGTTTGTTAAATTTTGCCATTTCCTGTGGACAAAAATTGTGTCTTTTGCCATAAACATTATTGCCTTTTTGAGATCACTCAATACTAAGAATGATGCTCAAATAAAATGGCGGTAAATAAATATAGTGCACTAGTTTGCAAAAGGGGACAGATTTTGAACACAGTTATAGTGTTTCTGAACAGTTGATGTTTCTTCATAGGACTTCATAGGCCCCATCTTTGACAAATGGATGTTGAATTGAAAAGGGTCGGAGTGGTATGAATAAATTGTGCCAAGGGTCCCCATCAAGCATTATACACATAATCACTGTGTCGGCTTTTGAGATTATTTTCCACTGGAGACACAGTGGAGAGAGCAATGATGCCAAACTTCACATTGCAGTTGTGGCGTTGTGCACCCATCATCACCACTCTCGTCACCATCAATTACAGTACTTTGGGTGAACAGATCCTTAAAAGTTAAAGTTTAAAATTATTAGAACTTTAACTCAATTTTTTGACATTTAAAAGTGCATGAATCAGATTGCAGTTCATCATGAAAGTTCAGGGACAAAAAAGGGCAAAAAAAGTTGTTCCTTATTAGAACTCTGCTCAGGTTAAAGTTGGGCGGAGTTTAGAGGTGTAACCGAATACGAATATATTATTTGGATATGCACAGATATTGCGCTCCGAACAGTTGTAGTAATATTCAAATTCATTTTAATCTGGGCCTCCTCCCATTATACACACGGTCTCCAAGAAAACGTCTTACTGGTATTTTTCCACTAACCTCCCATTTTCCATTGTTCATTTCTATCATTAATATGGTAATACAGCTTTTATTTAGACTCAGTTTAGACTTTGAAGGTGGGGTGGTGTATTTCCTTATTTGATTATAAGGTTGACTGCCAACAAAATAACAAAATATTTTAACCATGTACCTGAATTACATTCATGTAAGAGCAGCATAAATGGCAGTAGCTAAGAATGTAATGCCAAGTAGACAAACAACTTCCGGCATTGACCATGCTCACTTCCTCTATCAATACAAATACAGATATTTTTGTGACATAAACAGATAAAGATAGTAGTTTTGTGTTATAACCCCACTGTACAGTCCCACACAGCCCTAAGAAGAGGTCTGACCCAGCAAACTAAGTAAAAACACCTGTGTGAGTGTACCAGGGGTGTATGGGGGCTTAGCACTAATATTCACAGTGAACCATGTTTTTTTTTTACCACTCATGTTTTTAACTACTTTTAAAATTAATGTATTTCAGTTTTTTTTTCTTAATCTTGAGTTCGAACAAATAATTACATGATGACGTATTATCAGCATTTAGCGTAGCTCTCAGCAATGACTCAGCTTAGAAGCGTCTAAATTAAACTGAAAATAATTTTTCCTAATGATTTTGTGGAAGAACATTACACCTCAGAGAGTCAACATTTGATGAAAACCTGATTGAGTCCTGTGACACAATGCATTTTCAAAATCTGTTCACACTTTGAAAGTCCTCTACAGTGTCCTCAGCCTGGAGGTGATAATAGATGGCTTCTCTCTCCATGTGTCTCTGACTGACTCTGATGGCTCCTATATTGATTGACGAGTTTTTTCTTTCTCTTCTACTTTTTTTCAAGGGCCCTCTGAGTTGAATGATGACTGCTGCTGCTTCTCTCATCGACCTGACAGCGTTTCAAGGTTTTTCCACAAATCCCCAATGTACGCTCCAACAGTCTCCACACCATCTATCCTGATGGCCAAAGCCCTAGAAGTTGATATATAGGAGCAATATTGTCTTCAGCAGGAGACAGGGATTGGCATGACTGGATCAATGTGGATCACAAGCACTGTGGATAACGATGTGCCCCATGGACAACAATAGTATAACATGAAGAATGTGGATGGTCAAACTTCCACACTGACTGCTTGTTTCATGCTAACTGTATTTGCTCTTTAGGCAAACAGAAATTACCTGAGTTTTTTTTTTCAATCTCACTACCACGGTGTTCTTGTCAACACAACGACTCCAGAATAATACATGACACTTACACGTCACAGTTACACCACAGGTTCCCTATACAGAGCAGGTGACTTGATTAGATTTCAGAGTCCCCTGCTGCATTCATTTGAATATTGATAAGACAAAACTCATTAGCCCATGGAACTTCTTGTTGTTTAAAGACACACAGTTCATATTAATCCTGCTCACGGGTTGTGTAAAGACAAGTATGTTGGTCTAGAGTGTTTGTATAGAAATTTATTTAATTAATCAGTTAAAGTTAATGTGTTTGATTGGCTTTATTAATGATCTCATTAAGCAGACTGATTATGTTAAACCTGTCAAGGTGATAATGACAGGACATCAGGCAGCTAAACTCTTATCAAGCCGTGTTGACACAGATGGGTTTTAGCTATGCTCCTACAACATGAAGCAGTTAGAAGACTGGCCCAAATTCAAAATGCAAAACTACTAATTGAATGACGAAGTACAGAAGACCTATGGGAGTATATGTTGGTGTGTGAATTAGTTGGTGCCAGGTGATAAGAGTGTATGTGTGGGAGCTGTGCTTGAGAAGATTTGAATGTGCGCATGACTGCGTGTTTTGGTGTGACTGTGCGTGCATATGCATATGGGTTTTGTGTGCACATGTGAGTGTCAGTGTGTGCATTGTATGCACATGTACCTATAACAGTACATGTACATTGGTGTGTGTGTGTGTGTGTGTGTGTGTGTGTGAGAGAGAGAGAGAGAGAGAGAGGTCACTGTGATTGAACAACTACAATAAGGTCATTCTGTCAGGTTTGGTTAACAACATAACTTCACCAGACTCAAACTCTATGAGACAAACACACATGTAGTAAAGTAACAATGGTTAAGATTTCAATCCCGTTTGCTTTGGTGCCTCTTGTGGTTGTTGGTGGTACTTTTAATGCAGGCCTCAGAGTTCCATTTAAAATGACACATGTATCAAGCACTGGGGGCAGCAAACATGCCTTAAACAGCTAGTCTGTCAGAAATGCAACACTAGAAAAGCAGCTTGTGTTCTGTTTATGACTGATATGACACCATAAAGGTGTCACATTGTTTTGATCAACAATGTCATCCAACACAGTAATACTGGACTCATGACTGAATGTGGCCTCCCATATAATGTATAAGGTGTGCATACACTGGCTTTTGTCTTCTGCATCATGTCCAGCACCTTCATGAGTCACTGCCTATGAATTCATAATGCATGGGTGTACAATTTTGATTTGTGTGTGGCAACGGTGGACTCAGCCAGTACAAATGACATCTGCTACAGAGAGGAATTTGACTGTTTACAAAGGCTTGCCGTCCTAACGGCACATAATAGACCTTTTTCACTGCAGACATTTTGGCTTGTCATTGCAGGAAAAGCACAGGTGTAATTGATAACATTAATAACAGCTGTATTCCATTTAAGTGAGCTAGTTCCAGGGTCCTGGTACTGTGTAATAAGGGAAGGGTCGGCAGGGGTCTGGTGGAGGCTCTGTGGTGCTGGGCCGAGGAGCTGGCAGCAGATAAAGTTGACGGCCTGGGTAGTCATGGGTACCACACCTTCTTCTGGGGATCCCACAGGCAAGGTGAATATGGCTAGACGAGTCCCTTCGAAAGATGGCCGCTGGACATCAGGGTAGCTCCTCAATTGGACCACTGAAGGCTCATAGGGTTCAAACATGAAGGGGAAGCTCAATGAGCATTAATTGAACACTGACCTGCTGTGCTGTTAGATGTAGGCGATTGCTACTATTGGTGCAAAACAGAATTCTTCAGCGGGCACTTTGTTATAGGCTATATGATGTGTACAACATGGATGTATATGTAATTATATCTTGCAATTGTAGTGCAAATAGCAATTACAATTCAGACATTTGAAATGATTGATTGTAATTTAACCTTAAGGGTATGTGAGAATTGCTATAAATAACACTTCACTACAAATTAATGTGACTCAAGTGTCTGTTCATTTTAAAACAAATCAATACAGGGGGGCTGCATGTAAAAGGCATAACCACTTAATACCCTTCCAAACAATTTTGGTAAGTTGTTTTGACCAGTTTGCATTTATGGAGAATGCACAAATGCGTTAAATTGTTAATGTCTGAAATATACTTGTTAAATACATGTGTTACTGCTGAAGTTCATGTAGATAAACATTGTGGAATAATAATGGAAAATGATAATGCAAGTGTCATCATTTAATTGTGAGTGCTGACGTAATATTTTTGTGGAGCCAATTGGAGAATTTCATCAATAGCACGGGGTAAAAACTCCCAATGAGCGCTCAGCTCGATCTGTTGGCAAGTCGTTTGCCATTAAGCATTTCGCTTTTGCAGCTCCTGGAGAGAAACTGCGGCATCTAGGTCTCAAAACTGCGCGTGTCTTTGTTCCGTGAGATTTCCAAGTCTCATGCAGTCAAGCCTCCAGAGCAAGTCGGACAAAATCATTAACCATCACGCAATGCGCTCAGCAAGATGGTGATCTAAATTGCGCAGGTCTGCCTCATCTCAAACAAGCCTAATGGCACAAAGCAATATTGACTATCTGGCAGGGACTAGGTGGAGCCTTGTGTAGTTACAGTCGCTAAGTTAAGATTTAATAATCACTATTTAGAGGAGAGGTTTAGTAGTTACAGAATGCAAATAAAATTGGGTTTCATATAATGATGTAAAATGTAAGACTGTAAGACCTTAGCACTCACAGACTCTATATGTCTACAGTTTTTGCTATTTTCACACCGTGCCTGTCATTATCTGTGAGCTTCATGTTTGTGAAACATATTCTCAGTTCATAATGAAATCCACTGAAAGTGTTGGTACTGAGTGCTGCTTTGGGATCAAGAGCTTGCAATTGTCACTCTCTGATTGAGTTTCTGCCACAAAACCATTCCTATTATAGATTTCACTTCATTTCTCATACCTCGATTACAGAAAGTTCACATGTAGTGGAAGATAGAAGAAATTGCATGCCAAAAAACACCTGAAATAACCAATAATCTGATTTGCATGGACTTCAGTCTTTACCACAATACAGTCAGTAAATGGCAAGGAAAATGTAGCTTTTCACCTGACAAATCTGCAAAATCAGTACATGTCCCCATATGATCAGAGTTTCTAACTGTTTAAATGGGTGACCTTGAATTTTGTGAACAGTTGTAGCCCATGCAAGTGTTGGGAAGTGGGGGAATTGTATTGCCATGGCAGTTGAGGGTTTCCTTCTCTCAATTTAAATACAAATTCTACTACAAATTTTAATAAATCAATTACAGTGGCATTAAAGACATAAACTTGAAGATTTTCATTTAAATAAATGTCTGTTAAGTCACTATCTATTGGCGAATGAAGGAACACAATGGTGACTGAGCCTATGGCCCACTGATGAAAGCCCTTGCATTTGCAGTATTACAACCCGGGTGTCGGCAGCAACTTTCCCGGAAAAATGACAAGCGGTGCACAGTTAGGCTTTTAACAAGGCTTTCAACGCAACAGACTCGCTCTTCAACTCACCTGTGTGTGAAGCGGCATGCTGTTTTTTCCATTCTCTGCTAGTGTTGTGAGTAAACGGTTACTATGTCCGAACAAACAAAGGTCGATGACTACAGATGAGGACACTTGAAACGGAAACGAGATGACAACTTCAATTCAAGGATACTCTCTGTCAAAGTAAATACTTTTTCATGTATCTTTGCCGGGCTCTTCATTATTAAATTTCCCCATAACATATGTTACTTTGTTGAGTGAATCTTTTTGGAATCCAATGACTTCCCATTCGGCGCCATTAATTAGATTGTCTCCCACATCTATATTGCATGTTAGAATGACTTTAGTGCCAATTTTGAGCTATAAGCAAAATTGTAATGGTGTGCTCTTTTACTATTCCTGCTGCATCTTGTTTGGGAATAAACTTTGCTGTAGTTCTGCTACGGTAGCATGTAATTCTATCAAGTCACCTGGAAGTTGGTTCTAATTCAGCAGTACTGACTGTGCCAACTATTTTGTTTGTTCCTGTAATCAAGAGAGCAATTTCTGGCAAATCAGGACTGTTTCTGGCATGTATTCAGCTTTTCAAAAGTGTTATATCCATGTCTGTGTGTTTGCCTATTCTAATTTTACAGTATTTAGTAAATCGACATATTGTCATTCCTCACCCTGTCTGTGGTTTGTTTTTAAAGATATAAATTCATTTTCTTTTCTAGAGGGGATCAATTGCATGCATCATTTCTGATTTCTCATTTTTGGATGGATTGAATATCAAAACACCAAGAGGAGGTTTTATTTGATCATTTGATCTGCAAATACAATACATGCAACGATTCCAAATGGTAAACTGTATTGAAAGAGGTCTTTGGAAAGTCTAAAATGGAGCATGTCTGATTTGACCCATCTGATCTTTGTAGTTTTTTCCATCTCTTATGTCTTATTATATCCCCCATTGATATTAGGTCATTGTTGAAAGGAGTGTTGCCTGTCAAAGCCAACTTTAAGATATAGGGGTGATTTGGATCATCCCCACTGTTTCTGAATATTTTTTTCTAACATTGTGTGAGGAAATCAATGATAGGGCTTTTACCTGATACAGGTGCCTCCATGAACAATCAACAGAGGAGCAGTAGGCCAAGGGTCTTGATGTGTTCTTGCTCTTTGGTACTGCCTAGCAAATTGAAGGACTTTGTTTGGAACGGCTATTTGGTTATGTCCAAAGGTTTGATTTTGGAGTAAAGGTCACTGTCATGTTGAAGGTCAATTCTTCTAAATGTTCGATCTCCAGATATTGAATCATTGTCATCATTGAACAGCCCAGAAAGATCTTTGACAGCCATATCTGGGTGTTCTTGTTCTCCTTGTTCCATTGCTTCCTCATCTACCTGTTCCTGATTACCATCAAGATCACCACCAATGTTTAAAATGAATTGTTCAGCTCGCTCCCTGGCCTATATCATTGTGTCCAGATGGGGCATGATTTTTTGTTTGACACTTTTAATTGCTGTTTAATGTATAATACATGACATGTGTCATGAATTATACATCTCCACATTTAAAACTTCACATTCAATAAAAGCCTTGTTAGGAAATGAAAGGATCCTGTCCACCAAAACGCTAGAGGGCTTTTAATTTGAAACGGATACAGGAAGTGTCTTTATTAACTGTGTAATGCAGTAACAAAAATTTAACATAGCAAACAGGGGTGGAACAGAAAACAAAGAGGCTTTGTACGAAAATATGACCAAATATATTTATCAAAAATAGGGAGAAATAAAGGAAATGTAAACCTGCTTCAAATAAAGTGAAGCATTTCACTTACTTCGGAGAGACAAAATGGTCTGGTCAATTAATTCGTAAGTCTTTAGTCTTCAGATAGTTGTATCCAAGAGCAGCAGGATATTCCATTCTTAGATTTGGATGAGCGGCAGTCAACGAGTGGAACCGTTGTTAAAGCCCCCTGAAGACGTAACACAGTAGCTGACTGTTCATGCCTATTCATTTTGAAAGAGCAATGGCTAATAGTGAAACTACACTGGGCCAACCAATGGTGCAACTTCATCACTCACTCATTCAGTCAGGAAGAGACTTTCACATTTATGGGGATGGCCCCACTTTTCCAGCCAACAATAGAAACCAGACATTCTTTTAAAGAAAATCTACCCTCAATATCTCTCCATCTCGATCTCTTTTTGCTTTGTCTTTCTGTCTGAACACTGTGGCAGTGAGAGGCTGTTCTTAGAGATGGTAGTCTGTTTCTGTCTGGTTATCTACGTCAATCTCTCTCTGTCTGTCAGCCATCCCCCTGCCTCCCTTTGGGATTCCCACATCTCTGCTGGGACCCTCTCCTCCTGGTGGGTGTTGCTGTGCTTTTCATACTTTATAAAAATAAAGACATCTGATGTCTGTGTTTGTTAGAAGCTTCCCTCTAGGGCCACCAGTTCTGCTGAAAACTGAAGAATGGATTGCTAACTTTAAAATGACTGTTTTTGTGACCTGAAAACCCCATTCCCTTGGGTTTTATGACTCATATCTTGGATGTTGACAATTAATATTTATACATATTCAAATGTATTGTATTGTATTATTAAATTGTCATCAATGTAGGCCTTTTTCAGCCACATATTTCATCAAACAGAACCAGTTTAAGTATTCATTACTGTTGCTGTGGGGACTGATGTTTAAATTGGGTTTTCACTACAGTGTTAGGCCACGTTGAGTTTAATCTCTTGAGTTTCAAATTTGAAATGGGTTTGCTTTAAGAGAGTTCATGTTCGGGCTGACGGAGACTCTTTAAACTATAATATTTTCGTAATAAGGAGATCCACTAGAAAAGAGGCCCGCAAAACATTTGGGGTCTAATTTGCAATGTTGCACAAGTATTTCCTATTCTTAAACTTGTTCTTATGGAGGCAAAAAAGAGAACCTGTATTACACGACTTTTCCAGTTCCCCACAAAAGACTGTAGTCTGTGTAGTCATGTGGATGATGATAGAATAAAGTGATTATTTTCGATGGATGTTAAGTACAGCTTTCTACACGGTGGAATATTTTTCCTGGTTGACTAGTGTAAAATCCACTTTAAGATCCACTTTAAGGAAATGCGTTCTACATACATAAATGCAGCAATTACAACAGCAAAACTGCACAATGTTGAAAACACAAACATTATGAAAACTTTGCATCAAATCCAAATCCAACATTACAAAAAAAGTACACATGGTGAAAGTACACTCATGAAGGGAAATGCACTCCAAAACAGAAAAAGATGCAAATGCCAAAACACATGCGAAAGAAAAACACACACAAAAAGGAACAAAAGGAATTGGAAAAATTCCTTTATGTTTCTCCAGGGTGCTTAATTCAATATTTTCTCATACCATATTGATTAAAGGTCCTTGTTCACATACTTTTATGTGTGCGGTCACTACCACAAACACTTCATTATTTTTATTTATTCGACTGTACATCCATCTTGGATTTACCAGCACATCTTGCTCTTTAGAACGTGCTGTGAGGAAAGCGTCTTTGTCTTTACAAAAATAACAAATTTAGACAATTGTGCAGAGATACAGTATATATACCATATTTATAAAAACAAATAAATATTTATAAAACAAGTTCTGTTTATGAAAAACCTCTCCTCTAGTTAAAGTACAGTAAAGTGTAGTGACATCCCTTTCACTCAGTGAGGACAGTAAGTAAAGATGCTGATTGGGTTTTGTGGTGCACCGTGCAAGCTAAACTGGAACAATGACTCCCTGTGCAGTTACTGCCGAGTGAACTTTGAAAAGCACTGTCATAATAAAATCCCCATACAGGCTCATTTTCTGCATGTGACTTCATACAAGGTCTCAGATCATACAGTTTTCATGGGGCTGTGTCCTTTAATTTGGTGAAATCCAAAGGTATAGGGGGAAACAGAAAATAGACAAAGGCAGAGAGAGCAAGAATGAATAGTGATAGTTCAGTACAACACAGTGAATGAGTAAGGCAGATATTAAATTATTCTCTTTTGATTTACAATAATAAAATCATTTGATCAGTGGAATATGTCCCCATTTTCTCCCCCTATGGGCACTGTACTGCTCCATCCAAATATCTCCCACTTCTCTGAGTTCCAAGGCTGAGAGCCCAGGCGAGGGGGGGGGGGCAGACTTAAGAATAAAACAATATTTGTTCCAAAGTTAGAACTCAGCCCTGGAGAATGGAGTGGGTTTTTGTTTGACTGCAAATCTTTGAATCTACACGAATATGTGTCGATTCTTCTGAGCCACCTGGGTGAGATTATAATGCAGAGATTTCTTTGTATGACTTTCAAAACAAAC
Source organism: Oplegnathus fasciatus (assembly GCA_003416845.1). Taxonomy (NCBI): domain Eukaryota; kingdom Metazoa; phylum Chordata; class Actinopteri; order Centrarchiformes; family Oplegnathidae; genus Oplegnathus; species Oplegnathus fasciatus. The sequence goes on from NTHP01000297.1 coordinate 405,889, forward strand.
CACACTGCCAAACCTATTTAAGTCCATGGCATTAGATACAGATCACACCAATAATTAGGATGTCTGTCAGTTTGTCTTTAAATCCCAACTTCAAACACGTCTCCTTTTCCTTTTCTTTGTAGAGTTCCAATTGTACTTTGTATTTACAAGCTACAGTAAAACCAACTAGCAGAGAAATACCAGTCTGAATCCAGATCATGCAGGTAGAAGTCTCCCAAATAGGTTTTCTCCCCATGAGTAACTCAGATTTTTATTATGTTTTTTAAAAGAATCACATTGAATGTGACATTTACAGATATGATTTGGGTGATTTTTAAATGTGGTCCTAAAATATGATTTATACCTGATTTGTGGCAATACGATCTTGGTCTGAGGAGTTATCTCAGAATTGATGTGACTTTGACATCTCTAGTGCATCATTGTCATGACTGGTGTTAGAACAAAGATAGAGGAAATGGAGGTGTTTAGCAGAGGAACAGCTGAGATTTTAAATGTTAGTGAATTATTTAAAACATTACTTCAATGCAAATAAAAAGTGACTATATTTCTCCTGGCTGTTGTTCGACTCTAGAGTACCCTGGCGCCTCTACAGTAGCATTTACCTATGCTGCCCAGCAGCTTCGCATTGGCAGGTCTTGCACGGCCAGGTCGGGTCTGGAAATGATTTAGAGATAATTGTGGGTATCTGGTCAGTTGTGTTTGCGAATCTGCACCCATGCAGGACACCTGTAGCCTTGGTGTAATTTGCACTACAGCAAGCTACTGAAGCAAGAAATAGGGCAGTCACAGCTGAATTTAGTGAAGAGCTTTAATCAGGTGATGGAGTTTCCTTGGAGTGTTCAGATTCTTGTCTTTTGGCACTCTGAATATTTTTAACCAAGGCATTTTCATCACTGTTTTCATTTGTACTCAGTGTGCTCTGGCTTCACCAGTAGGTAAACGGTACGTAATGAGACGTTTTGGTTCTCGTGTGGGCTGTGCTGATACGCTGGTCTGGTGGGTACCGGCCTAGTTCAAGCACTCATCTGAGCAGTAACTCACAAATGAAGGTTAAGACCTGCAGAGTGATCTCATAGAAGTCTCTTTGTGAGAGACATGTCAACGGTCGACCACGGTGAATAAAAAATATAATAGAAGAACTCTGCATATACAAAGTTGAAATAATTCTATGTAAAAAACATTCAACGGCATTGGTATTAGCACTGATCTGTTTTAAGGATTGCATGGGATGTAAGTGTATGTTGTATTTAAACATTAGTTTAAGGTCATTAGTCTTGGTTTCTGCTAAGCTGCCTGAGATCTCACCCTTTTGTCCAATGCAGTTATGTTTATTTCTGGAATGTCCTCATTCTGCAATGCATAATAAATAAATAAAAAAGCTCCACTCATTCATATAAAAAAATATATGTTTGATTTCAAGAAGATTGCTCAAGCAACTACTCTGAAACCAAGGAGAATCATGCCACCAAAACTCCATTCACAAAACTTAAGATTTTAGCCTCAGTATAAACTAGATTGAACAACTTTGTATTTTTTTTTTCCTGCTGCATGGCCAGTTTTATTGGAGGCATCAGAAAAGTCTCAAGTACAAAAGCAGGTCATTGACTAAGAAAAGAAGAGAGAGGAAGGTGGCCCCTTATTCAGAAAGAGAGACTGAAGAAGCTTGGGAGAAGGCAAGCAGTGGGCCTTATAAAAAGGCTGCGCTGAATGAACGAGCAACAGTGAAGAAAGCGAAAGAGAAAGAAATTGGAAAGAGCGAAAGAAAAAGAGATAGAGAGAAAGGAGAGGCTCTCTTTAATAGAGCCTTATAAAAAAGCTTTGTGAATGGCCTCTGTCTGTCTTTCCCACACAGGTCATCACAGAAAAGTCCTCTCCACTTGAAAAGGAGCTGATGCTGAATAGACTCGAGGTCCACTTCAGTCTGACGAAGAAACATTCCTGCTTTTATTGAAGGAGGACTGGAGACTTGATTTCAAGGGAGACAAAGGGAAGAAAGGAGCAAAAAAAGGGAAAAATAAGAGATAAATAGAGATTAGAGGAAAAATGAAGACAGACAGAAGGAGGAAAGAGGAAAACAAGAGTCAGAAAATGAGAAAATCCCAGCAAAATTGAAGAAATGAAAAATCAAGCACATGAAAGCACCATTCCATTTCTACAACAAGGCGCTTTTTGTGACTGCAGCTGGCCTAAGCTTGTTACGGGAAAGAGATTCAATGGTAAAGTCCTAAACTTTATAGTGTAGCTGCAGTTGGAAGATAGCAGAATGCTTGAGTGGTTACACAGACCAAAGAGCAGCACTTTGAATATGAATGTGAGTGCATAAATCAGCGCCCAGTCAAATAAAAATGGTCTTTAAAATACCACACATACACAGCCTCACACACACTTTTAAGTAGTTCAAAACAGCACATTCCCCCAATCATGCAAACATGCACACAAATGAGCATGCATTTGCAAACATGCAAATTTATTCCTGTGCACAAGCTGACACACATACAGTTTAGCTTAGCCTAAATGCTCGCACATAAACTGAATCAAATATAAAAAGCTATTAAAAGTCAACACAGTCTCGCTCTGAAGCCAATCAAATGTAAAGAGTCAGAATGAATCACTACAGAACATAAAAGTTCTTCTGGTTCTTATAAAGTTGCATTACACAACACAAAATGATGGGGGAAAATCCAGTTTTTGACATCCAGGGACACATCTAAAGAAAAAGTAAAAGAACGTCCTGAAAGCGGTGTGTTAAAGGTTTTTGAAGAAGTGTGTGAAAGGTTTTTTGATGAGTCAGAGCCTTCCACTGAAAAACAAAATGTGTTTGGCCTGCTGGAGAATCCTTTAATAATGGGAAATGGTGGCGGCATGGTGTGCAAGGCTTTTTTGACCTCTTTGACATTCTCCACTCACTCCTTGCCTGTGGATGACAAGAGGAAGCATTTGGACCGGTCAAAGATCCATTCATATTTAAATATTTTAGCCCTGAACGCCCACCCTGACTTTTCTTTATCTTTTAGATGATGTGAATGGCAGCGGCCTTTTATATATAAATAAAAAAAAATCTTTCATGACTTTGGCTTTTCATCTGGTTGGAAATCTTAAAAGGGAACACTAGGTTCTCTTCAACCCTAAATGCATGCACCAAAGAGAGAGAAAGAGGGTATGGGTATGAAATTAACACAAAGGAGGACGGAGAGAATATCTGTAATTTGGCTGGAAACAGTTCTTTTTTTTCTGTCATCAAAGGCTTTCAGCTGTGGGAATGACAGCTGACCCTGTATGTGTCTGATTCAACTTTTTTGGACAAAGAATGAAAGCATGAGCTAACCAAGGTCTCCATAAATGACATCATTGACAGACCTCAAGTGAACTTCACTTCATCAAAATCACTGACACAAAAAAGGCCATTGTGTCAGAAGAGAAAGCCTCAGGCACATGGTTAGGCTGAATGTTTTTTTTTTTAATCATTACATTTATGTATAAAATTTATATCTGTTTAGAGGTCAAATGTGTCCGGAGTTTTGACAACTGCTACTTTTACCTTGCAGCTCTTTTTAGTGCAAGAAACTCAACTTACAGGGACTGGAAACCTGCTGCAAACAGCTAATCCATCACAGTGAACACTGAATCACATGTGTTTGTTTGCTTGTCAAGGTTATTGTTGTCTGGCAAAGTGTTATAAATTCTTAATGTTGGTGAGTTTGAGGACACTCTGCCACCTTCACATTATCCTTGTAACGACACCAGTGTTGCTTGTTATTGCTTATCTTATGATTTGGATTTTTTGACAACACAGCTCATCAAAGGGTAGTTTCACATATTATGCACATAGACACTGTTTACCTCCTGAGCTGTGGTGGAGGGATATTAACACAAACAAGGAATTTGGTAGTGAAAAGACCATCCACAATCTGACTCACTTACGTTGGAAGCACACTGGGAAGGAACCTCTCAATGTCTAGTATTAGGAGGAATGGTTTTTGAATGAGTTTTTAGAGTTGAAAAATTGTAAACCTTCACCTGTTCAGCTGTTTCAGCTGTTGTTAACTCTTGTATGTCTGACTATTCTTGAATCCCTCTCTAAAGAGTTTTAACACAGCATGTGCTTACCCGATTTACCAAGCAACCACAACTTTTACAAATAAATTAGTAAATACAACTTTATTTTTTTTATTTTATATTGTCCTCAAATTAATGAAAAACAAAGTGTTAATTTAAATCTTTGGTAAAATTTAGAAGCTTTAGGAACTTTCCCCCAAATGGAGGGATTTCCCATTTCTTGTATACTGAATGGTGCTGTTGTGAACGATTGGATGCTCATGTCCGTATCCTGTAGTCTGTCTAATTTTGGCCTGACCCTTGTGAGTGGATTTTGGAGATAGAGATGAGCGCTCGGAGAACAGAGTGAGGCGAAGCAGGTTCAGTTCACAAAAAAGGGGGGGGCAGTGGATGTGTGAGGCAGGAGTTGTTCAGTGACATCCCCTGGCCAGAGAAAAACAGAGAGTGACACAGGTTCACAGAGGGCTCTTTTGAGGTGGAGGTCCTTTCCCCTCCAGAATCCCCTGAAGCGGACATTAATGTGGTGGACAATGGTGGTCCCAAGCCGAGCCGTATCAATTCGAGCCGTTGGCTTCAGCCCCAGTAATGCCCGAAGCTGGAGTTCTCGGAGCAGAGGCAATGCAGTCTCTGACAGGCTGGCTACATTGAACACATAACGAATGCGGACTGTTGGTGGAGCGGCTGCTGCACTACGCTTCCACTATAATCAGTGAATCTCTGAGTGGTAACATGATGTTAACGTTATTTAAGGCTAGAAGGCTAATATTAGCGGACTTTGGAAGAAGTTGTAAAGCTATGTAATTACGATGATAAGTCACAGACTCACACTCCGGTGTGAGGATTGAGGGAGGTGGAGCCGCCCACCTCTGATTAGAGGACGTTAACACAGTTTTTTTATATACAACAACCGGTCGACTCTATCTCAGCATTGGCTGTGCAAGGCCAGGGCTGATTTACAACAGGAAATGGTGTTTTGAGTGGCTTTCAACCCATAAAATGCGGGTTTTTATACGTTTGCAAAGAAATGTCTATTAACACCAGCAGTGATGCGTTTCATTACAGTACGGTAATATCATTTAGTTTACAGTTCAAAAAACATATTTAAGTGTGCAGTACCTCTTTAATACAACAAAATGTGACCATGGTGGCAACAAATAATCTCATGTAATCTTCAAAGTATCATTTAAACAGATGCTACATTCTGTTTTATGTATTTATTTATGGCTTATTTGATAGGGACAGATACAGTATTCATAGACAAACTGAAAACAGCTATCCAATGCAGGTATCACAGTGTTTATAGCGGATGCTAGTTTGCAACACCCGTCCCTAGAGGGGCTTTTATGAAACTAAGAGATATAAACTGGACTATAACTGTCTTGCTAATAGATAATAAATGGTTTCACATTTGCTATTTTCTGTAACTGCTGTCTGGAAAGACTTTGCTGAGAAAACTTTTCTGACAAAGACGGGGATGCCTTTTAGCTTATTTCGATTATTTGAAATAAACAGAAGAAGAGCTGGTATTTAGTCTGAGCAGTGATAGCTGCACAGACAAGGAAGATCACCACCTACACAAACTCGACAGAAACAGATCATCAAAGCAAAAAGACATCTTAGTGTTTGACCAGTGCTAAATGCCCACTGCTTTAGGGTTTTGCTGTCAAAGGTAAGATTAAAAGGAAAGAAAACTCTAAAGGGTATAACATTATACAGTAACCTTAAACATAATGACGCAAAGCATGTGAAGTTAAGTGAAATCTGTTAGAACATAGTCATCATTAATATAATATTGTGCCAGTATATCTCTCTTTTTCATTCACTGTTGCATATCTACTCATCTTATGTATATTTGCAAAGATATTGATTAGGTTCTGTATACTTGGCCTACTTTGTACCCACACTACCAATAGCAAAATAGTTGGACTGTACTTGACATTTTTCCTCTATAATTCCTTCTTCTTCTTTCATTGGTTTTCTAATTTTTCTTCAGTTCTTCCCTTTCTTCTCTTTTATTTCACTGTCTTTGTCACTGTGTCGGCTCTCTGTTATCTGCGTAAAAATAAAAAGATCAGGGAACAGGGAATCAGATTCCATTGCCAAGACAATATACCCTCCTGACTGTATCATAAAGGCATATTTGACAGCTGAGGCATTGGTTTTGCCAAATGAACTTTTGACGATGAGAGCAATTTAATTGATTGGCTGGAGTCATAACTTGGAGCTCTAACATAGTGACTTTCTCACAGTTACAATAAAAAATGATCTCCACTCTCTATCAAAGAGATAATCATTAATATGCTTCAGTGGCTCCGTTAGCCAAAGAGCCTTACAATAATATCAGTGCACACATATTTAATCAAACATTGCACTCTGGCATCGACACTCTCTCCATACACTCTTAATCATTTTCATATTGATAATACTGTATGTGATTGTGCTGATGAAAGTCAGTCAAGAGCTTAAGGAGCCAGCAGGATGACAGTTAAACCCTATACTTATACTTGTGTTGCTACTCAACTTTGTGGATATATATATATATATATATATGTATAGACAAATTAAAGGAAAAACCTGAACACTTGACCCCTACAGTGAGGGGATCCGGTGGCTCTGTTATGCTGTGGCATGGTTTAGGTCCACTTGTCCCCTTAGAGGGAAGAGTCACTGTAGATCAATACAAAGTTGTTCTGAGTGATCACCTTTATCCTATGATGAAACATTTCTATCCTGATGGAATGCCCCCATCCACAGGGCATGAGGGGTCACTGAATGGTTTGATGAGTATGAAAATGATGTGAATCATATGCTATGGCCTTCACAGTCACCAGATCTCATCCCAGTTGAANACATTATGAAGAGTACGGTCTAGACCTGCTCTATATGTAAAGTGTCATGAGATGACTTTTGTTGTGATTTGGCACTATATAAATAAAATTGAATTGAATTGAATTGAAAGTAACAATGTGTGTATAGCGTGAAGGGGCTACAACTTACATTTCATTGTGCAACTCTGTATTGTAAAATGACAAATAAATTAACCATGAATGTTGGACCTACTCCACTTTGGAGTTCTACTACTTTTGCATACTTTCAGCTACAGACTTCATTTAAGCTTTAAACGGGTCACCAGACTTTGAAATATTGAACTTCTGTTCAGATTTTTTATATATTTTACAGTTTTTTTAATTATAACAGCTTAGGTTTTATACTATATATATATATATATATATATATATCCATACAGGTGACAAATTAAAGGAAAAACCTGAAGAAATGAGAAGGAAAAGATGACAAATGCACATGCTTCCATATAGGTGAGAAGCATTTTCCTGGCATGGTTTGGGTCCACTTGTCCCCTCAGGGGGAATGGTCGATGCAAATCAATAGAAAGTTATTCTGAGTGATCACCTTTATACTTAAATTAAACATTTCAATCCTGATGGGAAAGGTCTCCTCCTGGGGGACCATTATGGTGTCAGATTTCTGTCACATGCTCATGAGCAAATTATGATATTTCACACACACAGATATTAACTGCCCACTCGCGCAATGGATGTCTTCGCGCACAAATTCAACAACCGAGAGTTGTACCGGCAGCTGCGAGCGAGAAACAAACAGGGGGAGGCAAAGAGTGGCACCTGCATGTACAGAACTAAGCAGCAAGCGCACAAAACATCCACCACGCGAAAGAAAGTTTCTGCTTGGCGAGTGCAGGAAGGCAGACACGCTCTCACAGGTTAACTGTGCTCTAGAGGTTGAGTTCTGCTCGCGCTTATCAACCTGACTTTTGACAATTTGAGGGTGGAAACCAAGGGAGGCACTGGCCGTCTTATGACTGGTCACTTTCAACGCGATCACACCCAATGGCCACCCCGATTGACAGCTATCATTACAGGAAGCAGAGTTTTTTTTTTTTTAAACTTTATTAACAACACAGTAATATTACAATACAAATAACAGTACAGGGGGAAAAAATAAAATAAATAAACTAATCATAAAAAAACACAAGCAGAATTAAGATAGTACAATGTGAAAAGATGTATCATACAGAAATTAAGAGAAAAGTAAAAGAGAAAAATAAGTGAATACGCAATATTGCAAACCAAATTAAATCATCTGGCAATGTTATCCACAATGTTTCTCAAGAGATGATAGTCTGAATGAGATCATTTCTGATATCCATAAAATGGCTCTGACTCCGAATAAAGTGCTGCGCAAATCAGAAATCTATCAGAGCCATTTTATGGATATTAGAAATTCTCTGATCCAGACTAACATTCAGTTACACCAATAACACTTTTTCTTCTTCTTCTGGAGGAACCCCAACTGCGGGCTTCCTGTAATGATAGCTGTCAATCAAGGTTCAAGAAGGTCGTGTGGGTGTGATCACGTTGAAAGTGACCAATCATAAGACGGCCAGTGCCTCCCTTGGTTTCTGCCCTCAAATTGTCAAAAGTCAGGTTGATAAGCGTAAGCAGAACTCAACCTCTAGAGCACAGTTAACCTGTGAGAGCATGTCTGCCTTCCAGCACTCGCCAAGCAGAAACTTTCTTGCTCGTGGTGGCTGCTTTGTGCGCTTGCTGCTTAGTTCTGTACATGCAGGTGCCATTCTTTGCCTCCCCCGTTTGTTTCTTGCTCGCAGCTGCCGGTACAACCTCTCGGTTGTTGAATTTGTGCGTGAGGACTTCTGTTGTGCGAGTGGGCAGTTCATATCTACGTGTGTGAAATATTATAATTTGCTCATGAGCATGTTATGTCATGCTGACATAAATCTGACGCCATAGACCATGCCTGCATCCATAGGGCACGAGGGGTCACTGAATAGTTTAATGAGTATGAAGATGATGTGAATCAGATGCTGTTGGCTTCGCAGTCACCAGATCTCAACCCAATTGAACACCCATGGGAGATTTTGGACTGACGTGTTAGACAGTGTTCTCCACCACCACAATCAAAACACCAAATGAGAGAATATCTTTTGGAAGAATGCCAAAACGCATTGAAGCTGTTCTGGTGGCACGTGGTGGCCCAACACTTTACTAAGACACTTTATGTTGGTTTTTCCTTTAATTTGTCATTGTCACACACACACACACACACACACACACATATATATATATATATATATATATATATATATATACACATACATACATACACACAGACAGGTGACGACTTAAAGGAAAAACATACGGATGCTTCAACACAGGTGCACTGCATGGTACAATTAAGCAATTAACATTCAATCATGCTCTGTGGCATGTACAAAAATGCTGAGCAGGTCCAGTTGATTCTGATTTTGTATCAACATGGCAAAAGGAAAAGATCTAAGTGACTTTGAAGGAGGGTTTATTGTTGGGGCACAGATGGCTTCAGGAGCTTCAGTCACAAAGACTGATCAACTGGCTAATGTTTCAATAGGAAAGGAGGAAAACCAACCACGGCGTCATGTTATTTTACACTAGCTGGCTACTTATCTCTACTTTCTTATGTTCAATGAAAAATTAAGCAGTAAAACAATGGTTTACAAGACTTCTTAAAAACAACATCATTTGGACGCCCAGATAGCTCACTGGGTTGAGCGGGCGCCCATGTAGCGAGGGCTGCAGCCGTCGTGCGGTTGACCCGGGTTTAACTCTGGCCTGTGGTTATTTGCCGCATGTCATCCCCCACTCTTTCTCCCGTTTCCTATCTACTCTCCAGCTGTCCTAATAATAAAAGGCAAAAGGCCAAAAAGAAAATATTTAAAAAAAAAATAAAAAAAAAAGACTTTGGAGATTTCCATCAAACAGAAATATTCTAGATGTCGATATCGTTTTATACACTTTTTCCAAAAATTCGAACATATTTGGGAACTTTGGGAACTTCACAAGAACTTTAAAATAAAGTTCATTGGGTTTGAACAGCGTTTGGCAGCGAAGTACGAGTTTGTACTGACAAAACCACCAGTGGGTCGGTGAGGTTGAAGAGGTAGGTTACAGTTTTTCAAAATGATGGATGACTATGGATGCGTAAGCATAGATGAGGACGACCTGAGTGCAGAGATATGGAAACTCAGGATGTCAAGTGTTTAATCAATAGTCAGGCAAGAAAGATTCAACGCAGAAGACTAAGGAAACTTACAACAGAAGGTCCGAGTGTTGTTGCCTCAGTATATCCGGGTCTGTACCTCTAAATGTATTGAGTATTTCGGGTTATGCTGTGTTATCCTCCCAATCGCTGTAGGCTACATAAAGCCGATAACTTATGAAATCAAGAGGCGTTTTCCTTTACTTCCTGTGATAATTGTGTTGATGCTATATGTGTGTTATTTTTCCAGTAAATAAGCAAAAATCTACCAACTTCAGTAGAAAAGAATTGTTGGTTCATTTTTGGCCAACACTAAACAGAAAGCCTAACTTCATACACTGTAGTACTGTAGTAGTTCTTGTGCAGGTTATCTCAGGACTGAGCATTCTGTACACTCAGCAGAGAGGTTATATTAGGGTGTACACAGGTGAAATGGGATGAGGCTTCAGACCTGAGTTAGTCGGGAGGACGGATGTGGTAGTCCCTATTGCCGTGTTTAGACTGACATCTGCACTGTGTGAAAAAACGTAGCCCTTGTTGTTCATGCTGTTGACGCTGCAGGGGTTCCAAGGCAGAGGGCTACCACACAACACTGCATAAGCCAATCAAATACGTGCAAGCCACATTCCTGGTAGATTACGTAGCAAAGTGAACAGGGTAATAATTCTGCCAATCGTTGAGGTGGAGGATAAAACGATCACCAAGATAACTTTCCAGGGTTGTAAAATCCTGGCCTTGCATGTATTACTCAAACTGAACTTTTGGATTGTATTGTATCAGCTCAGTGGTGCATGAAGCAACTTTCCCCCATGTAGCTCCGTGTGTTTTGTTAACACAGCGCTGTTTTCAGTCTGAAGGGATGTCTGTGTCCTCTCAGAGGCACAAGAGGATCAGCACTATGGACAGTGTTTGTGACATGGGTGTAGTTGCCTCAGTTTGGTGCTATACCTGCACTTCTTTTCTATCTTAGGTGCATCTGATATGCATCACCAAGTGATACATTACTTATCACTGCACATAAGGATAATATGAAAACAGCTGCCTTTTCCGAGGCACAAAGTGTTTCAAGACACTCCTTATATGATGACACCACTTTGGAGAGGAATTTTATTTGTGATGTAAAAAGTCAGAATTTGAAGGTCATGACTGAAAGTTAAAATTTTTAGTTGATCTTATGACCATTATGGTGCCATTAATGTCAACGACTCAAAGGGCTATACGGATGAATGAGAGGGTCATAATACCCATCAAATCCAATTCCTACCCTTTTGGAGATGAGCAATAAAACATATCACCTTGAAATGATTAATGACATTTTCATGAGTCTCTACCTAAAAATAAGCTCCAGTTTCGTTTGGGCAGCAGAACTTTTGATGGGAAGAGTCAGTTAACACCCAATTAATTGTACATTGATACATGAAAACAGTTAAGAAAACTAACTATGACAATTCTTTGGGAGCAATGAATTGATCTATTGTTGATAAGGAAGAGGAATTAATCTAATCATGTGTCAGTAAATCATTTGATTGGCTTTGATTTATTGCGTGTACACACATTATGAGCATGAACGGAACAACTTTTCCAACTTAAACAGGCTTTTAGGTTTCATTAGTTCACCACTGCAGCATGTCACTTTAATGGATTAGGGGGTGAGTTAATTACATACAGTGCACAGAAGGGTCCCAAAAAATAGGGCAATGACCTTCTAGCCCCTATTAGCCTTGCCTTAAAATCAATACTTGAAGTTGAGGGAATAAGGGGGTTACTGCTATTGTTATATTAGGCCTGCAAGGAGCTGCACCTGGAGATGAGTTGAACTAAAGTCCCTGTAAATTGCTTTGGGATTATTAAAAGGTTCTGGTGGCAGGGCCTTAGGAGAATAATATCTTTGAGAAGGAGGAACAAAAGAGACAGTGAGTGGGAAAGAGAAGAGCAGATTGAGTAAAAGAGTGAAGGAAAGAGAGATAAGTTATCTTTGGATCTGCTGATAAGAGCCCCTGTCCCTTCCTTCCTGTATTCCACCTAGACACCTAATTAAAGGACCCCGAAATAGAGGTGACCACACCTGGCCTGATTATAAAGTGAGGTTATTAATCTAGATTCCACATCTGGTAAAGAACTGAGAGGGTTGGAGGAAGCCTCAGCTATGCTAACTTTGGTCCTTTATAGTATTTTTAACTGGCTCATGAGGATATTCTTTCACCTGAAGTAGTCCATTCAAGCCTATTTGTTTGGTAGAACACAATCCTGACTGTAATCATACACTTGGAGAGAAGAGCCACGCCAGCAATTTCATAATATCCAATATCCTTGCAATATCACTATAGCTAATGGCTGCCACATAGTTTCGATCGTAATTAGCATTCTAAAGATGCAGACTCATTAAAATTCCCCCACAGGTAACCTATGACTGTACCTTCACCCCATGAACTGTGTTCCCGTTGCCATTTTCATGCAGCATACAGTATACAGTGGCATCCATCATAGAACCTCCCTCTCCTGCATCCATCCTGCATTAACAATGTTCCAACCTCTGCAGCCCAGCATTACTCACATGTTGTACAGAAAGGCTGAACAAGCATAAGACTAAATTAAAGTGTGATCAGTGCCAGCAAGGTTGGGGTCACTTCCCTGAGAGTTCAGCAAACCAGGGAAGTTGATATTCTTTAGAGTGAAAATGTTGAATTAAGCATCTGAGGAACAAATCTGATTGTATCTAATATATACAATATTGTGTAATTTTGCAGTGATTTCAGCCGCATGATTTTGTTTAACCATCACTGAAGATCATTTAAAAATTCACAACAGGAGCAAATTAGTTTCTTTTTTAATCTTTGAAGTTAATGAAAACTTAAGTTCTTGGAAGAATGTGCTTTTCTAACATGCATACATGTATGTAATGTTGGGTTATGTAACTAACTGTATATATTTTATGAAACAAAGCACGACTGTTGTCTTGCAGAGCAATCTTTAATCCCATATCAAGCAATGGTGGAATGATGGTGAAGACAAGTGAGCGGTTAGTGCAAGACTATAACATCTAGGATACAAAGGGCTATGAACCTTCACGAACATAGAAAATGTTTTTCTATTGTCCATCGAAGGTTACTTTTACATTTAAGTTAAAACTAGTGCAGTGCCAGGTCAAAACGTGCCTGTTCAGAACAGGCCGATTGCTTGTCCTCCAGTATTGCTGCTTGCAGCTTTCTCGAGAACCGCTCATCCAAACAACTTCAGACTCGACACTGCACTTCCTTGGGTTCTCAGCAATACACCCGCCAAGTGTGAAGTCGATAGAATGAACAGTTGTCGAGATAATCGAAGGACAGACAGAAAAGACAGAGACTCCTTCCATTTATAGTGAGATGTTGTTTATTTAGTGCCACGGAAAAGTTACCATTGTACTGTAGTTACTGGTTAAATAAATAATGTTAAAGTTATAGTCCTGCGTATACATCAAGCTTAGTTATCAATCTTTCCAGGTAGCTAGTGCATGTAAATCAACAACTGTATAGACCTTTTTTAATCCTTGTGTTTTTAGACATTGGCTTTACTTTCTCATTGTTTGGGGTTACACAGACCCCACTACTGTATGTGCAAGAATACTAATAATTGCAAAATAATTTTTTTTTTTCCCTTTAATTGATTTTTTACCTTATTAAAACCCAATATGAAGAAAATTATAGAAGTGGTAACCCTTCACTTTGTCACCTTATCGAAAATGCAAGTTCAGTTTGTGGCAAACTATGGACATGACCATTCAGCATTGCACTATGTAAGGAAAAAAAATCTTTTTTTTTTCATTTGTTTCGTATGTTGTTGATGTTATCTGGACTGTACATGTACAAATATATATATATATTCCTTTTGTTTTCCAAAAAGGTATTCACAGACAAAGAAATGTACAGTATGTTATTCTGGAGAAATAACTAATGTTTTGGGTCAATCAGTTCCCAGAGAGGTCTGACTCCTTGCTAAACCTCTTATGAACAAACGGTTCTAAATCTCAAATAACAGAAATCTTAACAGACCTATTTTGATTTGGGAGGGGTAGTGCTGCATAAACAGCATTGTCAACATAAATCACAGATACAGAGCAGAGTGAAAATTCATTTTATTTAACCATGTTTTACAACTGGGGTCTCTGAGGACCCAAACAGAAGTAATGCATTGTTTGTAGTGGACTTCTGAAACATGTCATCAGTTCAAAATTATGTTCATAAGCAAATCTCATAAAAATGAATGAAGGAAGCAACTGATAAAACAATGTTAAGTATGGTTTTTGAGCTACTAAAGAGGGCTCAGGGTCTTGGCTTGTCATAGCAGAAAAGGCACAGATGCAGTTAATAACATTAATGATGACTACTTTATCTTTAGGTGTCCCAGTTCCGGGGCCCTGCTATTGTGCACGCTGAATCAATGTCATGGCTTACTGGGACACTAATATGAAATGGAGACATCCATTAATGTTATTAGTTACACCTGTGCTTTTCCCATAATAACAAAATGGCTGCTGTGAAAAAGGTCTATTAATAAATTTGAAGCTTCCTTTGTGGATCGAATCAGTGAAACTAATGTCATTGTTTATGTCAGAAATAAATGTCTGTAAAGTTGTTTTTTGTATTATACGTACAAAAATATAATATAAATAATTTGTTTTCCACTGCTTTTTTCTGCCTTACTGTGGCTGTGGTTCTGGGTTTTCAGCAATGGGTGTCTTTAACAGCTTGATTTTTTTATATTATCAGCAAAAATGTAGATGAGCCAATGTCTTTCCCTCAAAGACAAAAAAATCTCTTAACATTAAAACATGGAGAATTGTGTGAGGACGCCTTTCTTTTTGTGATTCAAGGACACATATGGAGTCCAGTTGCTCCAGTGGAGCCCACCTAGGCAAACATCTGTTTCACAAACCTTCTGGGTTGCTGCTAAGACAGCCACCTGTTCTGAAAAAAAAAAAAAAAGAAAAAACTTTATTTGGAGAGATTTTATTGCTCCATTAAGACCAAGAGAAACAGCAGAACTGTGGGGAACACTTAAGGGTATAAAATAGTAAAAACCATTTGTCTTTCCACAGAATAGATGGGCAAGATGAATCCAAGTGACAAATGCTTTTATGACGGTAAATGAAGAATTTTTTTTCCATCATGTAAGTGTGTGCACTGTAGTTTTCAGTATGCATGCATATAGGCAGAAAACAAATCTTAAAGAATAAAAACAACAATCACAAACTCATCCCTGAACTCTGCAGAAGGCAGACATTTAAGGATTAGAGGTATACAGGATCTTGGCAAGGCGTTTCATATATTTGTGTGTGTTTAGGTAAAACATTCTGGCAGAGAAAGACAAAGCTTCCTCTAAACTGTTTTGACTTCCTTAAGGCAGGGATTGTCAGTTTATATAGGATTGGGAGTATATAGGCATCTTGGCAGGGCTGGGTGGATTAAGACAGCAAAGGAGAAGATTTGATGGGAGGAGAAAGATGATGTCAGTGCATTAGGAACTCTGATTGACAAACAAAACAGATTACCCTGTAGTCACTGTCTCTGAAGCTCTTCTCTGAGAAAATTGCAGGATTGCACCTTTGTCATTTATTTTTTCTGCCTCACGAAGATGTCAAACTCTCTCTTTTTTCTCCTCTTTCTTTTTTCCTTCACCAGTTTCTCTCTTGCTTGTTACGTTCCTCACACTTTATTCCCTTGTTTCTCACACCTGACATCCTGCATGCTCTCGGCTTCTTTTCTGCATCCAAACTTTTTTCTACCTTCACCATCTTCACTTGTCATTTCTCTTGGGGATTATGTGAACCCGAGCGTCCTGCAGCTCTTTCTCTAAGTAGCCTCACAGCTGCTACAGTGCCTCAGCTTTAAAGTCTGGATGGATGGATGGGAGAGCCGATTCTCTTTCTCCGGCTCACACCGAGGCCTCCGCTATTTTCTTCCCCTCCTCGCTGCATCTCAACAGGAAAGGAATGTAATGTTCTTTGATCTCTCCTCTTTCCACTTCTCTTCATCTCTCTCTCGCTCCCTCTTGAAGCACAGATTATGGGGCTGTGTAGAAAAGGTAATACTCCAAGGGTTTGCCCTTCATCCTCCCTCCATCTCCTCTAAAACCCTCCCTCCCTCTCATGTGATCTCTACATCCATCACCACTCCTTCTATTGTGTTTTTACCTCCTTTTCTTCATCTCTTCCCTACAGCTGCAGCAGTTTGCCACAAAATGGGAAAACAGTCTTAAAAGATGAGACCCAAAGAAAAGTAATTTTTTTCAACTATCGATCCATATCCATATCCATCCCATTTTTCCTCTACTGGTGTTCCCTCTCTCTCCCCAGACACCCACTACTTAATGGTCCTAACCTTTGGGCTTGTAAAGGTCATTGTCCATAAAGCGAGGGCTTTTGCTAGTCATTAGCGGAGGACTCCTGGTGCGTTGGCGGATGTGTATCTGTGTGTGAGAGAACTTCCAGATCACACTTAATCCGTGATGTATTTGTGTTGCTTCAAGCGGAGTTCTGCACTAGGCTCTCGTGGCTTAAATGTACTGACATAAAACTGACATGTATCAGACACAACGCAGGGGAGCCTGCTTTTAAAATGACACACCAATAACTTTACACTGAAATAAGGTGAACTACAGCAAAGTTGGTATCAAAAACACTTTCATGTCTGTGCAAACTGTGACTTTCCACAGCATCCTTCACTTATACTGCTACACTGGTAGTCCACAAAAATGGATACAGAGTTGATGAGTATAAAATGATTTGCCTTTGTGTTATCCCTCAGAGGATCTACATCAAGGGCACTACCGACAATATAAAAATAAAACAATATAAACTCCAACAATATAGAATATAAAACAATATAGACATAGATTGAATATAGATAGGTGTGATAAATCTGGGAAAGTGTAAATTATGAGAAAAACTCAGTGATTTGGGGTAATCTGCCCTGAAGCAACATTTTTTTGAAATTGTTATTTTACAAGATTAGGGCATGTTCAGGTTGAAAATAGCACTGTGCAAATGGCTCCATTGGTGTGACCTGAAGAATATGAGCAATACATCCATGAGTATGAAGGCTTCAGAACACTGCACAGTCCCGCACAGCAGTTTATAATACAGTAGAAACTGCTTATAGTGGTCACGGTTACAGTGATCAACCGCTGATATGGATCAAACAGCTTGGGACAGAATCATTCCTATATAAATTTGTTGTTTAAATAATTTGTTTATAGTAAGTAGTCTGCTTACGGTGTTCATTTTGGGTCTTTAATACATGACTACATATGGGAAATGGATTGATAATGCCCGGTCACGTAGTGCCCCCTTAATAGCGAAGCTGTCCATTTCATTACTTTTTTCATTACTTTATATTCATAATAGTCATAAATATACAAATGTCAATTAGATGGTAATCTGCATGAGAAATAAAGAAAAAGAAAAAAAATTCGGTTATAATAATCATCTACTTATAGTGATCAATTGACCTGGACAGACATGATCACTATAAGAGGTTTCCACTGTACCATCAGAGTGAATTTTACAACAATAGAAAGTTATCACTGAAGCAGTAATTTGCCCGTCTAGACACTTGTGAGTTTAACTGTAGAATGAGCACCATGCTACATCATTCACACAACAAGGCATGTGTATGAGTTAAATGATTCCACTTGCCATTATTAGCCATTACTACTGTTGATCAATTTTACTAGTTTATTTTTATTAATCTGGTTTATCCTGTATTAATTTTCCCACTGGGACAGGTCAGTTGTGTGTAACATGAGGAAATAACACAGCAATATATATCAGCATTTTACACTAAAACCATTACTTTAAGACATAGTACGGCGGAACAAAACATTTAGTAACTGTTCTGCAGTAACTGTTCTGCAGCTTTCAATCATCATTTCACGTGATTGCCATCAGCAGACGGACTTTTCCCACTGGTCATGGAAATGTAGATTCACGTTTTTTTCTGAGTGCTTCAAGGAATTCTTAAAAGCTGAATTAATTCTTAACCTAATCGACAACTTGACAGACTGATAAATAACCATTAGCATTTCTAATGCAGCAATGAGTTATATAAAAATATACATAAAATCTGACTCAAATATAACGTATGTGAACCTGGTCACCACCCTGCTGAGAGCAGCTGACTGTATCTTCTATCAATAATGTGAGATCTAGACATGTGCACAGTGTTTTTTTTCAGCATCATGGCTCATGGACTGCTTTGTTTTGCACATCTATGCATAGTTATTGTGTGTGGATGTGGTGTCAGATCAGTGATTTTCAACAGCTGGATAATAGAGTGCACCTCTTGCCAGCACATTCAGTTCAGCATCTCTCTCATAATTAGTGACAAATTAGTGATGTAGAAACACTTTTCAAATTTCTCACAACTTTTTAAAGAAAGATGTATTGCCTCCTGATCTGACCATGGAATAAGCTTACCTTTGAAGTTAAATACTTATTTGTTTGTAAGCAACTGCTTTCTAATCCCCGACCTATCCCCTTCACACTAAAAGAGACCCCCAACAGCCAGAGTGTAATTTGAACACTGAATCCATCCAAAGTCTGCCTAAAACTGAAACTAACACAAAGTAGCCTCTGGCTACTAACTAACTAGTCTAAGTCTGTTTCCATCGCTGATTATTTGATTATTTGAAAACTTCCAACAAAATTGTAAATTGTACATTTTCTGAACTATGATACTAAAAAAACCCATTCGAACAAAAGCCTGCAGATGTCATTTATGAAAGAAAATGACATGCAGGAATCTGCTCTTTGTCACTGTGAATAATGTATAATTTCAGTGTCTATTCTGTGCAGTCATTTTAATTTACTATAGATCAAATACAAGGAGAATGTTAATATCAGGTATGATGAAGCCCTCTGTTCTTTGCCTGTGTCCTTCACAGTTGCGTGGTTCATAGCAAACTGTCATAATATGACATACTAAATCATTTTAACATCATCAGGTTCATTCTGACATTTACATTTGATTTATATTCTGATTTAGATCTCATTTAGAATGAGTGGAACGAAAGAAGTATTTATTTGAGCAGAGTGAGGGAGATATTTCAAAGAACCAGAAGGACAGCGAGTTTGGGCAGAGCGAAGAAGGAGCCACAAAAGTGAACAAAACCTTAATCAAGAAATATGATTCTACTTTTCTTTAACCTCCATCCCCGCAATGTCCTTCATGGGGGAAATAGGTTTTCAAAAGAAAAAAAAAAAAGGTTTCTTGGGACACATCCATGAATGCAGATTTGCCAGGCTGTGTCAAAATTCATACTGTTTCAAAACAGACCCCAAAATGATACAGCCCATAAAGAAAAGACTGGAAAAGCCCATTATCATTCTTATGGCACATTATCAACCCCTGCTACAGCCAATTGGGGGAAGAGCTTTCCAAAACGAAAACTCTGCAGGGAGCCACACATTCACCGCTCCCTGAAATGCTCTTCAGGGAAAACTATTCAACAAAGCAGAGATTTGAGAACAACAATACCAGAAATCATCCTTTCTTTATGGAAATAAAAGACAAAAGTATCCATTAAAATGTGATTCACAGCACTGAAGTCCTCAAAAGGGGAATGCTACTGTGGAAGAAAGCTTTGGTCAAAGAAAACTTGAACTTCAGAAGAAAACAGATGGTTAAGATGAGCATTCATGCAGCATGGACAGAAGCGCACATGAGCTAGCATAAGTTCAGTCAGGAAGACTTTCTATGCGCTCATTCATTCACATTTTCTCTGTCTTTCTCTCTCTCTCTCTCCCTCCTCCTACTTCAAACACTGTCAGCTGATTGTGGGCGCGCTCACTCTTTCTGTTTAACCAACCAAATTTTGACACGATCTCCCCCCAGCCAATCATCTCGCTGCTGTCAAATTTTAAAACCGCTCTCCTCTCCGCTGCTGTCAGCTGTCATTTCAGTGCGAACCGAGACCACTCTCCTCCTCTCTATTCACTCATCGCATTGGGCTCCCGGGGCTCTTTCCACCAAGCGCTAAGTCCCGCTCCGCATCACATCCATCCAGATATTCAGCCATTCTCTTCATCTCGTCACCACCACCACCATCGGGGGGATATTCCCGTCATCTCTTGGCATCACTATCACGAGGGAAAAAAGGTGGAAAGCGGCTGAGACTCTGGAGCAAGTTGAATTCCCATGTGAGTTAAGGTGTGACTCCCCACAAGGCTGACCTGGGACCTCCTCACAACAAGACAAAAGGTTTTGCTCACAGAGATCTGTTAATCAGTGTAAAATAGCGTGTCTCAGCACAGATTTTAATGCCATACAGAAAAGCAGGAACTTGATCAGTTAACAGAAGACAACATTAGGATAATATAAAATAAAACTATGAGGTGACACATTTTCTTCTACACGACCCTGAAATACAATTCACTTGTGGTTCATATAATCCTGGACAGAAATCCAAATTGTTTACTGTTTACTGTTATTGTACTGAGTATTGTACCTATATAAAAAGACAGACAGAAAGACAAAGAACGAAAGAAAGACAGCATTTGGTCAATGGTTCACTTTGATGCTGTTTAGCTGAATGGCAAGAATTACATTTAAGTCATTGTCCATACTGCGAAGCACCATCCAGTCAACTTTGCTGAATTTGGATGAATCTAAGCAGACACTATATCCCCATACACTTCAGAATTCATCCGGCTGCTTCTGTCTGTCACATCACATTACATTTCACTGTGAGTGTACCTCATATGATTACATGTGACAAATAAACTTGACTGTACACAGTAGTAGTAGTGACCCAGTGCCAGTGGAAGCCGTGCATGCCCACGTCACTACACTGCCTCCACCGTGTTTTACAGATGATGTGGTATGCTGTGGATCATGAGCCGTTCCAAGCCTTCTCCATACTTTTTTCTTCCCATCTTAGTTTCTGTCCAAAGAATGCTGTTCCAGAACTGGGCTGGCCTTTTTAGATGTTTTTTGGCAGCTTAATCTGGCCTTCCTATTCTTGAGGCTTATCAATGGTTTGCACCTTGTGGTGAACCCTCTGTATTTGCTATACTTTTAGGGTAGACTTGGATAATGATATGCCTACTGGAGAGGGTTCTTCACTTGACTGGATGTTGTGAAGGGGTTTTTCTTTACCATGGAAAGGATCCTGCGATAATCCACCACTATTGTTTTCCGTTGACGTCCAGGGGTCTCATTTATAAAACTCAGCATAGATTCCACCCTAAAACATGGCATACTCACAAACCTCAGAATCTACGTACGCAAGAAAATATTCAGATCTATAAAACCGTGCGGCGCACACCTGTATGCACTCTTCTCTTTATAAATACCCACCTGCGGTGAATTGTGCGCGCGTGTACTCCTCCCAGTATCATCCCACTACTCCTCCCAGTGTCGTCCTACATTCAACCATAAATGGTCAATGCAAAGCACCTCGTGAATATTGATGCATAGAAATGAACCTTCTTACAACTCGTTCCCTCCTCATTCTTCCATTCACGTAGTCCAGCAGTGCTGGAGCATTACGCACGAGTGTCGCCGCAGCATTTATATGTTTACAGCAATCAGTCTGATTGCTTCACACCTTCCCAAAATGATTGCGACAGTCAGTGGTGTCCCCACCCTGGGATATCATTTGAAAATGGAAGTTTGATCGGTGAACACAATTTATTTATTTATTGAAGTTTTGTTCTGGTGAACTTGCCCTGCGTTATGATCAGGACTCATAATGAGGATATGGAGTGTAATGACTGTACGAGAGCTGTCACTGGCTTTATTTCCAGACTTTGCTAATTTACACAGTCCAGAGGTGCAGGTGGTGAGGATGTGCCGGGTGAGGNATTTAATCACATCTTCACATTGAATTTCTACAATCTGGCTTCAATTCACCACCTCACCATCTGCGTCGCCAATTTCCCCTGTCTCTAAAATGTTCGTACGCATGGGTCAGAGTTTCCCTACAGGTGCGCACATTCTCCCGTCAAGTTTGTTTTTATAGATCCCAACTTTTGCATGGGAAGTGGCGTANTTTTCTCCGAATGTACCAAACTGAGTTGGCCACTGTTCTTGCTGTCTCTCTGATGGATTGTTTTCTCTTTTTTTTTTTGCAGCCTAAGGATGGCTTGTTTCACTTGCATTGAGATCTCCTTTGACTGCATGTTGTGGGTTCACAGCAACATCTTCCAACTGCAAATGCCACACTTGGAATCAACTCCAGAGCTTTTACCTGCTTCACTGATAAAGAAATAACGAAGGAATAGCCCGCACCTGTCCATGAAAGCTTTTGAGTCAATTGTCCAATTACTTTTGGTCCCTTGAAAAAGAGGGGGCTACATATTAAAGAGCTCTAATTCCTAAACCCTTCCTACAATTGGGATGTGAATACCCTCAAATTAAAGCTGAGCCTGCACTTTAAGCCCATATTCATTATATAACTGTAACTTGAATATGTTTTGGTTAACAGCTAAAATAACAAAAAAATGTGTCCAAACATACATATATGGAACTAACTGTCTATTGATGTTCCTGTGACAAAGCCTTCTAGCANTGTTATTTTAACCCAAACCATGATGTTTCCCTAAACCTAACCAAAGTGTTTTTGTGCTTAAACGTACCCAAACTTAGTCATTGTCACATAATAAAAACAGGTTAATTTTCAACAGTGATTTGTTACTGTTTTGGAAGGCACAGACAAATGATTTCATCCTGCTGATAGGGGTGCCAGACCAGAAAACGCTTCTATGTGTTTTTCTATAGGTTACGGACAAAACGTACTGCGTCTTTTAATTTGGAGGACTTGTTGGAGAGGTCACATTGACCCATTCACAGTAAAAAGAAACAATCACCGTCTATCATTTCAACAGAAAAACCTTGAACCTCAGACTGACACAGTGGGATGTAGAGCTCTTTCACAGCAGACATTTTGACATGTCAAAGCAGCAAAAGCACAGATGTAGTAAATACAGTAGTTACATAAATGATGTATTCAGGAGTTTTACCGCTCTGAGAAGTCAAAATGTCGGTTGTGAGAAAGAGTCTTTTTGTGCAGGTAATTTTAATTAAAACTGTCAGAAAAAGAAGTAGAAGTTCTTTTATAACTTAGACTATGTCTGCACTAAGGGATTTTTCTCTTACCCATATTTTTTGCCTTATGGCTACACTAAGCAGAAAAAGCCTTTTTTAGAGTGGGTTATTCCAAAACACTGGATCACGTCTAAGTGTAAATGGGGAAAATTAAGCTTTTC
>NTHP01000297.1:431341-443415 GCA_003416845.1 Oplegnathus fasciatus
AAAAAAAAAAAACCCCAATCAATATTGAGTCACTAGCAAGTATGTAGCTAGTAATTCACTGTTGTCACATTGAAGAAACTTGGCCCTACCAATCATTCACCAGCATGCACCTACAAACTTAAAACAATTTAGTTTCAATCGATTCAAACACAAGATCACAACAAACAGAGGAGACCTCAGCTCTGCATTTCCTGAGTAGCCTCTGCCAGTAGCAGCAGCAGCAGCACTGACCATAAGTGATGAATGGCCTAGAAAAACGAGAACTTTTTTATTCTGTTTGCCTCAGAGGATAAAGTTGGTAATTGCATTGGTAAGCACTACAGCAAAATCACCAATATTATTTTGTTGATGCTGTTGTTATCCTGCTGCGGCCGCCTCATGTTTTCTCTAAAAACAAAACATCATTAGAAGCGAAGCGTCTTTAGCCAAAGACTTATACCCCCAAGGTGTTCCACCGAGCGGCACAGGAGATCATTCCTATCGGTAGCCATTAAACTGTATAACTCATCCCTGCCTTGTCTCCATATGAACATCAGTGGACTGGGAGGATGCTGAGGTTCTTACTGGACTCACTAATTGGACTTTACATTTTCCTTAACTTCTGCCACAATGTAATACATCTCTTTCTCTCGCGTGGTTCATTCTTGTACTGCTGCTGTGACATGCAAAATTTCCCTCAGGGATAAATAAAGTATCTATGCATCTGTCTATCTGTCGATAGCTGCTTATCTTCTGCAGGGTGGTGGGGGAATGGACCCTATCCCTGCTCACATTGCGCAAGTAGGGGAGCTTTACTACAGTTGTGTACTACAGGGCTAAGATACAAATACAGACCACTCTTCACTATTCACCATACGCTCAGACCGAAATCAGCCCTGCAGTAAAACAGCACAAGGGGCTGTTAGTGGGGGCCATGTTGCTTTAGGTACCGGTGAGGCATGAAATATGAGTCAGGAGGTCCAGCTTGAGTGACAAATCTATCAATGTGAAGGCTTCTCAGACGGCAGAGTACGGCACAGTAGTTTATAATAGTATGAGACAGGATTCTAAAACTCTGTAAAGTTACCATGGCAGCAATTATTTTATCTTTTGTCACAGCAGTTGGGAGGTAAAAAGTAGAAATACAGTGTTCACGTTACAAAGTAATCCACCAGGTATGTGAGCATGTATGTAATTGGCTAACTCGGCACCTTACCACATGATGTCGCGTTGCAGCAAAAGTTGAGCAAGGATCAGTTTTTTTGCTGGACGTCCCTGCGTTTTTTTGCAGGAGCCCTGTGTGTTGCGGCCTTAGTGCTGCCAATTCATCTAACCTGCATGTTTCAGAACTAAGGGACGAAACTGGAAAACCTGGAGGAAACCCAGACAGACACAACTTGCAAAACTCCACAAAAAGGCCCAGGCAGCCTGTGGAGTTGAAAACTGCTTGCTGAAAAGTTCATCATATCAACTTAGAATAAGAAATGTCATTTGTGTTCACAACAACACAATTCTGCTGCCCCCAAGTGGCCAGAAAAAATGTTTAGGTTTAACAAAGTAAACCGAGCTGATTGTGACATTATTTTTTCATTGTCTGCACAGTGAGAACTGAATTATTAATCTGACAGCCTTTGATTACTGTCTCAAAGAAATAAGATGAGAAAGTTATTGCCATCAATGTTCTTTCCCATCTAAATAACATGCGAACAATAATGTCCATTTTCGCCAGCTAACGGATGATATGAACTGTGAGTGCTGAAAGTAAGACAAAGCCACCTAGAAAATGTATTACATCAAGAAAGCTTTCTTCTGAGAAGAAAACGACTGGCTGGTGCTCCTTGGCCACATTTTCACTTTGAAGTCTCTTATCATTAACATCCTAACGCGCATAGCTGTATCTCTGTTCCCTGTTTCTTTTTAATCTATAAAGCTCTTTTAAAACATCTGCTTTGACAAGTGCTATATAATGACATTGGCTTGCTTCTTGCTTGCCAACTGAAGTACATATTTTACATTCTGACGCCCACTTGCTGTTGGGGTCTCAAAGTAACAGTTGGCATAGTGTCAGACTTCAGAAATAACTTTCTGGCAAATCCAGCTATTTCTCGGTAAGCAGTGAAAGGAAACTCCCACCTTTGGTTGTCTCCACAGCCACCTTTAGCTGTAGCTTTAGATATAAGCTAAATTCGCTGTGATGCCTAGTATGATTGAAACATATTCTGATGCTAGTTAATCCCAATATAAAGGCATGGGGGTAAATAGGGTCAGTTTATACAATAGATCTAAATCACATAACCTCATGTGTGTTTATTCTCAGACCAAAAAAAAAAACACCTGGCATAAACTTAAACTAAATGAAACCTTAAAGACCCCAATTTTATGCTGTGAGGATAAACAGGATCAAGTATAATGGTGCTGAATGAATATTAAACATGTTTATTGAAATTATACAAAAGACAAGAGGCTCCCCCGAAAGTGGGCCCCTGTGGATTCTTAGTTCTTCCAGTCATTGGCTCGGCTCGTTTGCCAACAACATTTTCATCCAAAGCTCCTAAAAGTCTCTCTCTCTCTCTCTCTCTCTCTCTCTCTCTCTCTCTCTCTCTCTCACACACACACACACACACACACACACACACACACACACAACACACACTGGTTTGATTTACATTTCAAAGGCTCTTGTGTTGCAAAACTACCTGACTACATGCTGCACAGTTGGGGACAGTGAAACAGAGACAGAAAGAGCAAAGACTTTAAACACCAGATCAAAGAGGAAGACACAGCACACAACAAACCTGAAGGCCACGATGGAAACACTGCCGCCTGCACAGAGACTCAATCTGACAACTGGGGCAAAGACTTAAGATGCACCTCTGTCTTCGTTAAAACTGTTGTGATACTACATTTTTTTTAAAGGATAAGCAATTATATTTTTTGAGATTCTTTTTTTTTTTTCCAGATTGACATTACAAATCACACACATACATTATTTTTTTCTAAACATGCAGTGTGCGGTATGACTTAAGCAGAAGAAATCCTTGTGTTGCACATGAAGCGCTGACATTTCAAGTACAGGTAACAGCAGTTAAAAGATATTTCCTTAAATCTCCCCTTCATCCAAACTGTCTGAAAAAAAGGAAGAGAAAATATAATTTACCTTTTAAAAACATACCACTGTTCAGCTGAAATTAAGCATAAAAACGTGTTTACATGTTTGCATTGTTGCAAAGCTACAACGTGTTAATTAATGAGCTTTAGAGTTTCAGGGATTTTGTTCCTTCCAACAGAGCCAGGCTAGCTGTTTCCCCCTGCTTCCAGTCTTCATGCTAAGCTAAGCTAACCATGTCCTGACTCCGGCTGTGTACTTAACACAAAGACATGAGATTGATGTTGATCGTCTCATCTCCTTCTCAGAAAGAAAGCAATTGAAAATATTTCTTACGATGAATTTTTTCTTTGATATTTTGTTGTTTATGTTGTAATAATAATAAATAGTTGTAAGAATTAACCTCCACTTAAATTGCCTCAAAATTCCATTGTTAGGGAAATGTAAACAAATTAAGACAGAAATTTTTATTATGTTATTCTGAAAATAGAAAATATACAAAAAAATGTCTATAACTTTGACAGAACCTATAGTAGAATATGTATATCCACAAAAGAAAGCACAGAGAATAAGAAGTTTGCACAGTGATTCATTTATTTTGCTCTAGTCTCTCCACAGTGCTATCAAAGTTACTTTCAGAATGATATATTCAATAAACATTCGAAGCTGTTAAATAATAAATGTCAGCTTTTATCGTGTATCGTCATTCTAATCAATTGCCTGAATCATCCTATATGAATAATGCACTACATTTGGGCTAACAACGGCTTAACCCACTGTGCTGACAGAGCCAATCAGAAATGACAGCAAGGACTGGATACTTATTCATGACAATTAAGTTTCAATTTTCTGAACAAAAAGACAGAGGGGAGAATGAGAAAACTAAAGGGGAGTAGCCAATGCCTGATTGTACTAATGAAATATATTTTCAATGCCCTTGTTAATCTCCCAGTGGAGAGCAGCAGAGGACACTGCCCTCATTGGGTGGCAGAGTGAGAGCCATAATGAGGGAGTAGAAGAGATAAATAGATATCACACAGAGAGAGGCCATATTCAGTTAAATGCAGGCTAAAAGAATCTGATTCTTACAGCAATGGCTCTTAATATGCCACATGTAGGGTGTATTAATGACCAGAGCATGGGGGAGAACAAAACCAGATTTGCACTGTGATTTAAAACCTCCTCTGGTGAGTGTGATGTCAGACTGTGAAACCATATCATGCCGTAAATCCCACAAGCTATGACACTGGAAAATAGATCCCATAAGACAAAAAATCAAACAAACCAACATGGATAATACTGTTGAAATTGAAAATGTGTATTTAGTGGCTCCATGGGCTGTCAATGTTGGATATCAACACAAGTGCTTAAATGAAAGAAAGCGAAAAAAAATGTTCAAGTATTCCCGTAAATCTCCTTCAGAGAGTATTTCAGAGAAGATAGATTTTTCAGTCTGTATGCTAAGCTAACCTATCCGGCTGTTGGCTCCAGCTACTTATTTACCTTACAGATGTAAGGGTGGTATCAATCTTCTCGTCTAACTCTTGGCAAAAAAGCAAATAAGTGTAATTCCCAAAAAGTCAAACTTTTCCTTTAAATAGTCTTGTTGCTGCTATGATGCAACTTTTACTTTTTAAGATTCAAAATGAATGACACAATGTGCACTGTGATCTATCTACAGTATGAGAAAGAAAGTTTCAAGTCGTTGTAACTTTTTCAACATAAACTGAAACCAATGGCTGCCTTGAGGGTACAAAAATCACATTCATCATCTAAAACCTGTGGTATGCTTTGAAAAATAGCTGACAGTAATGTATGCATAATTTGTTGTAAATGGGTTTAAACACTCCAAAAACACCACTATGGCCTGTCAGTGGCCTTAAGCAAAGCCACATGAAGGTGGAAACATTTCTAAACTGGGAGCTATGCTGGCTGACACAAAAGCTGTTGTGAACTCTTGTTGGTTATAAGTGACAAATCTGTGACACTAACACTTGACAAGTTAGAGAATCTACTCCCAGTGAAGATGAATGGAACAACAAGACAATGAACCTCTCAAGGTGAAGTGGTTTGTTCCCATTGACCAGGCATGTACTGGCCATTGGGCAGTCTTTTCATACATGACAACATACGGAAAATCATTTTAAAACTACAGTAATTCTATGTTTTTTTACTTTACTCCCATGATACTTTGTCCCCCCCCCGCTTCCAGATGGCTACCTGAGGCTGGTGCTGCGTGCACATGGAAATCATGACGGGAAAAAGAAAGTAATTTTCTCTCAATGAAAAAGGTAGTCTCCTCGAAGCTTATGACAAACTGCCAAAAGCGAGCCAACCAGATGCAGCAGCGAAACTTGGTGTTTCTCAGGCTACCTTGTGTAGTCCACTCAAACAACGAGAAACAGCCAGCTGCTAGTGATGGAGACAGACAACGAATGCGCACGGGGAAAGCACCTGCGGTTGAAGCCGCCCTCATCAAGTGGATTGATAATGCCGGTCACCTAATGCCCCCCTAATTAGCGTACCCCAGTAAATAGAGAAGCTGTCTGTGTCATTACTTTATATTCATGTAATAAATATACAAACGTTAATTAGATGGTAATCTGCATGAGAAATAAAGAAAAAGAAAAAAATCTGATTATACTAATCATCCGTTTATAGTGATCAATTTGACCTGCACAGACATGATCACTATAAGAGGTTCCCACTGTACTACATAAGCTTCTGCTCTGTTAGAGCTATTTATCTGTGTACATAGTTGTTGCTGAGTGCAATTGCACATTTGGTTTCTGTTTCTTTTTTTAATAGCAGTCTCAGCTTATATTCATCAGGCCTACATTATTTTCAAACGGGGCAACCTAATGTTCTCATTCAGCCATTCGCAAGTTTATTTCTGAAAAATAAAGAAAAAAATGATAGACAGCCATGACATGTGAGAATCTCTAGGGTTTTTTTTAAACTTCTGGAGGACAAAGTATGTACAGGGAGAGAGGGGGACATTACTGTTGTGCTAATATTGTGTATTAACAGCATGCGTTATCCGATTGTATTCCAGAAAAAAATAGGCAATTGTGGGCCGGTGTGTGGGCCGGTATGTGGTCTGGACAAAAGTCCAGGGCTGAATTTTTGTCCCAGTACATCCCTGCCATTGGTGCTTAAGTTGAAGCTTCTGTGAGCTGATTCATAATTCTGTGTTTGTGGCATTCCAACCAGCGTGCACGCTGTCAGCAAATGTCAGGGAGTTCATTGTGAAAAGGGCAGCTCAAAGAATCAAGTGTCTGCAACAGCAAATGATTCAAAGAGAACGACTGTGGTTATGACAAAATAAATTATGGTTAAGGTATGGTTAGGGTTAGGCAAAGCAACTGAAACACTAGGCTGAGGTTAGGAATGGGTTAGGGTCAGGCAAGTAACTTGGTTAAAGTTGGGAAATATGGCTGCAGTTAATAAAAAGGCAAATGTTCAGTGCAGGTCTGTGAAGAGACACAAACTCCAGTCTCCTGCAGGAAACCACAACCGCCAAACTCTTACTATCCACTTTGCGACATGTAGAGCGCACTGTGTCCTACAGTGGCACTAAACGTTGCCGTTGGGTCTGAACTATGAGGTGTGAAATTGTCCAATGTTGATGTAATTCCTAGTGATATTAGGCTGTCTATTGCCAGGGTATCTTAAAAGATAGGTTCATTGGCTTTCTTATTTCAGCATCCTTTGCACTCTGCACCATTGCACTATTGTTTTACTGTCTACATTTGTTATTGTTGTTGTTTTATATATACCTGTACATAGTAGTTTAATGTTTATGTTTACCTTGTTGAGCTTGTTGTCCTTGTTTTAAGCTGTATGTGTGTCTGTCTCTGTTAATTGACAGCAAAGAAAAAACAGAGTCATATTCCTCGTATGTGTGCACACCTGGCCAATAAAGTTGATTCTGATTCTGATATCAGCCAATGTTTTTTTCAGGATTTTTGAAAGCCCTGATGATTGTCCCATTGGACTGCGTTAAAGCTGTGATGGCCGCACCTGCTGCCACACAACTGATAGTTTACACATATTGATAGTTTAGTAGTTCACTTTCTCTTCATTTAGTTTGACCTTTGACCTCATGCACATTACATTCACACTGTACCTGCATCAGCAAACAGATAAATGACACACAGCTTTTGTTTCGTACATCATACTCATAGATCATTTGGTATTGTTGGCGGTAAATTAGTTTCTATTTGTATTGTGCACAAGTGGCTGTAATTATCATTTCTTGTGTTACCAGTGCTAAGGTTACTGCTGCTGGATCTTGTCAGGCCTGAGCAAAAGATGCTGTTAAATACAGGAGGTGTCCAATCAGACTGCATGGAGTGCCCACCACATCATGGAATTTCTAGTTTAGAGTTTGGTTTAGGGTATATTAGTTTGTTGGTGCTTTTTGGTTTGGTTAATTGTTTAAATATTTATACTGATATACTGGGGGTCAGTTTAGTCTGTTCAGTTTATGTTAAGTTAGTATAGAGTTTAGTTCTGTTTAGGTGACCTCCTTTATGGGCTCAGAACTCCAGTTGTATATTTTGTAAATTGTGTGTTTCATTTTTGGGTAAATAAAAGCTATCTGTAACATGCCTGCCAGCTCGGTCCCTCACAAAGCCCACGAAGAAACTGCTGCAAAATCCAAAATTCTTCAAATCTTCGGTTTTGCTACAGTATGCATGAATATCAATGCATCAGTGGTACCAGATACTCACGCTAGTCTGCACCCTGCGTGTGTGTTCTTGACGTTAGAAATTGTCATTTTAAAATTATGACAGAGAAATCTTGTATAATAGATATATGATAAAAAAATAAACACACTGATCTTTTCTGTGATTTTGAGTGTGCTGGTGACAACATTGTCTTCTGTGCTCTTTCGTCCTACGGGTTATCATCAGTCGTGCCTCAGTGTGAACAGAACACGCAAGTCCTTTTTTATTGTCTTTGGGACGTTAAATTAACAAAAAGACATCCAGCGCAGTCACATGAGAGAGGGAGAGAAGGGCATAAAAAGAGAGAGAGAGAGAGAGATGTCACCCTCGACCAGAATGAGAGAGGAGATTAGAGGAAAGAGAGGGAGTGAGGGAGGCATCGCCCCCAGCCAGAGTGAGAGGGAAAACTGAAGTGACACACAGAAAAATGTTACCCCACAGCCAAAGGAAGAGAGAGGGGACTCAAAGAAAGTAGCTGAGAGACAGAGAAAGGCGGAAGGGAAGTTGCCCACAGCTAGAGGGGAAGTGGGGCTTTGAGAAACCAACGGAGGGTCAAAGTGACTTCATCAATCACCGCAGACAGCTCAGTGAGAGACACGAGGGGAAATGCAGAGTTAGGACTCGGGGCACTCTCTGATCACTTGTGTTAAAGCGCAGCGTTGTTTTGCTGTTGTGCGGCACCCTGGGAAGCTTCCGTTCAAAGGTTGTCGGTAGGTTCAGCTGGTTTTACACAGCAGACCTTCTGTTTGAGGTTGCTGTGGACTGTTAAGGTTCAAATGGGGATACGGAGAGATATGCACTTCAGAGACTGCTGGGAGTTTGTCTAAATGAAGTAACATGCGGACAGGCAGGTGGTGTTTGATGTTGGGGTTAGGTTAATGGAAAGGTTTGTTCTACGCTGAGATACCTGGTAACCAGGTAACAGTGAAGGTGGAGTCATCTGCAGTAGAAAGGACATTACACTTTCAAACATTCTTTGAGTGAATGCAACTTTATTCTTACCAAATTATTTTGCAAAAAATGTGCAACAGTAGGTAGGGTTTACAAAATGCTCCCACCTATGCCAACCAGAACCATTAGAAATACTGAATGATCATCCTCTAATACAGTGAGACATCCCTGCAAAAGAAGGATATTGAATAACAAACTTGAGATACTAGCTGAATGAATTAAAGCGTGGGCGTTACCGTATGGTTTTGTGTTGTTTACAGTAAAGCTGTGACAGATTTGAGAAAAAGGAACATGAGAGATTAGTACAGAGGCTCTTATTAAACTGCTGCGTGAGCAGTCTGCTTGGTCTTCAAGTTTTCCTCCATATATGTATTTTTTCTCATTTTGTGCAAATCAAATCGTTTTGTTGGAAGACATTTTGGCTACATTCAGTGGCCCAAATCAGATTTTTTTTGCTCACATGGGACTCAGATCTGATTTTTGTGAACAATGTGAACAGCACAAATCACATGGAATCTGATCTCAATTCTGATTTGGGCCACTTTCACATGTGGTCCTAAATCAGATACAGGTCTGATTTTTTGCAATGCGACCACAGTCTGAACAGTGATGTCGGGATTCATGAGAATTTTACGTCACTCTAGATCGACATGAGTCATGAGAGGCGCTGTGTCCTGCCACGAGAGTCTTGTGGAGAGGTGACGACAGATGTAGTTAAAAGTAGCCCTTGACATCCTGAAACTTTGGATGAGATCTGTTTCTGTGAAGCCATCAATCCCACCACTCCTGGCTCTGACTCTGCATCCACACACATACAAACATACAGAAGTAACAGCCATTTCTCCACAAAAAGTACCCATGACTCAGTTAAAGAAGGCAGTTGGCACCTTTTTATATATTGTATTTCCAAAAGCCAAAAGCCAGGACAAATTCCATAGGATCAGAATTTGGGCCTATTGGTTAAATTAAAGCCCCTGAAAACTTACTTATGTTTTACTTGACAACATTAAATATTCATGATGAACATAATAAACAATCAAAGTTAAAGTTTTGGGGGAAAAAACATCGGGTATTATTTATTTGAAGTTAAACAATCAAAAACTCAATAAGCTAATTTGCTTCATCAGAACTGTGTGGGTGTGTTTGATCAGATTTGGTTGATAATGACAATATAAGCACACAGCCCCTTCTTGCTAAACCCTGATTGGTGTATTTGACATCATGTGACATCACAGTACAAAACCTCTCATGTGAAATAACCAGAACTGTTCTAACTTTGGCTCGTTTTCATGTGGGTCGCCATCAGTCATAGTGAGAAGCTGATTGACAAAATATGTTTTTCAGCTTGATGCATTCCTTATCCTTTATTTTGGAACTGCACAACATTGTGAATATGAACTGCATAGCGCAGAAAATAAACAGCAGGCAGCAGATTCAGTGTGTGTAGACAAACAATGTCATCTGTGGTTTGACATGAACATTTTGTCTGATATGTTGATAACGAACCTGATGGTTCCAGTGGTACCATGTTTATCACAAAATGTAATTTATATTGTAAAATACTTGCATATAAATGTAATTCTTGAAAAAGTTAGAAGCATTGCAGACTTACTGTCTTAGATGTACTAATGCAAGTCAAACTTGAAAAAAACAACAGAACTTTTTGGAAAATTTTAAATGCACATTTTGACACAGTCATGTTGTACAGATTTTTATTGTTCAGTTATCTAAAGGTGCTGTATGGTTTGATGAATTTGATACCACCAACTGTCAGTTTTAACAAGAACATTTTAGAAAGTTTTCACACAATCGGAGTCCTTGCAAAAAGTACAAATCCTAAATGGTTGTCCATCAACAGCCAGATGGAGCCCTGTTTAATCCTTGAGCAACAAATCAATCATTCAGACTTTAATTATAAAGCACCTTTCATAGAAGTTAGTGCAGTTCAAAGTACTTCACATGTCACTGACAAACTAAGAAGACATTTGAAATACAGTATAAGGAGTAAAAAAGTGGAAGACTGGTGCATGCAAAGTTTGAGGTAAAATGCAGACTGTATATTTTCCTTTTTCTTTTTCACACATTTCAAAGGTCTGAGACTACAGCTCTATACAACAAAATATATATAATTTAATACATAATCTATAGGTTTCAAGTTTCAGTTTAAAGACGTCCACAATCTCAGTTCCCCTCAGGGCAGGTCCAAGCTAAAAGCTGCCTCACCAGAGGTTTTTGTCCTGCACTTCAGACCAACTAAAAGGCCAGTGCCAGAGGACATGAGGGGACATTTTGGTTAATACATTAAAAGCATTTTCAGACAAGTAGCCTGGTGTAGGACCATGTAGTGATCAAATCAATGCTAAAACTAGGTGTGATGTGTTCTCTACTTTTGGTCCCCATCAGCACTCTGGCGGCAGAATTCTCAATCAATTGTCGCTGATTTATGATGATTATTATGTAGCTTTAAGTGACACCTTGTTTGTGAGAGTGTATGCTCTCCTTGACCTGGCCTGCTGTAATCCCTCACTGGCTGACGGTTGAGTTCAGACGGGCTGATTCTGGGGCAGACCTCTTGGGCTGCCTTCCTCACAGCTAAAAGCCATCTTCTCTTCAATCCTCACCTCAAAGCAATCTATCCAGCCTTCAAAAGCTTTCCCTGTGTGTGTGTGTGTGTGTGTGTGTGTGTGTGTGTGCACGCGCGTGTGTGTGTGTGTGCGTGTGTGTGTACGGGCGTGCGTGCGTGTTCATGTGTGTGGCTCTCTCTCTCTCTCTGTCTCTCAGTCTCTCCACATGCCTGCCTCTCTCTCTTTCATCTTGCTGTCTTCTTACTTCTTTCTTTATTTGTGTCTCCCCCTTTCTTTACCTCAGGGTGACTCTTAGTTTGGCTCTGGATGATCTCCCTCCCTCTCTCTGTCTCGCTCTTTCTCTTTTTTNTTTTTTCTTTCTCTCTTTCATTCATCTTTACCCTAAAGACTGCAGTAGTGTACTTTGTGTGCTTCTTTGTGGCTCATCAAGACACATATGAGACCAAGCCACATGCTGAAATGTGACTGGTGAGATCAGCGTCAACATCTTGAATGGATGACTGCCAAATAGATGAAAACAAATTCTCCAAATACTCTTTTATCAGTACCAATTTACCAATTTATATTTAGTGGAAAGCCATTGTGTACATACATTTTTTAAAGCCCCTGTGATTAGTGTGATTATAGAATGTTTCAAATTATTATGATGACATAAGTTGGAAATTAGTAAAGTAGTGTAGTAGTGTGTTAGTGTACTAACATCTGTTAATTCGCATTAAA
>NTHP01000297.1:448981-496408 GCA_003416845.1 Oplegnathus fasciatus
TATTGAATTCCCCCATAACTGGATGGATGTAGTCCAAAAACGGACGTGCATGCATTCCTGTTTATACTACACTGGGTGTCTGCATATATGGACGTATACACAGGTTTGTCGGTGCGTAGGGTTTGCACAGTCATAAATTTTGGGCTGCATGCACACATTCCACACGGACACGGGCAAATGATGAAACGTACGTCACGTGGTCCCTGGCAGCCACACAGATGCAGAAAGTACAATTTGACTGGACAAAATGTAAAAAGACACCGAACAGAAGAAGAAGAAGATGAAGAAGAAGAAAATTTACTTGAAAGTATGAAAAAAATATGAAAAAACATTCATTAGAAAAAAACACAACAGAGTCTCAGAAAGCTGTACCTCTTTCAGCATTTGTAACTATGGAGAAGTCAAAATGAGCCATTAGTGAACTAGTAATGGCTGTCCATCATCCTGAAGAGCCATAGGAAGAGCTTTATCCTTTAGTTTTTAATGGTGTCAGGACCCACAGAAAGAAATCAATGTTGCTCTCTGGGACATAAATCCCTCTTGGCATTTCCACAAATGTTTGCCTGCTTTTTATAAGACAGGACCTTGTAATGGGCCATTTACTGACTCACATACCGAGTCATCTGACTTCAGTGAAGAAAAATGACATACACCCCTTTATTTATTTTTCCAAATCATGTGTTTTTTTCATTAAATATATACTAGAGTAGAGGAAAAAGTGAAATCAGAGAAGGAAAACAAGATGAGTAGATATTAGTAGTAGTAGTAGTAGTAGTATGTATACGTGTGTGTGTATATATGTATATATATATATATATGTATGTATGTATGTATATGTGCCATTTTTTTCTTTTCTGGATTACTCATCTTAAGTATTGTTGTTGCATTTTGGTCACTGCAGGTGTATGTGAGTTAATGTCCCAGCCGAACTGTATTCTGTAATGTACATGTGCCATGTGCAAGTCACTGAATTTTGCACATCGCGGTCCTGCAAATGTTTCACAATAAAAGCCTTGTTATGAAATTAAGGGATTCTGTCCACTGAAATGCTAGAGGGCTTTTAACTTGAAACGTATACAGGAAGTGTTGAGTTTGTATTAACAACAGTAAAAGGGGGAACAACAATTTCAAATAAAGGCCTCTATTTGAGAATTTATTATATTATATATTATTATTATATTATATATATACATACATATGTACACACACACACACACACACACACACACATATATATATATATATATGTATACTACGCATCTTTTGAGTCTTTGAGTGCCAGCATACAGTCTGTATTGAATGAACTCCATTGTAAATTGAATCTGTGTGAGTGGGGGGTTAAGCTACAGTCACTATAATGTCAACTAGATAATGGCTCCAAAAGAACTTCTGACTGTATTGATCTCTCCTCAAGAAGTCCTAAGTTCCGTCATCATCCACAAGCAGCCTCTCCACTTCTTAATTCAATTTATTCTAATGTGCATCTGGGTTGTGATTTTCAGAATCATTATTCAGTCATTTTCTTAAAGAAAAGTGTGTTGTGAGATGCGTTTGCTTCACTGACAATGTCTTGACTGCCTAGTACAGTCCCATCTTAGGCTTCCTTCCTTTTGGATTTGGATTTTAAAGTTCCATAACTGGCAAAGATGGCAGCATGGAGTAAAGCCAAAACATCCCTTCAGAAATCTGTTTGGAACACCAGAGACCTATAGTACATCCTCTCCATCTACAAGCATTGCCTGTCCATATGTGGGTATGTCTACTCTTTACAAACTAATAACCAACTCTAACACTGAATGATTTTTTTCACAAATAACCACCTTTAACTGGCATGCAGCAACTTTGCAAACGGCAACTTAAGAGGGACTAAACCAAAATCATTTATTGTTCATGAATTAGATGAGTGAAAGCCCTTGGCTGTGTTATTGTCTATGTAGCGGACAGTTCAGATACAATGGAAATAAACAGCAAACAACAGAAACACAGGGTACATCGAGTGAAGCTAATTTTCTGACAGTGCTAAATAGTTTTTAGGATGGATTTAATATTGTAGTCAAGTACCTAAGTAAATATACTTATTTTCACCCTTGAGGTGTACCTCATCTCTTTCTCCCTTAGAGGCTCTAAGCTGTGGTCTTTATGAACTCGGGACCTGATGATTTGAATTGATTCACTGTGACACTTTTGACATTTCCAGGCTACTGATCCTCTCTGAGCCATGCTGATCTGTTGTCAATGAGGAGGCAGACAGGAGAGCTGGGAGTCTGGTACCTCTCTGCCTGAAAATACCAGTCTCTGTCTGAGGCCAGACCTTGGCACGATCGATCTGTTTCTCAGCATGGATAGCACTGAAGCTGTGTGTTCCCTAATCTCTGATTCATTATTCAATTTAACCTTATTTAGAGAAATACCTTGACATTTTGACTTGGCTTTTTTTCGTGTGTGGCTTTTTTCACATGCTGGTAGAAAGGTGAGGTCATTAAATTTGAGAAGAATAAAACCATATGGTAACACATAATACCACCATATTCCACAGATTAAATACATAAACAATATATAACATATTGTAAGTCAAAATAAAGTGTTGTACCTCACCACTAAGGAAATAATGTATGACATTACAGGTTCTACTGAAGCTTATAATTTATGAGATGATACATTTTATCATTGCCCTCAAGATTTGAAGATACCAGTCTAATTTCCTGTGCCTCTGTTGCCTAATTACATTATATAATTATAGCCTACATTTGTATCTCCATCTAGGGAAATTAAAGCAGTTATGTACATAAAGTTGCACTTGTCCATCCAAACTCTAATTAGCTACGGCAAAGTTAAACTCCATCTAAGAACTGCAAAGTGCCTGTGATCATTTCACCCCTTTGTCACATGTGGTTAAATCTGTTTACCCTCCACTACAGCCCGTATCACATCTCAAATTCTGAAATAGAACTTACCCACTCCGTCTTGGGTGTTACTTTGCACTTATTAGGTCCCTCATTTTGCACTGAGACCATTGTATCTACTACATACGGAATGACTATTAACCCACTTTTGCTTTGTGGAAGCTAAGACAAACACACCTGCACTGATGCTAGCATAAACAGTGGCTGGAGCTCATTCCATGTGGGAGAAAAAGTTGATAGCTTGATAGTTCAAGGTAGCTTAAATGTAAACTAAATGTAAATGTAAACTCGTACTATATATTTTTGCATGACATTCTGCTGCTAATACATATCGGCTGTAAGTAATACATGTATTTACTGCACTGTCAGGTTTTTGAAGCTTTTTATGTTTCCCGAGAGTGAAGAAAGTGATAACGAGAGAGGAGACAGAAGTGAGGGAGAAACGTGAGATGCAGGAGTGGAGGCTGGGAAAGAAAGGTAAAGGTAAGGAAGGAGCTATTGGTTCAAGATTTAAAGAAAAAGAGAAAGGAGTTAAAGAGAGACAGACAGATTCTGAAGCAGCCCTGGTGATGGAGAGACAAATACAAATTCTGAGAAGGCAAAAAAACCCAGCTCTAACTTATAGTTATATGTATATGAATTATTGTTCTGGTACATGTTTTAATGGCTCAATTTGTCATCTGAATGTTAACAAAAGTATGGCTCTACCAACAACATCCAACACAACCAGCTATTTAGGACACATCTTTGAAAACTGGGACAAATGCTAGACCTGGCCAGACATACCTGGTGTCACTGCCTCCATAGCTGAAGAGGCAGTTGAGAGATCAGGCCCTGTCCAGCTGGAAAACATGAGTGCATCGAGAGACACCGAGTAAAGCTCTCTCTCTCTCCTTGATCCCGGCGCTCAGTTCCTCCTGTGAAGCTGCTCAGCGGCCAGCTGGGCAGCTCCCAGCTGCAACTGAGCGGCTGCAACTGTATGAATGTCAAACACAGCATGGCTCAAATGCATTCGACTGCTCAGAGGAACCCTCCTTTTAATGAGCACATTTTAAGTGAGCATTTAGCAGAGAGCATTTTGTTGAGCATGTTTATGCTGAAAGCAAATATTGTATCCAAACTCTGCATCACCCAGGATACCGTATGTCGACTGCACATCTTATGAGACACAGAGCGAATGATACGTTGCTTTGTGTTGGGTCATCTCAGTCACTCAGGTAATTCAAAGGCAAAATAAAACAATCCACTGCTGGTTTGTTTTGAGGTTTAAGGCATTTTGCTTTTTATCTGAATGACTACTTGAATGATTACTAATGGCAGGCAGGAAATTCTCAGTGTGTATCCTGTGGAGATTCAACACCACCTGGTGGATGAGGATGTAATTAAGGGCACCGGTTCAGAAAGCACCAAACTGATGTATGAGATGTGATGTAAGGAGCGGTGTGAGCAAACGGTGTGTTGGAACTTTCTTTTTATTACCATATTTTAAGGACAGACAACAGGCAACAAACCAAAGAAGCCAGCAGCTTCTTTAGTCAGAATTCTAAGTGTTGTCTCTGTCTCAAATCAAGTAATAAAGTATTTGCTTTGAATCCTGTCTTTGCATTCCTTGAAAGCTGAATAATTTAATTAAAACAATAGGCAATAGGTAACATAGGTACTTTCGGTAAAAAGGCTGGAAAGCTGCCTGTTGTTGTTAAAATACTTGAGTCTGTACTGCGGTTCAAAACAACTTGATGGATTGCCATGAAATTTTGTACAGACATTCATGGTCCCAAAAGGATGAATCCTACTGCCTTTGGTGATCCCCTGACTTTCACGCAAGCTCCTCCAAGAGGGTGACATTTTTGTTTTTGAGTGAGATATCTTGACAACTATGAGATGAAATTCGCTACAGATATTCAAGGTCCACAGAGGATAATGTCTATTCACTTTGGTGACCCTCTGACTTTCTCCTCCTCCCATAAGGTCAACATTTCTAATTGTCCAATACTTAAGACTAATACTATATAAAAATAATGGCATACCCATCAGCCTCAGCTGTACTTTGTGTTTAGTGCTAATTAGCAAACGTTGGCGTGTTAACATGCCTGTAGAGTCTTAAGCTGCATTTCATTGGTAGTTTCACTTCCTCTCAGCCCTCGGCCAGTTATGTGTGTAGCACTTTGTCGTGCCTTACAGGTACTTCACAATAACTACCGACGCCCGTCAATGAGGCGACGGCTTTTCCTTCAGATGATTGCATTACATCGGCATTTGGTATGTAGGCTTGCAATTTCAGAAATGTCTCTTGTAAGCTTAGAGCTCAGCCCTCGAAGGGTCGATCTCATGAAGTTCACTTGAATTTTCCAGAGAAATAGAATGACGCTTGTCATGGCGGCGGGGATTGCCCTGAGGGGACGTCAACGAGGGCATGTCTAATTTGACTAATGAAACGCAGCTTCTGTCTTCTTGGACAACAATGGAGCTCTATGGCATGATCCAAAATATAACAGGCTTTGGATACACACACACACACAATATTTGTTAGTAGATCAATTCAATTTTGGTTTTGGTTTTCATGGGATTTCTTGAAAACAAGAAACACAAAGAATATCATCAAACATTTGGTTGTTCCAGCCTCTCAAATGTGAGGATTTGCTGCTTTTTCTTGCTTTTGATTCTGATAAATTGAATATCTTTGGGTTTCAGACTGTTAGTCAGACAAAAGAAATAATATGACGATGAAGCATCTCTAACATTTAGCTTTCTTTTGGTCAAGTTTAATTATTAGTTTTGTTCCATTCCAGTTTGATATTCATTGGCACACATCCCATTGTCATTTCATGTTAGTTTTCATTAATGTACTGAACCACTGTGTATTAAAAGCAAAAACATGACACATGGCCTGTTGTATATCCCTCCTCTCCGCCCTCTATCAGAATGAGCTGTACTCTACTTACAGTAAAGACCAGTGTTTGTGTTTGTGTGTGTGTGTGTGTGTGTGTGTGTGTGTGTGTGTGCAGTATGTTACCTCAGCATGTCCGCGTTGCAGCAGAGCCTCGGGGCCGTTTTGAGTGGCATATGAAAAGGGAGAACCGTTGCTCCCTCTGTTACCTGCCTCTGCTTTGAAGGAGGGAATCCAGTGAGATGAAAACACTGGCTGCACACGCACACACACACACACACACACACACACACACACACAAACTGTGCTCAGACACACATAATAAGGCAAACACACAAATAGTTATGCTCAGGTACAGCAGTAGAGAGCGTGGGCATGCACACTTTGTCATCAACACACACTGCTGGATTTTCACCCATCTGTACTTACACATGCACACAAATACATAAGTCCAAATGCACACTGATGCTGAAACACAAAACACACTTTCACACACCTTAACAAATGCACAAGCATCATGGTTACACATACTTCCTGGTAAAATTCAAACACACACAGATCCATACACACAAATTCGTGCATCGACTTAAACTTTACGTACGCACACTAACTGTGAACCCAATTACAAATATGTACTGAGGCACAAACACACACACACACACAGACACACACATTTTGTTTTGTACCTGAGCAAAGCATCTGTTTAGTCACCAGGGTGGGGACATTCATAAATAAATTAAGGGCCAGGCGTTTGTATTTCCATCTCCATCGTGATTGCAGTGAGATGAGGCATATGCTCATTTAGTCTGTGTGAAGGGACGCTGACGCCTCACGTAAAGCTACCGGAGCACATCACTGAGCTCATTTGATGCTGAGCTTTCTGAAGGGAACAGACTGAGTAAAGTGATACCGTTTTATTTTTCTCTGCATGAGGTGGCGAGTTGGCTCCAGCATGGACACTGTGCCCGAGTAAACCCATCTTTAGCACTTAAAGACAATGATGGCTTCAGCCTGGGACACAGTCAGACATGTGAAGCAGCAATGCGTTTTATTTTTACTGTTTTACTTCATGCAAAGGCATACATGAACATTTATCCAGTGGCAATAAAAAATGTCACTCATCATTCATTCTAATATTGATCCTTTGGGTGTGTTCTCACGTTATGGTGATGTATGTAATGCAGGATTTTTATTTATCTATTATTTTATTAATTCTATTAATTAGATGGTGCTAAAATACAGCTGGTTCATACTGGTTGATAATTGTACATTTCCGTCTTTCTAATTTATTTCAGAAACGCTCTAATTTTGGGGGTCTGTAATTTGAAAATAATTTCCAAATAAATGCCTAGGAAGTTTCCTGAAAAGAAGCTGTTTTTAATCAAGTCCAAGTCAAGTCCCAAAGTTCTGAGGACAAGTCGAAGTCCTTTAGGTATGACTTGCAAGTCCAAAAGCAAGTTTCTCCATTCTATCAATGCTTAATTTGTCAATTACAATAGCACAATAACCAGAATCATTTTTTACACACTTGGATGTATTAAATGACTTTCCAGGCATGCATGTTTTTACAGAAATGTATTCTCTTTTCTTCTTTTCTCCTCTGTAAACACAGAACACACACACATATCAGCTTACTCTGGCTGCGCAAACTCAGAACAACAACATGGTCCACTGACTTGCGGTTTCATGACGCCAGCTCTCTTTTTACAACAGTTCATAAAACACAAATCAGCGTATTACATTACATGGCTACAACATCCGTGCTCATACAGTCTCTCGCACAATATGTACATTCACTCTTCCCAAACACGCAAGGCTGTCGGCGACTACAAAGAATTCCCCTTCCTCCGATTAGCTAGCTCAGGCAAAGTATTGTGTATTTTCGTATGTACTAATTAGCTTCTCACATTAACTCCTGTTTCACTTTCAATACCCACAATCTAGTGTATGTTCATTTTACATCAGCATTAGTACACTTTTAACACTTTTAGTAACCACGAAGCTCACCTGTAAACACAGAACACACACACTTGCGCAGGACCCCTATAGTGCCTGTGTGCTTTGCACTCATTCATTCACCACGCATACAGTGCAAGTGCTATTGAATAAACATATTATGCCAGATAATGAATGAGCAAAACAATACATGAACATAATAAAACAAAATAACAAAAGAGAAAAAGGGGGTGTCCATTTATATAGACAATATTACTGTAAGTCCCACAAATGCATTGAACATCCAGTTGCAAGTAGTGAATCAAAGCCTACATTAAGCTACTCTTATGTGTATAGGCTAATTGATTTTGTAAAGAAAGGTAATTTCTCTCATCTGAATTTGGAGTTTTCTCAATTTTGTTCACATGCCAGCAGTTGCAACTGCAAGTGGGAATAAGGTTATGGAGATGATGCACACATCCTGGTTATGTTATTAATTTTTCATGACAGTTTGGCTTTACTCCAAAAGGCAAACAGCATTTTCTAAATATTCATGGACCATCAAGTCAAGTCTCCTCAGCCTTTTGCCTTCAAGTCTAATGTAAGTCTAGTCTCACAGCAGACAGGTCCAAGTCACAAGTCCTCATTTTTGTGAATCCAAGTCTTAATTTTCAAGTCTACAGCTCTGAAAAGGTTTGTGCAATCTCATACTAATTAAAAGGAAAACATGTCCTTTGAAGAAAAGCTCAAGTGTGTACTTGTAGACAAATTCAACATTTTTACATGTTCAGCTGACCTGCTGTGCTCTGCCTGAAAGACTCTCAAAGTTACGCGAGCAATTACTTAAAACTAATTAATTGGAAGGGTACCAATTGAACACCGTCTCTTAGTACTAATATACACTTTTTTCCAGGAGATAAATCAACCTGTCATTAAGAACTAGCATATCTTGGCAAGTAACTACTTGCTTTTTTCTATCTAGCTCATAGAAATTTCTGAGAAGTTTTGATCTAATTATTGTATCATTTATGGCAAAATTTTCATCCTTGAATTGAAACTA
Organism: Oplegnathus fasciatus; assembly: GCA_003416845.1. Lineage (NCBI taxonomy): Eukaryota > Metazoa > Chordata > Actinopteri > Centrarchiformes > Oplegnathidae > Oplegnathus > Oplegnathus fasciatus. Next base: position 457,767 of record NTHP01000297.1, read on the forward strand.
CAACAGCACGTGATTCAGCTAAAAAAAACAAGCAATTTAAGCACACAGCTACAACCTGAAAGTATGTGATACAGCAGAAGATATTCATGAAACCAACAATCTAAGTAATAGAGTAACTGAGGGATTGTGCAAATACACACTACTGACAACTTCAATACACTGAATATACTGTTGAAAGTGGTTATGAGAAAGAAATACTAGCATCTGTGTTTGTCTCTCAAGAAGAGCAAGCTAGTGTAATAAGAAAATCGAAGTAATACAAAACGGTAGCGCTGTTGCTGCTCCTGAAATAGAGAGGATTGCTGACGGTAACTGCAGACAGTGTAAATATGTAGATAATTAGGCTTACCACTGACATGCCATGAAGACACATTGCTCACACTTTGCATACTGGCAGTCTCTAAACACAGTTGCTCTGTAAACAGCTCTTCTTACTGACTGTTAATTCAATGGCATCCTCCTATACAGTTGGTTTTATTGCTGTGCACATTAGTGTGATGCATGGTTTCTGTTCATGTGTAGTTTAGCAAATAAATATTTCCCGGTAAAAGTTATTTTACATTCCTTGCATCCTCTGGGAGAAGTTATACAGTTTTCCCAGATTGCTGAGTAGTCAGGCTTTTTATATGTTTGGACCTGTAGCAGAAATAGAAGCAGCTCCTGTGCAGGTCTGTTGTGTCAGGTTACCACGGTAATGCTCTAAACTTAGAAGCCAATGTCAAGCCTCTTAACTTAACAATTCTTATCACACAAACCCATACATAGTATATTATTTTCAGTATGTGCTAGGGGGCAGTAAAATCAGTATTTATGGTCTTAGGTTATAAAATGAATATGGAGAAAACAGAAGTAATGGCAGTGGGGAAACAAAAACATAACACAAGACTTACAACAAGCATTTAAGTGGACAACCAGTATTAGGATGTGTAATAAGTGACAATAAGCAACAGAAATATAAAGAAAATTGTATTTGGATACTCAGTACTGGAAGAAACAACCTGTTTAAAATGATGTGGCTTGAATTTAAATGATTCAAATTCAGTTTCTAAGTGACACATATTTCTGCCCACGTATGTGGCACCTGGGACACCTAATAATGACACCTGGGACATGATAATAAATTGGTTAGAATGCAAAGGTCTTGATCGTACGAAGGATTAAAGATGAGTGTACTCAATAGAGATGACCTGTATTTGAAGACTTATGCATGTTTATGTTCATTTATATGTTATGTACTTCATTTAAGTTGACCTGACATAAAGGTGCTGAGGTTGAGCTTTTTTGTTTTATACGTGGGATAAATGTGTGTTGTCATTGCATGTTTTTGTTTTGTTCTGCTTTGCTTTTTTTCAAATGTCTGAAACGTAGTCAACTCCGCACAGAGATAGCTGAATAGAAACATGGGATTTGCTAAACATCAAAGCATATGTTCAGCTCGCGTGGAGATGTGCGAGTGCCACCTGTTGAACTACTGTAGCACATCATGGGATTTCTTAATTCAATGGGTTCTTATTCAACCATTTCTTCTCATGATGAGATATGTAAGGGAAGCAGTTTGAGGAAAAACATGATGATGATTTCTCTGTAACTGTAACGGTAACTTCTAGAATCGTTCTGTTTGTCCATGTTTTTGAATGAGTCTCTCAAGTGGGATTGTGCCGAGTACATAAGATTTGTTTTTTGTCCTTGATTCAGTGGATTAAAGTATAAGTTACTGCCAGAGTAGTTTTCTCACAGTCTTAGCCTTGAGTAATACTGCAAACAGCCATCAGTGCATGCTTCATATGAACAACGTGATGCAGTCAAGGATGCTATAAATTATCATTAATACATGCTATAAATGTTGCAACAGTACATCAGGTGTAACCCTGACCAGTTGTCAGCGCAGGTAAATTGGTATAGTCTCATAAACATCACATCTGTCTCATGCTGTAAGTGGTGTCTCAATGTGCAAAATGATCAACTGTTTCTTCTTGTCATTCAGGGGTTTGTCATTCAAGGTCTTCAGCACATAAAGAGTGTCTTATACGAAGGGCTACGATGATGTGTAAAGTCGGCAGATTGTGTTGCAGAAAGAACAAACATGGTGTTTAGTTGGAGTGAAGTCAATTCCTTATATGAAGTTTTTCGTAAAAAATCATGTCCCTTCAACCTGTGTCTTGACTTGTTTTGAATTTTATATATTTGAGGATGTATTTATTTCCTTATTAGTGGTGCCTAAGCATATGTGTTGGGCCCTGTGTTTGCCTACGTGCATGGTTGGATTATGTGACAATGGGCCCCTGAGCACAGATATGTAAAAGGGCACCTCCCACCCCTCCTACATACAGTAGATGCAAGACACCCAGACTTCGTGGTCATTTTACTTCTCATTGTAGTAATTTTTCCATCTCTTTGTAGTTGTTTCGCATCTCTTGTCAATCAATCTTGAATATATTTTTATTTATAAGAATTATATAAGTATATATAAAAATTACACTTGTGTTTTTTAGGATTCCTTTTACTTGGTTGGTTGCAGTTTGGTTATCTGTTCTTCTGTATCTTCAGGTGGTTATTTTGACTGATAAAGTAATCACCCTAATTTTAAATGGTGATGTGCGCAGTTTATGGGCTTTGTATGTCCCACCTTGCCATGAGAACGCTACAACTTTGCCATGGTTGCACTGCACTTGTGGCACACCCTATTGTAATATGCGTTATCAGTATAGGCTCACAGCTTTGCACAGTTAATGCACTACTGGACTGTGGTGGTGGCCTATAGGGTTTGGGATTTATATTAATTTGTTTCAGGAATCCCAACTCATAAACATATTATTTGGCTCCTATGGTCTGATGTATTTTCAGCACAAATGCTTCTCCCATGAGCCCATAAGGTAAAGAATTGGCACATTATCTTAATATAAATAATCCACCAAGAGCAGATTATGTTAAAATAGCTCAGGGCGAAATTAGTCAGATGGTGTACATGTTTCTGTGGCAAGATGCCACTGAAGGAGGATGTCTTTTAAAGATTTCATCCAAAACATAATTGTGATGGCAAACGTCAGGGACAGTTTCTGATGTTAGAGGGGCATTTACATTATAGCCACAGGTATGGTCTGTACAGAGAGTGAATGTAGGATTGACAGACTTGTAGGTACCCTGATAGGTAGACTGACATCAAGGAATTTAAGGAGGATTTAAGAAACTACAACGCTGCCACATGTTGACTTTTTGAGGCTCGAGACGGGATTTGTATTCAGCCATTGGCTTTGATGATAACGTTCTAATCAGATGGATTTGTTTGTGTATGTTTGTTTGATCGTGTATACATGAGGGAGTGTGAAATCAATATCTTGTGTGTGTTTGTGTGTGTACCAGGTCTGGAGCAAACCTCTCTCTGTGATTTGTTGGAATATGTTTGAGGTTTGCCTGCAGGTACAAGTCTGGAGCAAATCTCTGGCTCTGTACTCCAAAATCTGATAATTGGATATCCAAGGAAACCGGAGCAGATAAATAATAAATGTACACCAACTGTACAACCAGTTGCCTCTCCTCTAGAACATGATGTGGGTTTAACATTGGAACACTGAAGATGGAGTGGCTGTAAAGTATTTAACCCCCAACATGACAGCACACCATCAAACCTTTGACTTGCTGCTTGACTTTTATGTTTTATTTAAAAATGTGCAAGTGTATATCATTCCCTCTTTTTTATTGCTAAATGTGGTTATAATGATGATAATGACTTCTTTCATTTTGTGGTGGAGCCAGGTATTCTCCGCATTCATTAATTTGGTGTCAAAGCTTCCCTAGGCGGCAATTTTGTGATGCCAGATGAAGTCACCTGAAGCCTGGCTCCTGATCAGTCACTATGAAGGGGTCACTTTGCATCTTTCTCCTCTGGGACCCAAAGCCCTGCGCGCCGTCCAAAATGTCACCTCCAAAATGATCCAAAATATAGTTTCACCCTCCTCAAACACATTATATAACTGTGCTTGTGAGCACATCCATTGATGACATTAATTTGCTACCATTTTTTTTAATCTCTCTTGACCTCATGCCAACCATTCCATGAGTGTCACCTAAATATATTAAGAAATCTAATTCTAACTTTAATCCAAGCCCATAAAGAAAAGCACTTAAAGGAATAGTTCAACATTTTGGGTAATACGCTTTGTTTCTGGAAGTGAGATGAGAAGATAAATGTTAAGTACAGAGCTACAATCAGGATGTGATTAGCTTAGCTAAGTGCAGGCAGGGCAAAAAAGCTAGCCTACCACCCCCTCTAAAGTTGATCAATTAAAGTAACACGTATCTAGTTTAATCCAGTAGTTCCCAATCTGGGGGTCGGGAGCCCCAAAGGGGTCGCAAGATAAATGGGAGGGCTCATGAGATGAGTTACATATTTCTACGACACAAATCATTTATTTTATCTGGCATTTTCTAATCTTTGCTTTTTGTCATTGTGAAATACTGTATAGTTTTACCTCCACAGGCCTCTAAAAAGTATTCAAATCAAAGAATCTGAGGACGGAACATCACTCATTGGTTGAACTACTCTCAACTCAGACGTATGTAGCCTGTGACATGGAGTTGCAAGTAGACACTGATGTGTAAAAGCGCAGTTCCCCTTTAAAGTGAAGCAAGGTATGTTTACAGGTGGGAGCACTACCGCATATGTGAACAAAGTTGTGTAAAGCCTTTTGAGGCTCCAGGGGAAGCTATGTGAGGTCTGGTAAATTCCCTCAATTGATGATGTCGTTGAGGCTGAAGACTACAAGATTGAAAAGTTTTTGCATGGAATGAAAGAGATTACATTTCTGGTTCTCTGCTGCATCTGTCCATCATGAGTCCGACAATGTTATAGGGAGTGGTTCAATCAGTGGAGTATTGTTTTAAGGGTCTCGGGCCAGATAGGTTGGGCACCACGGGTTTAATCCATACACAAACAGAAATATTCAAAGGTTTTAAGAGGAGTTATTTGCTGGAACTGTTCGTTGGTGAACAACAGCCAGACATCACAGTGGGGTTGTCAGGTTTGGTAAAAGCGGTCCTTTACAGAAAACAAAACCAAAACCTGGGCTCACCGACCATTGCTTTCGCCAGAAAAGCTGCACAGAAGTGGGGGGCGGGTGGAAACACTGTTATTGATCACTGAAACACCCAACTCCCCCTAAAAACACTTGTCATTTCATGAATCATATTTTTTATCTTTGGACAGAGCCAGGCACTTCCAGTCTTTATGCTAAGCTAGGCTAAGCCCGTCCTTACTCCAACTATATACTTAACACACAGACATGAGATTCATATCGATCCTCTCATCTTACTCTCAAACAAAAAAAGCAAATAAGCATATTTCCCAAAATATTAAACTAGAAGTAGAAAGAGAAGTAAGGAGCAACAAAATGTCCTCGTCTTACATCTTTGGTCCTCATAAATATAGAAACTCCAGAGCACACAGACACATGCATATGCACTCTCTCACCAGGGACCATCTTCTGCAATTTGTGGGTGTGCTTACTGTTAAATTATTGAAGCGATTCTGTGTGGCACTTGGCTCCTATCCCGCGCAGTGAAATGGGGATTGGCTCCAATATGGGCAAATGTTCTAAAGCTCAATGTCATATCGATGCCCATTGTCTCATCTGTTGCCACGGTGATTAACGACCTAGCCTCGTTTAGACCGGGAGCCAAAAAGTGTCTCACTCACGTCTGGAAGATGAGCCATTAATCTAAAGCAGCACTTTAGCAGAACTTAGTCTCTTGTTTCACTCTCCCTCATTTTTCCCAGTGTTTTATTGTTCACTACGCTCTCTTTTTGTTCTTTCTCTATTCTTCTGATCCCGCTTTCTCTCTCTACATTCATGCACGTCTTTTTCTTTGTCCCTCCATATCTCCTCCTAATGTATGGAGGGGGTAGAGCTATATAAATTTATAGTCCTGGGAAGTGTTGTCTCTGTATCTTTCATCAGCTTCAGGGCTGGGGGCCAGAAACGTTTACAGTAAATGCCTTTTTGCTGAAACAAACACAATTAGTCCAAACAAAATTAGGCTTTAGTCTTAGGCTTTTAGCAATATTAACATGCATGTTTAATTTAGGCAGAGGGTCACAGAGAGTCGTAATGCTTTTTGTCGTTTTCAACATCTTTTTCTTATAAAACTATTTATTATAACTGGAGATGGAAGTAACCGATTACATTCATTCATGTTACTGTAACAAAGTCATTTTTGTCCACTTCTATGTTTTTGAGTATTTCTAAAAATCAGTAATTTTACAGTAATTTTATTTTTATTTAAGTAAGTATACTGTATATAGTACATATAAGTATTGTACTTTTCTAGTTTTGTAAAGGCTGCAGAGATCTGCATCCAATATATCAGTTTCATAAACTTACTCATCTGTTATACACCTAAAAAATATGATCATTAGCTGCATTTTTACTGTGCTTCATGGAGGCTACTGTACAGGTCCACTGACCCACTCCTCATTAAATAATCAGTTCAAATTAAAACTGAGGAGCATCATTTCATGCTTGTTTACTGCACTTCTGTTTCCAACAGTGTGACATCCCAGAGCTTACAGATAAATGTACAAACAATCAGAGTAGACATTTACAGAATAATAAAAACTCATACATTCAATTGAATGCATGTAGCATTTGTCTGAGGATGCTTTATATAAAAATCTTTGACCATTTAAGGGACCCCTTCAAGTCCAAAAATCATAACCAGTTAAGTCTTTCATCGAGGACACACAGCTATCGTTGTCCTGAATTGGCTTAGAAGACAAACTTTGTTTTCAGCCATTGTATGTGCACTATCCAAGGGCATAATTTCCACTAGGGATGGGGGGCGGGCATGCCCCCCTCACTTCTCAAAATTCTATTCTTGTCCCCTCCCCACTTTTACACCCTTCAGTCAGATTCTCAATAAAACCTCTCTGAAATGTCGTCTGACTGTCTGGCCGCCAGAATCCGGATGAGAGAAGAAAGGAGCTGATAAATATGCGATACGTTCATTTGAGTTGCCTTCAGTTATTACTTTGTGCTCACGACAATAAGTTTTACTAAGCAGCGACTGCTTCGCTACATACAGGATGCCCTTCAGACACTATTTGAAGCTGAAAAAATACTTCGCTTTTTTTTTGTGGTTGAAAAAAGAATGATCAACAGTGCTCTTTGTACTGTAGTAAAGATGGAATTACAAAATGATCTATCATAAAGTACCAGGTCCCTAACAGGAAGAACTGTGTGAATGTGATTATAGAGTTAGAACATTAATAATACAGCCATTTACTGTACTTAGCACTGCACATAGTTATACTACCATTGCAATGGAAAGCACGATAACCAATTTCATCATAATTTGGTATTTACTAGACTGATATAAATCTATGGAAATACAGGAAATATGATTTACTTTTGTAAGTTTGTTTGGTAGTTGTTAGTTCAATTTTTAATACATTTGTTTAAAACTCTATCTAGTCCAGTCTGTGTTTAACAGGAGTATATGTTCTATATATTGACTATTTAGGATGTATTAGCCTATTAAAAACACACTGATATCCAAAAACTGCAGAAATTCAAACTTCAGATACCCCAGGCTTTCAGCTGTATTATAGATATATCTTATATATACGCTATAAGAAAATGTTATTTAACTGCTTTGGCTAGGTTTTATTTTTTTGGCAGAGTAGAGTGCTTTTACAGACATCATTGAGGACACAAAGTCTGCTTTTATGCTACCCACTTTTTCAAATAATAAGAAAAATGTACTCTTGAAACACCACATTTTTAGTGTAAAAAAATGACCAAATTATTTCCATAAATCACATCGCAGTTCATCGGACAAAAAAACTGGGAGACGAACAGAGAAAAATGGACAAAACCAAAACAAGCAGGCAAACAGAATTTATCAGCCACATCTAAAAGGCAGAGACACAGACATGTGAAGAGAGTGCAGCTAAAAGAGGGTTAACAGTTGGAGAAAGGATGTAGAAGAGTGCAGCGGAAATGACAATTAGACTGCAGCAACAGCAGGAAATGATGGGTTATTTACTGCTAAACAGCAGAGAAAGAGAAGTGGCTTGCATGAGACGGATTAAATGAATGAGACAGAGAAAGAGAGATCGAGGGGCACTGTGAGATGGAAGAGGCATACAAACTAAAGGACGGTGTACAAAGAGTCATAACAAGACAAAGAAAGAAGAGAGGGATGAGAATGAGTGCAAGTAGAAGGGATGCATCTCCCATACAGAATGCATTAAGGATGGGAAAACAATGAAGCAGTAGAAAACAGAAGGTGAGAGTTGAAGCAAGGTCAGCAAGGATGACTGACAGTATGGTGATTTTAACGTGAAAACTCTGGACACGTTACCCTCATCCATCACTGTTAACACTTACTGACACACACACACACACACACACACTCCCATCTAAGAAAAACAGTAGGCATGAATAGAATTTTAATTCTTGAGCAAGTGGGGTAATGTGAAATAGACATGGTGCAAGCCTATAACCTCTATCACAGCTGGTGTCAAACATACAGCTTTGTACTAATAACGTCCATACACAACTACTGGAGATTATTAGACAGCTTTTCTGTAATTATTTTAATCAGAAAGTAGGAATATAAGTATATTTACTCAAGTACTGTACTCGACTTGAGTAGTCCCATTTTCAGTTCACTTTATACTTCTCTTTTACTCCACCCCATTTATTGAACAAATATAGTCACTTTGCAGATTACATACATACATACATTTTACAATTGCTTGGCCTACAGAGGTAAAACTATCCAGTGTTTCACAAAAGAGAAAAGTGTGAAATATTAATGTAATTTAGCAGCATTTGTAGTACTTTAGTAAAGGAAGTGAATATTTCTTCCATCCCTGATTTGAATTCTTTTACTCGGGTTATGCTACCACAGAAAACTTGATGAGAGCAAGTGATGCCTGGGTGTGTGGCATGTTATGGCCGAGTGGCACCTGCCATTCCTTTTCACCTAATTTGTTCATCCTGACATTGTATTCACGTTAGTTGATTTCTGTTTTGGGATGAGGGGTTATTTCGTTTTGTCCTAACCAATCAGTGGGGATTGATGTATCTGTCCTGCCAACTTCATTTTCAGTTGACATGGAAGCTGCGGTGGTGGTGGCGAGGAGCAATTAAATGTAACATTTTTCCAAACAGTCAAAGTAATACGCCGGTTAAAGAGTGGATGAGTAAGCTGACAACTGCCACACATCGTCATGGATGCAGCTACAGTAGCTAGTTACGCAGGAAGATGATGTCCCTGTTCTTAAACCCGCCTACAAAGCTCTAATTGGAAGAAAGAGCCAACATCAGACTTATATGAATCACTGAACAACAAGGAGATGTGATTGGCTAGAGCAAGGCCTTCAACTGGCATTTTTTATTATTTAGCCAATGCTTACACACGCCATGCTTGCCTAAGCTTAACCATAATTTAGTTGCCACTTATAGAATGTAAAAGAAATAACCAACAGCTGGCATTGAACATTTTGTTCAGTGTGATCATTCTCTGTGCTGTGTTGAAGAAAACTGGATGTACATTACATTACGTTACATATTATTCGTGCAGATACACATTTGAATATGAACAATCCATCAAACATAATCTGGCTGTTTTCTTCAAATTTACTTTACTAATAATGCAAACAACAATACCATGTCTGAATTTCACCATATATCATACTGTATATCCCATACTAGGCCTATTTTACTGCTCTTTTTTATACTATATTACGTTATGATAATATGTATGTATGTATGCAGGGGCGTAGCACAGAATTCTGGGGCCTGTACATAGGCAGTCTCTAAGTATTTATCTGTACTTATATCTGTCTTTGTGCTGCTGTACCAACTTTGGGGATCAATAAAGGATTATGTTATCTAATATGCATTGCAATGCAATACAGAGGAAGTTTCCAGTATATTGCCCGTGTCCATGATTAGGGGTTAGAGGTTGACTTTATTCCATCAACCTATGGATTGTCAACGCAGAATGCTTGCATTACACCACTCTGATTTAGTGCCCTTTTCGGTTTGCCACAGAAACCGCACCATCTTCATATCTGTTGTGCATCTGATCTTTGACACACACAGTAAATGGAAAAGTGTAAGATTCAATCCTCATATGAGGCTTTGAGAGCTTTCATTCAAAAAAAAAAACCTTTTTATATTCAAGAGGAGAATTGGCCCTTGTAATTTCAAAGAATCACTTTTCTAAGCTTCAAAAACACAATGCGGAGGCCGAAACACAATGATGTACATCCTGTGATAGAAATACACAACATAGAGTGCTCTGCAGTGAAATGGGTTTTTGTTTGGAGAAAGCCAAATTAACATCTTCACTCCACAATGTCTGTGCTCTCTTGGCAAATGTTGAAGAAACTATACTGGTCCAGTATTCTTTCTGGTATTACCACAAAACTGACAAAAAAGAAAGTTCAAGGTGCACCTGGTGGCAAGAAACTGACACCCCATGTGCCCTGCTGAACTAAAGTGTGTCTATTTGGCCTTTTAAATCACCGAATCTAAATATCATTCATGTTTTCTAGGAAGCAAATTTCTACCTCCTTCATTCTTCAGAGAGCTGTTTGTAGGTTCCAAGGCAACACTGTAACCCCTTAATGCATAAATTAACTATAAATTATTGAGAATAAAGCTTAAATCCTTTCAAATCACTTCAATTGCTCATTCCCACCAGAAAAACCTTCCCCAAATTGAATCCCAGGTGCCTGAAAATGCCTCCAATTTAACAAATGCAAAGTCAAAATTTCTTTCAAAGGTCTATTAAACTTATTCTGGCTGTTGGCTATTGTTCAAGCCAGCTTGTTGACTCGTTTCTGATATGAAAGTAGGACTCACAGGTCAAGAAAGTTGTCATGCTTTTTCCAGCTGACGATGGATCTGATTCGTTTTAACGGAGACGCTTCACCAGCCAGTGCCTCTCGTGATGACACAGATAAAACACACATTCATAGAAAGGAGGAGGACTAAAGACAGAAGAAGAATAAGGACGTAGGAGTAGGACAGGTAAAAGTAAAACTTTTTGAATGAGTTCTCACCTCTCGCGCTCTGAAGTTCAGTCCCGCTCTGTGAATCTACAATTGGCCTCAGCAGGTAGGGTGGAAATGGAGACAGCGGAGATGAAAGTGACAACGACTGTAGACGAGGAGAGAGAGGCGAGAGCAGCGACAGTGTAGCTGAACAGCAAGTGCAGAGACAGTGATGAGGAACAGAAGCAAGAAAAGACAGGATGAAAGGGGAGAGAAAAAGTTAAGTGATTATGGACATATGTGTGTAAGTGAGAAAGGGAGTCATTTTCCAATACACAAATTAAGCATAAGGTTTACAATTATTTTATAAACAGTCTTTGGTCTGTGCCAGTTCTCAAATGTTGTCCCTGCTGTCTACTGTGCAGTCTCTCTGACCATTAGCCTGTCAAATAAAGGCAAAAACTATGACAGAAGATTGGCTCCCTGTTGCTTCTGATTTACACTAAATTCATTTTTCTGCCATCTGGAAGATAGCTAACTCGCCCAGCATTATAAGAACACACAGTACCTGACTGAATAGTCAAAAAAAGCCTGGAATCGGCAGTGAAGACAAACTTGAAGTATGAAATATTTATAGTGACAATTTTGGCAAACCAAGGCTGTTCCTAGCAAGTCGATTCCTCGAGTTCACCAAGCCCTTACAGGCTGCCAAAAGTTAATTTTAGACATTATACACTCACACACAGCGATGCCTGTATGACGCATGATTGTAGTTACATAACACAAATCCACCAAATATATTATATGTGTCTGGCTTAAACACAAAATCAATACTGGCTCAGTCATTATTATCTGATTTGAAATTCTTGATTGAAAGATACACATTAAAACAGGGTGCACTTTTCATTGCATGCTGTTAAAAGTAATTCTTTTTTCCACATGATTCAAAAGATTCAATAGATCAGTGTAGGTGATTATGCAGTTTCTGGAACTTTTTCATGCAGTTAGTGTTATTTCCGATGTCTTACTAAGGATGTAATTTTCCTTTTAGGTAATGCAGCCGTAACAGGAATGCAATAAGTTTTATCCAGCCCCATACGGAATCCAAATGTACATTATTTATCTTGGAAATGCATTAATAAATTAAGCCCCCCTAACTTTGAAAGCATGCATCCAGTGGAAGTCTGTGTGTGCATGTGTGTGTGCGTGAGTGTGTGTGCGTGATTACAAAGAATTAATGAGTGCAGGCGAACGGAAAGTAAAGTGGCCAACTGCTGTGAGAACTGTGTGCTTGTGTAGGTACAGTATGTGTACAGACTGTGTGCACTGGTGGGTGTGTGTGTGGAATCTTTCAAACTCAGCATCCAGTGGAGTATAAAGTGGTATCCTGCTGTGAACAGATGTGTGTGTGCACATGAGTCTACGTATGCTGGTGTGAAGGGTGCGGTACTATAGACCCCTCGTCCTCTGTGTGTGTGCGTGTGTGTGTGTGGTTGTCGTCGTATGTGTGTGTGCATTTTGAGTTATTTCAGAAATGTATTGCTTATTGGAGTGTTCAGTTGTTGTTGTGTGTGTGTCTGTGTGTATGCCTTAGTAATCTCTTGTTCGTTTAGTAAACGTGTCTTTGTTTTTGACAATTTTATTTCAGGTCTTTCAAAGTAAGATAAGATATATAATATAACTGATATATTAATATATATAAAATCTGACAGACAGCAGATTTATAGATTCTTGTTAATCATTGCTCTGACAAACATAGTTTGGATAATGAAACATAACTGTACAGTAGCAAACTAATACAGGTCTACTGGTCTAATGGATAAGGCACTGGCTTCCTAGGAGAGGGATCATGGGTTTGAGTTCTATCCATTATGACGGACAGCAGAGTGGCACAGCGGAAGCGTGCTGAGCCCATCGCCCAGAGGTCGATGGATCGAAACCATCCTCTGCTCAAGCACGTTTTCCTCGGCTTAACGGAGGCTTGTTAATCATTGCTCCAACAAATATAGCTTTGGTGATGATAAGGAGCCTACAGCAGCATGCTAATGCAGCTCCACTGGACTAATGCATAAGGCACCGGCCTCCTAAACATCTGGGTCATAGCTTCCAGCAAATCGGAAGATTTTAAGATGCAATAATACTATGCTTCTGTGGTGAGGACCTGCTTGTCTAAATAAATAATCAGAAAAACACATAAATAAGTAACATAATGTTACAGAATTTTTGGGAAGTTTAACCTTCTTACACAGTACTCCTCCTCTGAATAAAATATTGGACAAAAAGACAGGAGAGCCTAACAATATATTGCAATCCAGTGCAGTAGTCCTGCAAAAGTTCAAACTGTTGTTTAGTTGATAGTGTGCCAGAGAGGTGTTGATTTAATGTTTGGCCATTTTGAAACCAAAGTGTGCAGCACTGTAACACTTGATTACCATATTTTACATCTTTTCCTTGTACATCTTACATCTTTCCTCCTCCTTTTCCTCCAAATGGACAAAACTTCAGGAATACCCTACAATCTACTGTAATCCAGAACAACTCCACCCAGTACTGAATCCACAAAATGACAATAGAGATAAATCAACTGACAATGTGTCAATAAAAATACATTTATAGAGCGCTTTTCATGGTACTCAAAGACACTTTACAGTTAAAATGGTCAAAGAAGGCACATTAAAACATTACTATCACTAAAACAAAAGCTAAGAAAAAACTAAAGCACACAACAATAATCACACATTAAAAGCAGTTCTGAAAAGGTGAGTTTTGAGTAGTGATTTGAACATGGGCAGATCGGTGCAGTCTCGGATTTGTTTCGGGAGAGAGTTCCAGAGGGAGGGGGCTATATGACTATATGACTCACAAAGGTATTTTTTGCACTAATATTGTATTATATTGTAAGGCGTTTCTCTTACTTTGTTTAAACCTTGCAAATACAACCTTTTACATGGACTATAAAGCAGGTACGTGTGGATACATGAATGTTAAGTGCACTCTGACCATTCAAGAACTCATATGAGCATGAGCAGAGTTCAGTCTGTTCATGCTTTTCAAAAGTAAAACATAATTTTGTTTGTTTTTTCCTTACACAAAGGCAAGAAGTCCACTTTTTATTAAACTCTTAAAAATGTATTAAAAAGTATCACTTCATTTTTTTTCATATTGCTTTAAAGGAGCAAGATGTAGAACATCTGGCAGACTTTGTCCTTGCACATAACTTTGAGGACAAAATTTGCGAGAGCATATGGTTCCATGATTGCAAAGTTTGTCTTAACAACTCACTCCTTCCTCCTTGCTGTGACCAAAGTAATGTGAGGGTGTGTGTGTGTGTTAACCTGGAGAGAAAAGTCTGTCGACTCTTCCTCTTGCTCGTCTAACCCTCAGACTTGCTTGTGTGTGTGCATATCTGGGCACTGCCTTCTTTGTGAGGGTCTCGAGGAGTGTTTCATTACCAGTACAGCAACAGGGGTGCAGGAACTCGATACACTCCAACACCGTCAAACCCACCTGCTAGAGGGGATTAAAAAATACTGGTTGGGCAAACAAAAGTAAGTTGAAGCCGGTAGTAAGACAGGTAAGATATGAAGGTTGTTTAACATTTTTATGTTATGTATATTCCTTTTTCACTAACACAGATCTAGCATAGCCATCCCCGCTGCAAACCCTCTGCTCACCACGATCAACACTCATTATCACAGTGAATGAAGAAACGTAAATTCAGCAGTAACTTCCTTGGTTACTTGGTAATGATTGGACAGAGAAATTCGCTGCTCATTCTTTTAGGAAGATACAGAGCATTTGTCTCAAATTGCCACTGATCCACAAAATCTATTCACCAGTATTAGGTCAATTAATTTCTCAAATGAAATCCTCTGCCTGTTTTCTAGACATTATCCCAACTAGATTTTGTTCATTTTATCACATTGATTATTAACCGTTCTCTGACTTCTGGCAATTTTCCTAACTGTTTCAATGCAATTCTTTAATTTTCATTTAATTTCAATTATTCAACTCTTACTGAAAAAAACTGTATCCCCTATTACTCAGTTATTACAAACCAATTTCAAAATGATCATTTTTATCTAACGTGCTGGAGAAAATAATTTCATTGTGAAGGTCTCTAATTACCTACTTTCAACAGCTGATAGAGGTGACTGCTCAGTCCTGGTGCTTTTAGACTTGAGCACTGCTTTTGACACGATCACTCAGTTGTCCTGTTTCTAGAAACCTGGGTGGGTCTTAAAGCCTCTGAAAACCCAAATCCACAATAGCCCTCTAACTATGAAATTTACATCATACTCAGCATCTAAAAGTATTAGAAATTAGTGTCAATCCAAATTCGAAATATTGCCATTAAAGTTTTTGTAAACTTTCTGGATATTGGGTTTGAATTGGGGCGTGTTGAAGCTCAGATATTTATTACGAAAATAACTGAATTAATACCATCCACGTCAGTTGTCCCACCCAAACAGGTACAACAAAACCTCTTTGTTCGCTCGTCTCTGGGTAAAATTAAATATATATAAATTATATATATATTTATTTATATATTTAATATATATTTAATATAAATATATTAAATATATAAAAAATACTGCAATTAGCAGTTCTTTCATCATGCTTGTTTTTGCATATGCACCGGTGAAAATGACAACCTGTCATTCTTTTACTTTTCAACTGCGGTGGACCATGTTTTTGGTGAGCTGTGGAGTTCCGCATATGCAGCGTTCATTTCTCCCAAGATCGGTTCAATAATTTTACCCAGAAAGCTATGGGTTTTGCAAAACGGCTACGTCTTGCAGCTGGAACTGTACCCGATCTCCCTCTAACTTCAGCCTCTCCCTCTCCAGACATCACATGTCCCTGATGTCCCGAACATGGAGATTGATAATGTAAGTTGCTAACCATAGATACTTTATAGATAAAGTTAAGCTATACGTTATATTACATTATCTGGCTTATTAGTGTATTATTACATTATATTTAAGGTTATCTCACTAACATTTAGCCCCGGTGATTTGTAGCTAACGTTACTAGCTAACGTTAGTGTAATATAATGCTACCGTGATGTGGCTCACGTGTCTTGAGCAAACATTAATTCATTTGGCCGGTACTTACGTTACCTAATTTGTCTAAGATAACATAACATATCTCAGCTGAAATTCACTTTGCAGGTAGTTCATGTTAGCTATGGTAACGTTTATTAGTAGCAGGTTATGCATAGCTACCTAGATGACATTCTCAAACTTAATTTGGCCGATGAAATTCGCCTAATGTCAGAATGATCTTTTCAGTACGACAGCACTATTGACATCCCACACTAAAATGAGTGTCAGTGTTGGGTGCCAGTATGAGTGTGAGCCTGAGCCTTGCATCACTAGCTGGGAGACTGGATGCCAGACTGATATAGCCCCGCAAAGCAAGTCTGTGAGCACACAGCTGTCAAAAGGAACCTAAGAAAAAGAGCCAAGGTATGAAGCTACTCATGCTTTTGTGTTTTCAGATTTCATAAACTGCCTATGCATAGAGTTCTCTTCGTGTTAAATTTGAATGTGTTTTATTCCATCCTTTTGGAAAATAAGGCCATTATGTTCCAATTGTGATTTGCTTTGATTTATGGCACAAATCAGTGTTGGAGACCATGTGATGGATAACATTATTGAATGCATTACAGCCATGGTGTTCTGTCTAACATTTGCTGTATGTTGTTGCTATTAGCCTGCTGATTAGCTCTGTATGTGTCATAGTACGTTTGTGTGTACAAGCATGTGCAATTCTTCTTATCATGAAGAAATTTCCTCCATGGCCATCATTGTGAATAGTAGCTTAAATGATTTTCATTGTTGTTTTTTATCTTTACTAATTACATAATGGTAAAAGACAGGCCATCCTTTCTGGAGTTTGAGGATACTACAGTCATGGACCCAGAGGATTCCACATACCTTCAAACCATGACAGATGTTGATGACTCTACAACTGAAAAGTAAGTCATGCATATGCTGTCATGTGACTGCGTGTTTACCTGTTATGAACATGCCATGAATGTCATGAAATGTTACATCTTGTCTTTTTCAACCTTCAATAGACCACCTGTCAGATCACTCCAGGACATGCCAAAGTACATCGTGTATGAAGACTGCCTGCTGGATTTATTCAAGATCTGCCCTGTGTGTTCAAGATCCTGTGTGGTGAAATCATACACTTGGTACTTTCCTGTCTGTGGACCAGAGATGCACCCACCAGACCTGCATGTACACCAGGCAGTGGAACAGCCAACCACTTATTGGCAGCGCCCCCGCAGGGAATATCCATTTATCTGCTGCTGTTTATTTCACAGGTCCAGACAAATAAGATATGACAGAAATTATACGTTTCAGTAAGAAAAATATAAATTTGTGTGACAGCTGTCATTTCAACAAAGTCTACAATTACTGACCAATATCAATAATGTGTTTACTCTCAGCTCTGCGTGTGAAGACCATGTCAAGAATAACATTCAGCAAACACGTACGATCCTTTATTGAGCCTGCCATCGTTCACAAATGGAAAACAGATCAGACAAGCCTTCTCCTAGACCTGAAACAGAAGGAGCAGGTTTGGCTGGGAGGGGACCTGAGAGCTGACAGCCTTGGGCACTCTGCTAAGTTTGGCTCACAATCGATGATGGACCTTAACACCAACTGAACTGTTGACATTCAACTTATTCAGGTAACTTTGTATATTGAACATAACACTGAAGTTGATACAGAAGTTATACTGCACAACGTTTTAAAATATATTTTCCTGTGTTATATTTCAATGGTGATCCTATTTAATTATGTTGTCATATCCTTGAGCGTCTGCAGCTAACTTTTCTCTCCTGTATTCAATAGAGCAATGAGGTGGGTGGCAGTGTACAGATGGAGAAGGAGGGCCTGATTCGCAGTCTTGCATTCCCTGACGCGGCTGGTGTGAAGGTGGCTTCTCTTGTAACTGACTGACACCCACAAGTTCAGCAGTACCTTAGGGCAGCAGTTGTCAAACTGGGGTCCGGTCCCAGGGGTCCTTGAGGGAGTGCCAGGGGGTCCCCAGAAAAATGGGGGACATTTTAATTTCACTATTATTCCACTGACTAAAAGTTATCCCAATGAGAGAATGTATAAGAATGACTATTCTGTTCATAGGTTTCACACTCTTCACTGTTAATCTGCCAATCTACAGTATAGACAGTTATGGAATAATCAGACAAGGATCCCTGAGTGCTTTGAGAAACAGTGCCTTAAGGAACAAAGACCAGATATCAAACACAAGTTATCATCATAATCAATCAAGCGTTGTTATTGATAGGTTTACATTTATCATAGTTTACATCATTGTTTTACACTTGTCATGAATGCGTCCCGCAGGCATCAACAAGAACGTGGAGGGAATCACTAAGGAGAATGGGTGTGAGAAAGTAAAGAAGTGGCAGGCAAGCATAAAGAACCACCTTTACCGGTCAGCTACATACTCCTCAAGTGGGGGAGAGACTGTGGCCAAGTGGACGTCCCTAATGAACCACATCCAGAATGTTCGTGTGCATTAAGATGCCCTGTTCCCTGCCTGTCTGCATGGACCTTCCACGGGCACCGGTGTAACCACCTGACAGCATATGTTTTCTGCCATTGCTGGCATCACGTGGCACTCTTCACAGGAACACCTGCAAGTACAATATATAGTTAAATTTGTCAGTGAGTACTGACTTCACAATATGCACCCTAAGGCAGTTGGCCCTGCATCCCCATTTGATACTTCCCCAACTGAGAAGATGTTTGTGGCTGTATGATTCAGTCTTGAATTCCATAACGAATGTAGATGAGTTACGTTATGCTGATAAGTGGAGAGAGTGAAATCTATGATCTGAATAGTCACTGTAATGTTTGATTCTCTCATTGTTGGCTTAACTTGAAGTGGCCCTGCTTTGGGAACCACAGCTCCAATGAGCCTGATAACTTATAAGTAACCTTATACTAAGACTTAATGGAAATTATTCTTACTAAGGGCAGGTGCATTATCAAGGTTCAAGGTTCAAATGAACCAACCCTGTGCAACCCTGTGTTTTAAAATAACACATAAATATATCATATTTTACAACACAGGATTGCACAACGAAATGAAAGTTGTAGCCCCTTCATGCTACACACACAAAGAACATACAGTATATACAGATAATTAAATTCAGAATAGAACAGGATCAAACATAAAATAAAATAAAAACAATATATACAGTTATTTATATACATATACATGTATACACCCAGGAAATAATTCTGTAGTGCATTTTTGGAAATTGCATCTGGCGGAATGTTAACAGCAGCAACAGGATACAATACGATAGTGATAATAATATGGCCTTCATCTTGACATTAAAAGTTCAACATCTGGGAAACAGTGTCCGTCAACTTTGACTGCATTTGAGCACTAAGCATCCGCCTCCCCTCGTCCTTGTGCTCTATCGGCTCGGAACACAGTCCGCCCGACGACAGCAATAGCACAAACAGTCTCTGAGTCCCATTTTGTCCACTCCACCTTTCCGCGACCGGACATTAGCCAGGAGCAGTCTTAAGTCCAAGTTGTTAGCTTAGCTCTTATCACGGCTCTCTTCCCTCTCATTCTGGGGCGGTCGCACCACCCGCTGCGGCGCCCGGTCTGGCTGCATCTGGCTGAGTGGTCGGTAGATGCCGTGCGACCGGATATTAGCCAGGAGCAGTTGGGTTAGCTTGGCTCTTATCCCAGCTCTCTTCCCTCTCCTCCTGGGGCGGTTGCACCATCCACGGCGACATTTCATCTGAATGGTCGGAAGATGCCATGGGAAGTGATCGTGTCCAGGTCCGCTACTGTTAATCTAAACGCCACGCTTCATTTTCCAATTCCTATGAGTGTATTTCTGCCATAGTTAACATGCGTTTCAGCAATAAAGCCAAGAAAAAATTTATAGATTAAAACAAAAATGTAGCAAAGTTTGAAGGAGCTGCGGTCGTAGCATCTGGATGTGTCACTGTGGCTATAGACTAGCGTTATGTTTGTATTTAACCTTTTTACTATTTCAAGCCACGTTTCCAGAGGCTCTAAGGGAACTGCTCTACATCTGCTACATTCGTACCTCTCTAATTAAACCTTCTCTGTTTCCTCATTTTAATTGTGGTGTTCCTCAAGGGTCCATTCTTGGCCCTTTGTTGTTTTCAATACATATGCTTTCTCTCAGCCAGATAATTCAGAACCACTGTGTCTCCCACCACTGTTACACTGATGATGCACAGTTATACTGTATGTCCCTCTCCAGTTCAACTCCAGCAGCCTAAATAATTTATTTGCCTGCCTCCGTGATATTGCATGTTGGTATCCCATAACTTTATTCTTTTAAATTTAATGATGATAAATTTGAGGTCATGGTCTTTGGTCCAACAAATTCTACTTGCCTCGCTGACTAAAAATATTAAGCAGACTGCTTGAAATCTTACATTAATTTTTGATGCAGATCTCTGTTTTGAGGTTCAAGTGAAGAATTTTGTCCAGTCAGTTCATTCAGCTCAAGAAATCCCAACCAGGTCATTCTTATCTCCTACTGATTTACATAAAGTCAACATGCTTTTATTTTTTCCTGCCTGGACTACTATAATGCACTTAAATGCTGGTATCAATGAGAGATCCCTTCACCGACGCTGCTGCCTAAATTTCAACAGGCACCAAGAGATATGAACATATGACTGCTTTGCTAGCCAACTTACACTGGCTGACCGTTATGTTCCGTATTGATTTTAAAATTCTACTAATCACTTTTAAAGCATTAAATGGCCGTGCTCCAAATTATATCAGGATTTATTGACTCCCTATATGCCTGGGCGTTCCGTTAGATCAGTGGAAAATAATAAGGGGGAAATACAGACACAAGTGAAGCCATACATACAATTAGACACTTTTTCTTTCAAGTAGACAGTCCCCACACCCAGTGTTACAACAAAAGAGAATATAAGAACAGACATAAAAAAACAAAATAGATATTATCATAATTATTGAGAATTATTAATGAGACAAGGTAAAACCTGCCACCATCACTCTACATCACAATGAAAGAATGCAAACACAGTTACTGTGGAGAATGTAATTATGGCTTAATCACATGAGATCCATCTAGTAATAGATGAAACGCTGAACTAATCAAATCTAATCAAACTAATCAAACGACGTGTGGGACTCCCGTTAACTTCTTGCATAAACTATAAATCCAGCTTTATATCCAGCAGACTTGGAGCAACATTTTCATTCCTAATGAACAGACTTAAAGGTGCCCTGTGGAATTTTCTTGTAAACAAAAGTTCTGTTCACATTCAGTGTTTCTCAACCGAATGCACTGTGTGTATCCTTGAGGTCTAACGAAGGTGATGACTGCATTTCCAGATAAAACAGCTCTAAAAACCGACTGTGCACTACCTGCTCAGCAGGAGACAGACACAGTTAGCGACTAGTTGGTGAACATAATGAAGCATTTAGCAGCTAAAGAGCCAGATATTTCCCTCAGGAGTTCGCAGAGACCAAAAACAGAGCTAAAAGAGGGTGACTATTGGACTTACATTCACCAGGTGGACACAAACACGACTCCAAATGAATGATAATGTTGCTCCGTAACTGCAGAATGTGTAAATAAGCAACTGATTGCCAACAAGTTCGCTGTATCAACTGAAAATGTGTTGATATGTCAGTGTTGTTTTCTGCTGCTGCCCCCAAGTGACCAAAAAACCAGTGAGTGTAATGTGTGTAAAATGTGTAAATATGCGTGTGTGTGTGTCATAGAGAAGACTAACGAGAGAGCGAGGGACAGGGAAGGAAGTGAGAAGAGACGCCTGGAGAGAGGACAGGAAATGAAACGTTAAGGCAAGGTCAGGAAAGGTTGTTGGAAGGTGGCAAAGTGATGACAGGTTGCTCTCATGCTCCCGCCAGGTGAGAGAGGAAGAGAGGGGGTGGAGGAAAGAGGATGAGAGATGAGCAAAGGAGGTGAAAACAGGTTGCTGTGCTTCTCATTTACACAGGGTGACAGAGGAGCAAAGGCGACAACACCCTGCTCTCATATTTTGACAGAAGAGGGGTTCCCATCTCTCTGACACAAATATGAAATGTGAAAAGAACACTCTTTCCAGGATCGCAGATCGGACTTCAATTGTTTGAAAAACAGTGTGTGTGACATTTCTCAAAGGATAAGGTGGATAAGCTTTGGTTCTGTGACTGTTGTCTGCATGTATTGTACTCACCATTAGACCAACACCAAAGAAACATAACACCTTAAATCGTGTCTAGCACTTTTAAAAGACTTTTCATGTTTTTGTGGATGCGTTGTATTGTTTTTGCAGCGTTTCCAAAGTTCTAAAAAAAAATACTTTGGAGCAGGATCAAACCAGAGACATAGCAAAAAAAGAACTGAATGACAGAAGTAAGATGCAATAAAAACAAGGAGGATACAGGAAAGAGAAACACAAAAAAACAAGTAAAGGGTGTCAGAAGGAAGAGAGCTGAGGAAGTAACAGGACAACAAAAGCAGGAGCTGAGGACAGATTTCTGTTTTCCTGCTCTGATCTGGAGACAGAAAATATCAGAGAAAAGTAAAAGAAACGAACATAAGAGGGGAGAAGAAAGGAGAAAAAAAGTGTGTTATTTTATTCAATACCAAAGGAGGGGTGGAGGGAGAGAAGAGGAGTTGATGAGAACAAACCAGAAAGGGTGAGACTTACTAATTTGGCAGACAGAAAGGCAGCCAGTACAGTGCAGTCAAAATAATTTGGAAGTGAGCCTCAACGAATCGTACAAATTGGTACAGTGGTGCACGCTTTTGGTGGTAAACACAAAAAGTGCCAAAAATTGTTATGAAGCACGAAGAAAGAGCCTGAGAGAGAAGCTCAGATCCTGTGCACTTTCTCCCCTCTGCACACCTGGCCTATAGGTGCACAAAGTGGTTGTACTTGTTGCATTTTCTGTTTTGGGAGAGTTGCATAAATAGTTGTGTGAAGAAATCCATCATGTGAATCAGCTTCCTAAATGCTCAAGAATCAGCCGAGACGGTTGGTATTTTCTGCACCGGAAAGCTTCAGTTTCAATCACATCAAACCAAAGAACATCATAGCAATATAATGGAAATATATTTTTCTGTGCATGAAAAACTCTCATATAATCTTCTTCAGCAGTACCTGCACTCGTGCAGCTTTCAGGTAAAATGGAAAAGACAATTGTTGTCCTGATATCGTCCTTATTTGTCATGGCTGGACCTGGAGCTGGTCAGTAGCTGTACCCAAGTTTATAAATAAACTACATTATGAGGACTTTTTTTTTTTACAGCAATTTCTTTTTTAATATTTTCAAATAACGTCCAACAACAAAGAAGCAAACATGTTCTCAAGAGAAACACCAAAGGCAAAAAGATTATTGTCCAGCATTAAAATGAAGCCTCCCCTTACATGTCAGACATTTGAAAGTTAATACAAAAATACAACCAACAATAATTAAAAATAATAATAAAATCAAGAAAATAACTTTCTCTACTTTTCAAATGGGTTCCCATATTATGATATTCATGTCATACTCCCATTATTTTTACATCGTTGTCAAACTCAAAGACACAGTTCACATGGAACAGAACAATAAAGTATCAGAAGGAGTTCGGATAGTTCAGGCAACTGCAGAGGAACATTTACATTTATACCTCGCCCGCCGCATTCATCTCATAACTTTGGTCGACATTCCTCACATATTGTATAAAAGGACTCAAAGAGCGACTGTTTACCTTTGATAATGGAATTAATCTTTTCCAGAGGTAGAGTTATGGATAGTTCTTTAATCCAATTAATGAACATTGTTTATTGCTTGCAAAGAGAGTTATCTCACTCTCTTGGAAAAAGACCACTTAACCAAAGATCTAAGGCAGCAATATCTTCCTACGTGCATGATATTTATCAGAGTGTATGCCCTGTATAATCTCCATAGCTTGTTTGATCTCCCTCCCTCCCTTGACGTTATCACATTCCCAAACACAGTGAAAAAAGGTCCCTTTCTGTTGTCCACACCTAATACAAGTCCAGGACTATTATACATTTTTACCTTTTCTGGTGTCACATATGTCCTCATTGGCCAATTATATTGCAGCAATTTCAGCCAAGTATTGACAGTTTGTGTTTGTGCTACAGCGCATGCTGCTTCCCAGTCCTCGGAGGGGAGATCTTCCTGTCTTCTATCCAGGCATTAAGTTTTAGTACAGAAGACTCAGAGGATCCCTCAACTAAGAGATTTGAGATGACACCTTTTCCAAAGCAATCATTTTGCATTTCTGCTTCCAAAATAGGTAGGGGATGGACAAACATTGACTTTGAGAGGATCTAATAAAGTTTTTCACCTGTAAGTACTTGAAGAAATGTTTTCGTGGGATATTGTACCTGGCAACCCACTCTTCAAACGACATTAAGGTCCCAGTATCTAATGCCATGAGATCCCCTATTTACTTTAGACCATTTTCAGTCCACTTCATAAAACCCAAATCTAATCTGCCTGGTGGGAAAGTGCGAGAGAGGGAGAGTGTTTCACCCAAATATTTTCTAACCTGATACCACACAGCAATCATGTTTGTAACTATGGGATTTTCTGTATTCTTTTTCAACATTTTGATCTTTGTTGAGGATAAATACAGAGGGAGAGTCAGTGTGACTGAGCAATTTTCAATATTCATCCAAAGGGGATTTATCTGAAAAATAAAACATTATTGTCCTCAGTCCTCAGTTCGGCTGCCCAATAATACCAAACTGGGTTGGGGAACTTAAGACCTCCTCTATCATAAGATAGGGACAGGAGTGACTAATGTAGCCTAGGGCATCTATTATTCCACAGAAATCTTACAAAAACTCTCCTTGGGTTTGAAAATAGGTTAGTAGGAGGTGGTAACGGGATGTTCTGAAACAAATACATGACTTTGGGCAGTATGTTGGATTTAGGAATATTAATTCTTCCTAGAAGCAATATAGGTAGGGAATACCATCTGTCTATGGAGGCGATACTTGAGTCCACCACAGGGGTATAGTTAACCTCAACATATAACAACATATAATATGTGGTAGTGTCTTTATACCCAGGTATGTAAAACAGTCTAATGTCTTGATTGGGAAAATTTTCCAGTGTTATTTCTTTTCCCTGGTTTAAGCAAGTGTAAGGAAGATTTGTCTCTGTTTACTTTATATCCTGATATCCTTCCAAATGAATTTACTGGATCAAGCAAGGCTGGGATAGAGTTTTGCAAATCTTTCAGAAGAATGAGGAAGAATGACGTCATCTGCAAATAAAGCAATTCAGTGTTCCTGTTGGCCGATAGACACACCAGTTATTGTACAGCAATAGCAAACGGTTCAATTACAAGTAGAAATAATAAGGGGGATAAAAGGCATCCCTGCTGACAGCCCCGTTGGATTTGAAAGGTTTGGATATAATTCCAGTTGTTAATAGTTGTGCAAATGGTTCATTATGTACAGATTCAACACATTTACAGAAATGATCCCCACGAGCGCTTTAATATATCAAATAAATAGGGCCACTCAACTCTGTCAAAGGCCTTCTCAGAGAAGGAGGACATTTAATCACACACACAACTACAGAAATGTCAAGGGTGACACAATAAAGTCCACGACTTGTTTCCATTGTGGTCTGTGATGTAAAAATAACATTCCAGGTGATGAGGTGACATCATCTGTGTTTTTTTATCATGTGGACAATAACTACAGTGAAGCAGAATGATTCATTGACAATGAAATTCTTTGTATTCCAATGATGCTCCTACAAAATGTATAAAAGGAAATCACGGAAGTAAAAAAAACGAGAATCTAAGACATAACTGAATAAAATAAGATAAAATAGAATATAATACTGAGCTAGACTGGTGTAATCAGGGCGAGTAAAGCACCGCACAGATGGCAGCAGGCAGAACAGTTTGTGGCTGGGGTGGTTGGGGTCTTTAATGATCTTGTTGACCTGGGTGTAGGAAGAAAATCAACAAGATCATCAACATCAATAAGTACCTGTACTGTATTATTATCAATAAAATGACTAAACTGACAAATCAGTGCAGTCCACAAATGAATTATGTAAAATACAGACAAATTAATTTGACGATGATACGCTAACCTTCATTACCACAATAAAAAAAAGGTCAAATTATGGCTTATGGGAAACTTGTTAGCTTAAATTAACTGCTACGGTTGCTTGCTGTGTTTATACAGTAAGCTCTTGGGGCTGGGGGGTGAACATAACGCAGCCTTGTAATTTGGGGCAGGAGACATCATAGATTTTTCACACTTTCACAGTTTTGGGAGGTCTAGAAGGCAGAATGACTGTATTTTCTCTGGACAAATGAAAATGACTTGTGTTGTAATGAACACTATAGAATGGGACAGTGATCAATTGATAGTGAAATAAAGTGATTGTACATGTAACTAACTAAAACAAAACAGTGGATTTAGTGTTAAGTTACTCCTAAAAAGAACCCTTTTTAGGAAGGGACCGTGCACCAAAAAAAAGAGGCCCTTTCCTTTAGCTTTGGTTGACACTACAGAAGAGAAGAAAAGAGAAGAGAATGAAAGGACGGAGGAAACAACCTCAAAGGGCAGATGTAAAGATGATGAAAACATAAAAAGAGGAGAGAAAGGTAAAGGAGAAGAGACAGGAGAAAACTTAAGAGCCGGCTGCCGTCTTTCTCACGAGTAACCGATGACAGAGGACACAGTAGGAGCAGACAGGTTCATAACACCTGACAGCCGAACATCTGGTACATTTCACTGGGGAAGTGGTGAATCATAAGGCCGTCTTCTTCCCCACCCTGCTTCCACTTGTCTTCTCTTGTCTCACCCTGCCTTTTCCAGCAGGAAATTCCCTTGTCTTCTTTTGTTTGGTACCTTGTCTTCTCATTTGTTGCCTCTCAGCTCTGCAGAGCCGTTTTTATCTCCTCATCCCCCCTCTAAGTCTCTGTAATATGTTGTCTTCTCTCTCCATCTACTGCTTTCCTCTGCCCTCTCCCCCTGCCTCCCTCCTCCTCCTCCACCTTTTCCTATGTTGTTAATTTTGTTTTGTCCTTTTTATCACAGAGTATAGGTGTGTGTGTGTGTGTGTGTGTATGTGTGTCCTCTGTGATTAAAGAAGGTGTCACTCTTGTCACAGTGTGCCACCACTGCCTGCTGTCACCTGTCTGCCTCTAATGGATGGTGTCAGTGTGTGCGTGTGTTAGTAAGGGTGTGTGTGTGTTGTTTCGAAAAAGGAAAGGAATGACTTATTTGAACCTTGGCACGTGCACATGTATGTGTGTGTGGGTGTGTGGGTGTGCGCATGTGTGTGAACATGCATGTGTGAGAGTGTGTGTGCTAAAATTTTTGTGCAAGCATACACGTGTGTGTGTGTGTGTGTGTGTGTGTGTGTGTGTGTGTGTGTGTGATAATGAGAGTTGCAGAGAGGATGTGACAGAGTCAGTGACCTGTACTGTGTACAAAACGCTAATCCATTTGGCGGCACACTAAATGTAATAAATGATACTTGAAAAGCTGTTAACTCCACTAATATGTTGAGCTAAAAAAGAAGAAGGGCCCTGGAAGCTTGACAGAAAGTGGAGCAAAAACAAGAAATATGCTCGACTAAAAAACAGACTAAATCGCTTATTTCAAGAACAGTTGGATTGAGAAAACAGAAAGAAAAAGCCCAAGAGGAAAAGAATGCCAAATAGAAATTTCTAAAATCTTACCTGCAGACAAAAAGAACTGAAAAGCTTAAAAAGGGCCCAGTGAGAAATTTCTCATCATCGCTCAAAGGGATGCTGAGAGCTTTCCAATTTAGAGTATCGGCATCCACAAAAAAAGAAGAAAATGACAATAATCTGACCTAATCAAAGACATGCACTCCTATCCTCAAACATATTTCTCACACTTCCTTCCAATCTTTGTTCCTCTGTATTATTATTTTACTTTCCCTGAGCCTACATGTTGCATCAAAACCAAAACTATTCACCATATTCCTATTGTGCATTAGCCATGTCCTTTA
The DNA here is from genome assembly GCA_003416845.1 of Oplegnathus fasciatus. Taxonomy (NCBI): domain Eukaryota; kingdom Metazoa; phylum Chordata; class Actinopteri; order Centrarchiformes; family Oplegnathidae; genus Oplegnathus; species Oplegnathus fasciatus. Next base: position 485,836 of record NTHP01000297.1, read on the forward strand.
CGACTGTAACTCTCTTCATCTTAGAGACATCTGTCACTGAAAACTTGTGTTATCTAGAATCAGTGGTGGAAAGTAACTAAGCACATTTACTCAAGCACTGTACTAAAGGACAAATTTGAGGTACTTATAACAATATAAGATAACTGATTCACACCACACCACAAATTCAATCTAATAAGTACCCATCAAAAGGGCAGTAATTTTACCTTGTTATTCAAAACCTTATTCAAAATGCACAATATGGCCAGAAGTATAAGGACATCCCTATCTACATACTTTTATGTACTTGGGGCTGTTTTTCATGGTATGGGCTAGGTCCCTTAATTCCAGCTAATGCCAGGATCAGTCTACACACCTGGAACGCCGAGTCAGGCCTTATCACCAAACACCGGTGTTGGACCTCACTAATGCTCTAATGGCTGAATGGGAGCATATCCCTGCTGTCAGGTTCCAACATCTGATGGAAAACCTGAAACCAGAAGAGTGGAGGCTGTTAGAGCAGCACATTTATGCCCATGTTTTGGAAAAAGATGTTCAGTAATAACATTATGGGCATAATGTTCGGCTGTCCACATATTTTGTTCAGACGGCCACAACTTTTGGCGATACAATGTTAAAAATGCAAACATCAAAACTTTTCGAATGTTCAAAGAATGGAGAGCATTGCCCATTTGTTTCCCAGAATTTTCCCCATGTTTGGATTTTAAATGTCTCTCTACTCACAACCCAACTGTAACCTCTCCCTGATTATAATCCCAACACCTCACGAGACCAATGATGATTTTTGACAAACCACGTTACACCGTTTCCAAACATTTCTGAATCTTTTCTTTATGTTCTTATTTCCCACTCATAACAAACCTTTTGTATTTAGAATCTTTTCATCATGTAACATCTGTCACTGAGGCCAAGCACTTAATCCCCACTAGACATGCTCTTGGAGGCCAACCTAAATCCATTTGGAGAGAAACCTTTTAAGTCACATTGCAGACGTGAGCGTAAAGCTTTATTTTTGTCTTTTTCATCACTTGATGCCTGTCATTAAAGCTCTTAACAACCGTGTTTTAATTTATTCCCATCTCCTCTTGACAGTGGAGCAGCTCTGACAATTCACTGTAGTTCTGTGGAGCACTCTTTCTCTCTGTAGTTCTGTGGAGTATTCTGATGGTCGAACTGCTGTGTCAACCTTCATTAACTCCACATTTTGATCACAGCCTCTCTCTACTCATATGAACACTTATGTAACCATCCCAGTATGTGTGTGCACAGATGGAATTGACTTGCTTAACTTGTGAAGTCTATGCATGAGTATATTTCTTCCCAATCTCTATTGTTAACACTTTACATACCTAAACCCAATGCTTTTAACCCTGTCCTATGAGGACTGATAAAATGGCCTTACTGTGGTTGAATTTACATTCATTGTGTCGTTGCACTGTGTCAGTACAGATGAAGACAAAAGGACATTCACATTTAAAAGTTTTATGCATACCGTAAATCCATTTGCAGCACAAACAAATAAAGGCCTATAAAAGCCTGGTTAAAAACAAAACAAAAAGAAAACTGTTCTGTAACATTGTATCTCACTTGGTAAATCATGTCATGGTCCGTGGTCGTACCCTAGTGTTTCTTAGTGTTTCCCCCTCCCTGTGTTCTTTGTGATCCCGTTTGTCTCTTTCTTGTGTTCTGTGTTGCCTGTTATGTCTCGTTCCCTGCATTAATCTTGTCTTTGTCTAGTTTAGTTATGCACATTTCCTGTTTTATTTTGTATTCTTACCTCTCCTCCTGTCAGACACTTTACTTCCTGCCCTTGTGTGTTTCCCGCTTGGTTGATTACCTGCCCCACCCCTATTAGTTGCACCTGTCTCTCGTTGTCTCCTTACCTGTCTCCACTCTCCCATCAGCCCTTCACTATATATACCAGTCCTCTGCCTTTGTTCCTCGTTGGTTTGTCTGCGTTACATNTCTGACTGAAGTTCCTCTGTCTGTGCACTGCCCTATATTGTCCAAGTGCCCATGCCCTCATTGGTGGAGAAACCTGAGCCTCTCCACCTATTTCTAAAAATGATCATCTATCACTAGGTAAATAATGGTGTAATTTCTCCCAAATTTGGGATGATCCAACCCTCTTCCGGGCACATCCAGGCATATCTCTGATGCCAGTATGTTTGGGGATTTTCCACTCTAGGGCATATCTGGACATGTTCGTGACGCAGTTATTTTTCAGGATCTTTCAGACTGTATTTTTTAAAAACTTTATGATCTTTTTATGTTGCATGCTAAAACATAATCTTCACACTTTATATGTTAGATATACATACAATCAGGTACTTTTAATTATTTGTTTATATATATATATATATAAGCACTTCAGCAAATCATAGTTTTGCTTCAACACAAGTCAGTCGCCATCATTTCAGCAATGGAGTCATGTCATGCTCGCCACTTTTCTACTTTGAGCATTTCTTTTTAGCAGAAATATACTTTCCATTCACTAATTTATTTTGAGATATATATATATCTTCTGCAGCTCTGTTGTTTCATGCAGACGTTTCAAATTAAAGCCTAGCAGGAAAGAGAGGGATTATGCCATTTGAGCCATGTGAAATATAGGTGCAGAAAGTGGTGATTGACAGTGGCATAACACCGATCGAAAAAAGAGCTAAATAGAACTAGTAGAGTTAGTAGGTGTCAGAGAATTTACAGTATATCAACCACATGGTGGCAGGGGATCACCAAAGTCGTTAGAAGCAATCCTCTGTGGACCATGAATATCTATACGGAACTCATGGCAATCCATATAATAGTTGTCGAGATATTTCAGTCTGGACCAAAGTGGTGGATCGAAGCCCTGCCGCTAACGTGCCTAAAAAAGGGAATAAAAAGCAATAGCTTTTTCATGTACAGGATTTCTCCATATTTTTATAGTAATTGCTCTTTCCCAAGGGCTTGGTATAGCACGCTTTGGCTGTTCATGTCTTGCTGTTCCTTTAAATTAAAAGCTTTATATTGGCAAACCACAGATGGTTTTTATGCTGAAACAGCTTCAGGAAATGCCATAGTATTTGCCTTAGAGCTCAATGACTTCTATTGTTCAATAAAAACTGGTTTCCACAAAAAGATATGGACAGCATTTTTTGATAGAAGATCAAAGGAATCTAAGAGGAAGCAGCCACAGTGAGCTGATAAGATGCAGCGCTGCAGACAACAGGTACTCTCTGCAGAGCGTGCAATCAAGTACACCTCCAACACAAGAGGTACAGTAAACAACACCTTTTACCATGCCATTCTGCTGTATGGAATGACCTGCCATGCACACATTGCAAGCTCTGATTGTGGTTGATTGTGACACAGCTCAGTGTGCATATCCTATGTGTATGGAAAGGAGCTATTAAATATGTGATGACACGTAACAATGTCTTACCAATTACACTACCCTGCTGCAAATACATAGATACACAAACAGACAAGCAGTCACAGAATTCACTGATGAAATATACATGTAGTCTTGCTCACCCACACACACACACACACCAAAGCCTCTTTGCAAGTCTCCAGGGTGGAGGCACTGAAAGGCTACTAGATGAGAGACACTCAGGGGCAGTGCAACTCCAAATGAACAGATATCCACCCCTCTCCTGGGACCCCTCCTTCCTGTCTTTTCATTCCCTCTTTGTATTAACACAGTGTTGCTTTTAGCTATTTTCTCACCCTGAAATGAAACAAGCAAGCTAGAGATGATCAAATCACACATCCTCATCCAGGGACGGGCTGGGAATGAAAAATGGCCCTGGACTTTTTGACTCAGACTGGCCCACCAAGGGCAGCCAGGGGGAGGAGAGTGTCCGGATTGGGGACCTCAGAATTGCATCTCTGCTATTTGCAGATAATGTGGTCCTGTTTGCTTCATCACACCCAAACCAACAGGCTTCAGCACACACTGGGACAGTTTGCAGCCGAGTGTGAAGTGGTTGGGATAAGAGTCAGTACCTCCAAGTCTGAGGCCATGGTTCTCGGCTGGAAAACGGTGGATTGTCCCCTCTGGGTTGGGAATGAGTTACTGCCCTAAGTGAAGATGTTCAAGTCTCTCGGGTTGTTGTTGACGAGTGAGGGCAAAATGGAGCGTGACATGGACAGGTGGACTGGTGCGGCGGCAGCAGCAATGCGGGCATTATACCGGACCGTTGTGGTGAAGAGAGAGCTGAGACAGAAGGCAAAGCCTTCGTTTTACTAGCCGATCTATGTTCCAACCCTCACCATGAGCTTTGGGTAGTGACCGAAAGAATGAGATCGTGGACACAAGCAGCCAAAATGAGTTTCCTCTGTAGTGTGGCTGGGCTCAGCCTTAGTGACAGGGTGAGGAACTCAGACATCCAGAGGGAGCTCGGAGTAGAGCTAGTGGTCCTTCACGTCGAAAGGAGCCAGTTGACGATGGTTCGGGCATCTGATCAGGATTCCTCCTGGGCACCTTCCCTTGGAGGTTTTCTGGGCATGTCCAACTGGTGGGAGACCCCGGGGTAGACCCAGAATCAGCCTTCTGCCACTGCGACCTAGCCATGGATAAGTGGAAGGAAATGGATGGATGGATGTATAATGTTATAACATTAAATAAAAAGTATGTAATATCATATAATAGTATACTATATACCACTAGTATATTAATATATTAGTAATATTAATTCCAATTGGACAATACAGCAGTTTAAGAAATACACAACATTTATCATTTTTGTAGGTTTCATTCCTTCATTAAATTATTGTGCAATCCTTGTCTACATTGGTGGTTAGTCTCTAATGTGTTAAGTCTCTAATGTATTAAGTACTAACTTGTCAATAATCATAACCATTCAGGGTCCAACAATAACATTTTTTGCCACTGGCCGGTTGGGCAAGTGGGTCAAGAATCCTCAGGCATGAACAAAATTTCTGCTGGCCCTGATTAAAATTTAACATAAAATTTCACACACACACACACACGCTATATATATACAGTATATACAGACAGGGGACAAATTAAAGGAAAAATCTGGATAAAGGAGCGGAGAAACACATCAAATCCAGATGCTTCCATGCAACAGGGCTCACTGAATAGTTTGGTGAGTACCATCACACAACACCAAATGATATAATATAAACTTTTATCATATTTACTGATGTCTGTGACCGTCTCTGATGTTACATGTCCTTTTGTTATGTCTGATATACATATATATATATATATATATATATATATATATATACATACCTGTATCAGTGATCTACAGTGTTTTAATGTCACCTTTTAGTACCGGATCTGCTCGCTTGGAACCTCAAACGAGGTAATACATGTACCAAAAAAGTACCAGGTACCTGGAACTTTTGCCAGTGGAAAACCAAAAAAAGAACTGTTCCAAGCGAGTCAAGTCAAGTCGAGCCAAGTCGTACCTTGTAGTGGAAATAAGGCAATGTTGTCCATCGTCTATGGTTGGTGCCTGCACGGCTGAGCAATGCACTGTGTGCCTTATAGCTTCTTTTAAATGAAAGTTGGATCAATTAATGCACAATTACACTGTGAGGAAATAATCTCCACCTGAAATAATGTAACCTCTCTGGTTGAAAATGTTACTTTCAAGTTCACTTGAATGACATTATCTTTCTGTTTACTTTGCCTGATATAGGGAAGGAGAGCATTAATCAGAATGAGCAAAACAATCTGCTTTATTACTCTAAATTGGAAATGACGTTGAGTTACTTTATAACCCAATTATCCATGGAGCCATCTCTCCTTTCCTGCTGCAGTCTGTAACTCTCCCCGCTGACTTTTATTTCTTTCCTGTGATGCATAAACAACGAGTCTTAGAGCCTGTTATACAGTTGCCTTTGGTGGGGATATCATCTGATTGCATACATTTCCTTCTTCTTCTGTCCTTAATTGGATTTCTTCCTCTCTTTTTAGATTGCCATGTGTTTGATCTCCCCCTTCCCCTTCCTCCTCCTCTTCCTCTTCAATTTATCTATCCGTCTGTGGATCAGAGGAGCAGAGGAAGAAGAGAAGGAGGAAAACGAGGAGAATAGAGTTCAGGCCAGTGGTTGGTTTATAAAGGATGGTCTCTGGGGTGCATCTCATTCGTAGGTGCATGCATGCACTAAAAGAACCAGCTAATTGACTCACCAGTGCATAAAAGCTAAAATAACAGACCTCTCAAGGTATTTACAGCATATAAACATGGTATGGCATCAGATGCAATCAGCCAAAGTATGCGGTGATATTATTAGACCTCATAAATACTCAATTACATACTACCTTGGCTTTGAGTTTCTTCTGAGTAATAATTGTCATTAAAATTTAGTTTCATACATAAAAGTTTGCTACCAATATTGTAACTAAATATTGTAATTTCTGTGCAGGGTTCAGTTTATCAAAGGAGGCAGCAGTTAAAGCATCAGAATTGTCAGGAAAGAAATTGTCAGGGTTATTGCAACAGGATGCATTAAGCAACATGTACAGACAAACACCGACTTTTGGTATTAATACAGAATGAGAGCAGAGATTTAGAGTGTAGACAGAGGAGATTGTTATCATGCAGACTGACACTTGATGTTCATTCCAACGTCTTGAAGTCTCATTGCTTTTTATTGCCTCATGATGATTGACAGCCTGACTGGCTCCGTGCTTGACTGACTAGTCTGCTCCACCAGAATCTGTGAAGAAGTGCGACTGCTGCTGACGACATTAATGCATTTAGTTGCCCAGCACAATTAAAATAATTGACTTTGAGAAACACAGTACGAACATAAACTATGTTATTTTCAGTACATTCAATACATAAAGGGTCAAAGGTCACATTTACTGTAATAAAAAGGAAAACAGAAATGCTTAAACTATAAAGTATAAACTTCCTGGGATTGTGTTTGACTGTATAAAAGGTAAGCAGTATCATTTGATTTGGAGCTTTTTTCAGTAATACTGAAATAAGTCACACATATTGTGTATTAGTGAAATAATACTCCCTTCTTCTCCCCAATTTGGAACAGTTTATACTATTTCAGTCGACCAATCAGAGCATTGTAGGTAGGATTAAGAATGGAACCACCATGTTCTTACACAGCTTGCTAGCTACATCCATATAGTAACATAAAAGTGGCCACAAAATGGCTTCACATATTGACGGATTGACACAGCTGTACAGGCTGTTGTAACTCAACTACAACAACAATAACAACTCTTAAAACAGCACATTTCTTCATTCATCATGAAAAATGTTAACTGCTCTTATAGCAACCGCTATCACAGTTTCCATGTCAACTGAAAATCCTATTTTTGCCCTCCCCCCACTTGTATAGATTCAGGTGGAATTTATATAAAAAAAGAATGTTAACGCCCTCTAATCAGAGGTGGGCGGCTCCACCTCCTCCAGCCCGCGCTGGAGTGGGAGTCTGTGAAGTCCACTCTTTTTCAAATACACGCTGATCGAGACTCATCATCGTAATTACAGAGCTTTACAACTTCCAACGTTCACTAACATTAAAGTTAACGTTACCATTCAGAGACTGCATCGCCTCGGCTATGAGAGCTCCAGCTTCGGGCCAATGGCTCGAATTGATACGACTCGGGACCACCATGGTCCTCCACCACACTAATGTCCGCTTCAGGGAATTCTGTAGGGGAAAAGTCCTCCGCCTCAAAAGAGCCCTCTGTGGCAGTGGTGCCTTGAAATTCTGTGTCACTCTCCGTTGTTTTCTGGCCATGGGAAGTCACTGAGCAACTCCTGCCACACAACATCCACCCCCACCCCCCCAGTATGTACATACTGTATATATACCATTAATAATTGCTAACATCAATGTGATGTCAGGCTGAATGAATTAAGCCTGATTATAAAATTAGCAACTCCACTGCTTCACATCTTTTCACCTTTCATCAGCATAAAATGGGTTGAGGTCACCATGTCAACCCCCCCCCCCGTGTGCTTAAATACCACATTGAAGCTGAGTCCCGCAAGGACCGACAGCCAAGCTGGAGGAAGCAGGTGACAGGCGCACGGAGGAGAAGAGGAGCTGTGAACTGTGTGCGGTAAGAGCCGCACTGTCCCCAAGCAAACATAACTGTACCGACCCGTATGGCAGCTTTGTATTTGTTATAAGACACTTTTGTTTGTATTAAATGCTGTTCACCTGTCAGTCTGAGTCCACTCCGTTCATACTCGCGAGAGTATGTACATATTAACTGTTGTGGACAGTGCACACACACCTACAGTATGGCTGTAAACTCTTAGTCTTGTTTAACCGTAACCATGGCATTTCCCTAATCCTAATGTTTTAGTTGCCTAACCTAACCATACCTTAACCACACTGTAGTTGCTATGCAGATATTACAAAGGCAGAATTTAATCATCCAATGTCAGCTTTCTTCTCTGGCTCATAGGGTTGTCATTCACAGGTGAAAATGACTTGTGGTGTTGTTCTGCTGATAAAATGCTTTGGTGAATAAGTGCCCTCAGACAGATAATCCAACGAATTATAAAGTTAGTGGATCATTGTCACTCATCTCAGCCTTGACAGTGTAGCCTGAGCAGTCATTTCACTGAAAAGACTTAACTCTATACACTGCATACAGGGTTTCCTGAGAGGTTTGGTGTTCATTTTCAGGGAGTTTTGGTGTTTCATTGATTTGCACTGCTTCTCTCTTCCCCCCTCCCTGCATCTTCATTAAACAGTACTGAAGGCTTCTGACAGATTTGTCAATGGGAAAGACATCCAGACACTCACATTGTCACACAGCACATTTTCAGTTCGGTGAAGCAGTTGGAGAATGAAGAAATGATTTGCATTAATAAGCAAATAGGCATATATACTGGATACTATAAATATCAGGAAACAGATTTGAATATATTCACCAAGAACATGAACTGCATGTTTCTCTTCACCTTTCTCTGAATTAAACTTTGCCTGTACCATCAGAGTTGACCCTAAAACCAAGATAAGCTTTTTCATATTTTTGTTTTAATTGACGGGTTTGCTTGATAAGCATCAACGGTTTTTCTATTCTTTACTGTCAAAAAAATCTCTTCATCGCGTACGTTAAGTTAGCTCAGAGGTTCCCGACCAGTTTTTGGGACTCAAAGATTAGATCCAGCTTCACGCAAGTAAGTGCTTGCCCACTTTATACAACATCGTTTTCTGTATTTTTCGTATTCCTGCTGCACTCCGGCTCCGCCACAGGACAAATCTTTTAGAAATGGAGCAAATGACACTCAGCAGCCACATTTATAACATAGTTTAGAGTTGTTTTGCAAACATAAATACAGCAGCTCGTCAGTGTTGCCAGATTGGATGGTTTCCCGTCCAATTGGGCTACTTTTTATTTAATCGGGAAGGTAAAAACAGATTTGGGCAGCTTGTGATAATTTGGGCTACTTTTTGTACCACTGGGCAGTTTCCACCAACAAAAAGTAAGGCTATTTTCCAATAAATCGCCCCCTCCTCTTATCTGAGTATGATTGACAGAGCGCTGATTTCAGTCGGCTCAGCTTGACACACAATGACTCATAGCGATGACCAATGACTGATGACTATCAAAAACAAATGCCATTTCAGTGCATTACGGCTAAGTTGAAACTTTTTTCCTATTCCAATTAGTATTCTGTCAGTGAGTGAAAACTTTTGACATTATATTTGACTATGATACATTTTTCATTATTGTAACTGTGGTTTCAAGTTTGCCCAATTATACAGATAAAACAGAAGACATATATCTATGCATACATAAACCCATATATCAACAGTATGCAATGAGCAGCAGAAATTGGGCTACTTTTATGGCGATTGTGTGGGTTGTAGGCTGTGATTGGGCTGCTTTTTGCAGCTCATTTAAATGGTGGCAACAGGTCCTTTTTGGCTGCACTTGAACATGACAACCTTTTGTTGCTTCAAACCTTCTCTGTGATCCATCATTTTAAACATCTATATAGCCTGATCTCATAGCACAGCTGCTGTCATTAACCTGTGTTTGTGTATATTTTGTCTGACAACACTGTGATTGTAAAATAATGATTTTATCTGCAGCTCAGGAGCTCGGTAATGACTGCCGCTCAACGTAGTATTTATGAGCCGCAAGCTGAAATAGACATGGCCAGCCAGCAGTGGATCATCTCCGACAGATCCTGTGTACATTGGCCATAACTTTTAAGACGCGCAGTGTCACATCTGGGAATCCCCTTTTGCTCTATACTAAAACTCCTCCACTGAAACTCAAATGCATCTGCAATTCCTGTAGTGTTCGAGAAGAAGACAGCTCTGTCAGCTGTTCAATGCTGCTGGATGGCAGATCCATGGAGATTGAATCACAATGGAATCAGTAAATCACCCAGTCAGGGTTTTTGCTAACTTAGTAGCTTAGCATGCAGACAATCAGAATCAGAATCAGAATCAAATTTATTGCCAAGTAGGTTTGCACATACAAGGAATTTGACTTGATATATTGGTGCATGACATATAAACATAGTAAGTAGAAAAAATATAAGAAGGGAAAAGGTGACAGCAAGTACTGCGAGTCAGAAGCATAGCTTAAATATATAAAATAGACAATAAAAAT
>NTHP01000297.1:504128-519804 GCA_003416845.1 Oplegnathus fasciatus
TCCATTGAGCTGCTTTAAATGAAAAACACGTTAAATGACATTTGTCATTCACCTCACTTTGTTTTTGTGTTGTGATTTGATTTGCATGTGGCATGGGAAATTCATGTTCACAATGAAAAACAATTCAGTCAGTTATTAAAAACAAAAGGTTAGATAAATGTCATTGCAATGCATACATAAAAAGCAAATACAAATAATGTGTATTGTATTTCACTTTGTTCTTGTGTTTGATTTGTTTTCATTAGGGATTTAAAATCTTCCATGAATGTGACATGTGGGCTTATGGGGTTTGCTTATTGAACATCACAATGCAGAAACTAAATGGGAGATGGAATAAAGCAGTTCTCCTAAGTGTTAAGGTGTGTGTGTGTGTGTGTGTGTGTGTGTGTGTGTGTGTGTGTGTGTGTGTGTGAGTGTGTGTGCTTTCTTGCTGATCCTAAATGAGGAGAAGATAAAATCTAATTAGGGACTGGAGGGAGGATGGATTGAGAAAAACAGTAAGAAAAAGAAGTATTTCAGGCTGAGGTGAACGAGACAGCTTCAGCAGGAGAAAGATAGGCAAACTGTTCTTGACAAGTGATAACTATTTCTGATTCCCAGAAGCATAATAATGATTTTCAGATGGTTTTCTGCTCTTGAAATATTATTTTTCAAGTGCAACCTTTAGTCATAAAAAAGTTGGAAAAAACATCTATATATTTGAAAAAAAAAGGTTTATTTGTGAGAGGGAAATCATTCGTCTTCACAATTGCTAAATACTTCTGAAAAGGAGATGGGTCAGAGAGAAAGAGAGGTAGCCAAGACAATTAAAATGATTCCTGACTGCTGCTGTCAAAAGTGGGTGTTTTATAACAGCTTATACTTTCATATCTTGTAATGGTCATGATGGAAACTGGCTACTAGATATGACTGATGTCTGCTTGAGCCGGGCATTAATGAGACATAGGAGGATAAAATTCAGAAATAGACAGAGTGAAAGAGTGATAAATACAAAATGCAGGCCTTAATATTTTAAATACCATCAAACCCCGAGAGAAGGGGAGAATATCCAAAGCATCCATGGGGACGGGATCATTGCAACATCTTTTCTTGCACAATGTACACTTGCACAAACATCACTGTTTACTGAGGTCATGCAAGAAACTACAAACTTTCAGGGAAGCTGAAATGTCTCCACCAACATTTAGGTCTAGTGAGACAGAGGTAAGCACCAGACAATGTTGACGCTCTTAACAATAGCTGACCATGTCGTAACGTCGTCTCACATTTGTAAGTTTGCAACAGTAACTTGCAGTTGCATGAAATACATATAACTGTCAATGCCACATCTACAGTATTACTAAAACAAAGAACAAGGACAATTAAAGCTGTACTAATCAATATTTTTATATTAATAATGGCCTTTCTACTGATAACCCTGGATCTGTAATTGTGCATGCATTAAAACCTTACTTACGTGTGCTTCTGTGTGTGTGTGTGTGTGTGTGTGTGTGCGTGGCTGCATGCCTCTTATAAAGAAATGTGTCAGTTTTGTGTATCGTGTCAGCACATTGGTGTTTTGAAGGGAAGTGGAAGACAAGAAGTTATACACATGGGCGTATGGCAATCTTGTAGCCCATAGGTTTTACACTCTGGTGCACTGGGGAAGCATTCAAAGAGCCAGTGTACCGCATAATTACTGAATGACACACACACGCACATACGCTTGTAGAAGATCAAAAACGTGGTACCTCAACCATCACACAGAGAAAGTCTACTGACGTCACCTCTGCTGCTTGACAATGCTACGCTCAAAAATGTCCTATACTTTCTGAATGTATAACTGGATGTGGGCAAATACAGTAAAAGGTATGAAACGACCCTATCAGTGCTGCACACAATACAATAATAAAAAGTGTGTACCTTCTTGTTATAATTAATGACCAAATAAACTGACTGTACGGCCATCCTCCATTAATAAAATACAGAGGCCTCCAGATATCGAGCAGCAGAAAGGGGTTGAGTTTCAAACTTTAAATGACTTGAATTAATTGCTAGCATTTAGGGCTTTCCAATTTTTCAATATCCTGCTGTTTACTGTTTGTTATCACAATTAATTAGCCGAGTGATTGAGACTATTAATCTTTAATAGGGAAATTATAAGCACCACTTGCACTGCATCCTCTGTCTGACACAGTGTACAGACACACACTGTAAAACTAATGCACGTTTGTATTCCACACCCCTACTGAGTGTGAATATGTTGAGTTGGGAGCAGACTATTTTTTATTACATTACCGTCATTTAAATCCTTGTATACCTTGTGTCAATTCAATCACAGTTATTTGTTACATTAACCAACACAATTTATATGTAGCACCTTAAAATAGAAATACATCACATGTACTACCTACTACTACCATTTACTCTATTATCGTACAATATATATTGAGAATATATTTTCATTTATAATATAGTCCTAGTTTTAGTTCAGTTTCAGTCTATTATATATCCTTTTTTAGGGTTAGGGTTAGGGTTATACATTGTTCCTAGCTTAGCTCCTTGGAAGGATACATATTAAGACTCATTTCCTTGGATTTGACCATCATTCAACCATCTGTGGCAACAAGTCAGATGGGGCAAGAAACAGAACCAGCCAGACAATCAACCAAGTTATAAACAAATCTCCAGGTTACTATCTGTTGTAAACACCCATCATTATTAATAACATGTTGAATAGAGCACCAAAGTAAGAGGTAATCAGCCCGGACATGTTAAGCCTGTATGTTTAAGATTGTTTATTCTGCTGTAAGTATTCCATGCAAGTTTCAGATTATTAGGTTATTAACTATAGTAAATATACATCTGTCCATTGTTTATTCTAAGCATCAATATGCACGTAAGCGGTCACGCATATGCACATATCCAGGGCAGCCCCCCGTGCTGAAAATATGTTCCTGCGTGCATGTCTGTAAATGACTGTGGATGCCATGCCTCCCCTGCTCGTACTTACAAATGCTTTCTTTCTTCATCTATGACTAAGAAAAGATAATTTCAGTGTAAATTGTATAACATCTCTCTCTTTATATATTCTGTATTGTGGCATCACAAGGGGGCATGTGGTAGAGGGGTGCTACATTCCCATACCGGATGGGCAGCCACATTACAAAATGGCCCCCCTGGCACACACTACATCTCCCAGGATGCCTCACCACGCGGACAGGTGTCGGTGTTTAAGCCCCCTGATTGAAGAAGGACTAAAAGGCTACACAAAGCCCAGAGCAGAGAGAGCAGAGAGGCAGAGAGCAGACGGCTGGAAGGAGCTGGGAAAGAAGTGAACCCCGACATACAGGAAAGTACTTTAAAAAACTAAAGACCTGCTCAAGAGAAAGAAGCCTCTGAAAAAGGGGAACACGGACAATTTATGTTGANNTTTTTTTCAGTTACGTTGCACTGCCCCACCCTAACCTGCCCTAGTGACCTCTCATGATATTACAGTATCTATCCAGCCAAAAAAAAAAACCCATAGCACAGCACATTGGGAGAGCCCACCCCCTGCAATCCCTTTTGGTAGCCCAGTTTCCTAGTAATCATATTGGAAAATGACTGTTTTATGCCCAGTGCCAACATTCGGTGCTGATGCAGGAAATGGTGTGCGGGTGAGGGTGAGATGAGTGGTGTGTTGGACAAAAGTGCTAATAAAAGCGAATACTCTCGGCTGGAGAAAGAGAGGAAAAAATGTCCACCTCCAAGCAGAACTTTCAACACAACTTGTTCAAATTCCCCAAACCCCTTTTCCTTCTGTTTTTACCTTGCCTGTGTTGTTTCATTACTGTATAAAACTGTAACTTTCACTGCAGTCAATACATCTAACTTTAAAACAGCTGTACAGAGGCAATGTTGAAGTGAAATAAATGTATAGTTAGGAGGCAAGCAGCAAAGGCGCATTGACACCGTATTGATTTTGTGTAGATCTTCAGACAAATCATGTCACATTTCATTTTAACAGCTCAACCAGGTGTGCAAAAGGTGTGAGAGGCTGCACAACTCTGCAGTTCTCTAAAAAATCACAGCATTTCTCCATTGATTCTACAGTTTTTATCAGTGCAGTATTATATCTTCTTTCTGATCAAAGTTGTGGTTATAGTTCTACAGACTTCCCCATATAGCCATAGAATTGACATCTCTGACATTTCCTTTAATCATATTGCTGCCATGAAATGTTTCAAATAACTCAGAGAGAGATAAAGGAAGAAAGAGGTTAAGAGGTTACATACGTCTGTACCCTATGCAGGGATTTAGAACTCCACACCCCCACACTGAACGCATCTGATCCTCTTCTCTCCCTCTTTGCCCTCCTTCCACCCTCCTCTCTTTCATCTGAAGACACTGACTGCTCAACCACCTGATGCTTTCATGTGATGTGAGAGAATGGCAATTAGTGTTGTATGTGAGCATGTGTGTGAGAGAGAGAGAAAAAGTGAGTCTGTCAATTAAGATGTAACCTGCTGCACGACTGACTTGTATTGGACGACATCTGGAGAAAATACAGGGGTGTGTGATCTCTGTAACTCCCTTTTTGTCATTCACTTGATCTAACTCTACTTTAGACAAATTGAGAAGGTATAGAGGATTAAGGAAGGAAGAAAAAGAAAAAAATGAGGCAACAGAAAGAGGGAGGCTGACAAATTGGTAAACAGAGCAAAGCATTTTAACTGCCTCACAAATCTCTGAGAAACTAAAGAGGTGTCATGAGCCAGTCAATAGAGGACTTGTTTATGGTCAAACAAAGACTAAATATGAGACTACCTAAGAGGGATGTTATCAGTATAAGGAATAGTCTAATGAGGTATTGGTTCGAAATGGCAGGGTAACCTAATGTTCAGGTTTTAAGTTTGGTGGTGGCTCCTCTTCAGTTCAAACAAAGCGAATTAGCCAATTAACATTCAAATGGTAGCCATTGCTTTCACCTACTTATTATATAGATGAATTGCCTAATATGCTGTTAGGTTAACATGTAGTTAGCTACTGGTTAGCTGGTTGTTGTTGGCGATGTGACAGAGGAGACTAAAAAACACTACGGAGGGATGTACTGAGTGTGTGGGTGCAGGTAAAGAGGGGGTGGTTCTGGAACGCTGGAACACACTGTTGAGCCTTCTCTGTGTCGTGGGCCCAACTCAACAAATCACCACATAATGAGAGGGTGTGAACCGGATGACTCTGTAGACTGACTGCACTCTTACACACACACACAAACTCATATTAAAACCATGTTATTTTCTTTGGTAAGACAGGTCAAGGCACAAGATTCATGAAAGTGTTCTCACACCAGAGGGGTTACTGACTAGTGGCTACTGGTAAGAGATAAAGGAACTAGACATGCACTGATGGTGATTGAACAACTGAGTGGGCCATGGCATTCGCATGAAGTTTCCTATCAAGCCAATTGTGGGCCAACCAATTTTTGCCAGCTTAGCCTAAGCAGATACAATGTAGATATAAGGCCTAATTACGCAGCCAAATGTCTGCTCTTCGCTGGGGTGAGAGTAGGATTCAAAGGCAGTTTAAGGGTACGATATTTCAGGGCTAAAGAATGGTGTCACCTGTCAGAGGCTCAGTAGATTTAAGATGACACTGCCTGATACCCAATACAGGGTCTAATGATACTGTAGGTCAAAACATCATCTAATAGGAATACTGGGCTTCCATAGGAATGCTCACCCAACTTTTGGCACATTTCTGTCTGTATTGATAACTGCAAATCATATGTGTTGACTAATAACATTATCTAAAGTCAGTGTCCGTTGGTACATTACTGGAAAAAATATCAGTGACCTGTGTAGAGATCTGCTCATTTTTGCCAGATCCCCATTTATAATTCTCTACCGCCATATGGCTCATATCAACTCACATACCTCAGCCAGTTTTATTTGTGCATTTTCCCCGTGCTGTGGCTGTCCAACCAACTCCATACCTTGTATAAAGGAAGTAAATACAGTGGTGTGGTCTGGCAACCAACGGAAAAGTGGTTAGTCCATCTTGCGTTGTGTGTCGCAGTTTGCCACCTTGGATCACCAAAACCCCAAGATCGAGGCGATAGTGTATCGCGGGCCTCTGAATCCCAACCAGGTTAGATGGAGCAATACCGGCATCACTGCAGTAAGATAATGCTGCTGAATGACTGTGTTGCAGTGAGTAATTGACTAAGAGGCAACTCCAGGTAATCCGGATAGCTAGCCACAGGTTGCATTGCTGGTAATAGAACTGAGGATTGGGTTTGAAACTGTTTGAACCGACTAAACATACTAAAAGAGATTCTGTTTCAACCCAGTATCCTTGGGAATTACATACATATTGGATGATTCCACACTTGAAGCTTTACGTTCAGCGCTAACATTCAGTGCCTGCAGAAAGTGATGTTCCATGAAAAGCACCAGTGTGAAAGTCGGGGTGGTGGGTGGGAGTGTAGCATGGTAACTTTTAATGTAAGAGACATTTATTTAGGACCTTTATTAATGTTCACTCATGTATTAATCATGACTACGATGTTTCTCTAGCCTTAACTAATTTGTTTAGTTGCCTTACTCTAACCATACTGTAACCAAAATGTATTTGTTTTTCCTTAACCTTAACTTTAGCATAGTTGCCATGTGCAGATATTGATACTGATCCTGCGTTTTGAAGAATAATTGAATATCATCATACTTGTCTGGTGCTAGGGTTGTTTCCTTGTTAACATTGTGTTGGGATTGTAAGCAAATCCCTGAGTGAAATATTTTGTTATCAGATGAGTACTTTATTGAGTTAAATGAAAATCCTGGAGTGGAATATTTTGTCGAAAATCAATTTACCTTCACTGTTGAAAGGGGTTTGTGTGATAAATATATGGCTTTGATGCATGCGTCCTTTGTAAAGGTGTGACCCTGACAACAATCAGATTAAATCTTGGTGTTTTTGTTCTGATTGGAACCCCAGCATAAAAATACTGAAGAACAGAAAAAAAGTTGCACCTGTCCTTCAGCCATGCAAATACTCTACAGAGTTTTAACTGGTTATGAAACAGTCTCAATTTAATACCGATGCCTCTATATGACCTACATAAGCAAACGAGACCAACAGTGAGAAGATTGGCTATTTCTATTAGTTTCTAATAGTTATTCTTAATACCTGCCACCGGGTCAGGTTTTTCCACGACATCAGACGAAACGGCGCTGGGGTTTGTTCTGGCTGAATTCCAGTTGCTTCAGCCGCTAACTGAAGGTCCGTCTCTGGAGCTGCGGCCGCCGCTCTCCTCCCAGGGGAAGTAGTCTCCTTGCAGCGGGGAGTGAAACGGAGGGAACATATAACCTAACGTTAGGTGAAACACTAGCACCTTTGTCCACAGGGACTGCCAAAATAAACAAAATTAAAAGTTGCTTTAACTATGTCTAACTATGCGTATTCAATAATGTTGAGATTTGGCTGATACTCTACATTTACAATCACAACCAGTTATTCCCAGCCACCGTCAGCCGACATCCTAAATGGCCACCAAGGAGTGTGTGTATCACCCAAAACCCCACTATAAATAAATAATATTGTCTTCAACTCACTGCAACAAGGAAAGCTCTGGTTAAGGCCAATACCAAATTAAGGTTTTGAGAAAACAAAATCTAATTTGTGGCAGAGAGACATTAATGCAACAAATCAGCTCTCTTGTCTGACATTCATTGTTGTAGGCATATTAGAATGTGAAAGTACCTTTGTCAAGACAAACAACTTTATTCTTGTTCACCATTTGGTAGAGAAACAACAACAAAACAGGTTAAATTGTAACATATTGGCAGCCATATGGTGTCTATTTAGGATGTTTTGCAAGCCTAGAAGAACAATTAGAGGAAAGCCTGGAGCATGTTTTAGAAAGTGTAGCTGAGAGACATACAAACTATGTATATACTTTTATTTACAATGAGTAGCAGAAGCATAATCAGGGGTTAGAGATGTTGTATAACCAAAGAGCTCCAGGTTTTAACTCCACGTAGAACTGCATGTATGGATGTAGTAATTGAGAAACATGAAATGGCATAATAGAGTACAAGCATTAGCATTTTAGGCTCCCCGTGATTCATGATTTGCCAATTTGTTTCGCAGAGAAGAGTGTGTATATATAACTCTTTGAGGTGTGGTTACTTTTTATATGAAGTACCATATGTTGTTACACTTCCTACAACAGCTACTGCAGCCATTTTATTTTTTATACTTTACAGTAAGAACACATAATGATTGTTAATTAAGTTTAAAAAAAAAAAGTTAATTAAACTTGGAGTTATTTCTAACAGTATAACCTGCAGGGTCCACTAGGATCAGCTAGTCTGGTGGCTTGAATGGAAATTTTCTCTGTCCCCTTATTTTAGGGAGCTGTAATTTGGGGCTGATGATTTCGGGCCTTATCTACATAGCAGTTAAGTGGTACTTGAGATTGAGGGTTAAATCATACGAGACATTACTGGTCCCTGTGTAAAACATTTCTTGTCTTAGTTCACAGGGAGTAGAGCAATTGCCACACAAGCCATCAGACAGCGGAGATCTGTTCAAGAACATCTAAGCAGGGCAGATATTTTCAAAGTTCTGTGGGACTAAATACATACATTATACATTTAATGATCCTTTTGTCATATCTGCAATAACTGACCTGTCCTCCTAAAATTGTGCAACAATGTATCAATAACATTAAATTTAGGGACCAGTGGTGCGATTTGAGTAATTGGGGAACTTCATCCACCCCTCATCTCATAAACGTTTCTCAGAGGTGATTGGTTTATCAGTTTCAAGGTCCCCTGTCATCTATCATGCTGCACGTGTGAAGCATAATCTGTCAGAAAGGCTGCTGCTTTAGGCACAATGTGAGGAAATTTTCTGATAACTTCAAATTAATGATGAATAGGTTAAATTATGATTGATAGACTAAGCCTGGCATATCGAGTGCCTAATTGTAATATGTTACTGCTTTAGGCTTCTGACTATCAGCACTCATTTTGAATCTTATTTTAGGTTTAAGTTTTCCTCCATAGGATTCATAACATGAATAAAATCAGTGTGGTGACCATGCAAAGCAGAAACAGACAGATGAGACAGCAACAATTGAGTTCTGAATAATATTTTAGGTATTTTAAGGCCAAAATACACCAAGTCCAGAACCATTATCATAATTGGACTATCTGATGGCGTCTTAAAATAAAACCCTACAATACTTTTCATTCAGAAGTCTTGATGTATTGGGAAACAAGACTAAGAGTCTACAGCTGTGCTAGTGGCTCTATAAGACTTAACTCAGTCACAGCCATGCTTTAAGCTTAGCATTAGCATGCTAACATGCTCTCTTTGTTGTTTGGTGATCGAGTATGCTCTGCAACAGAACTACAAATGGTTGGATGTGAGCAAACCTACAGTTGCGGTCAAAAGTTTACTTAAGACTTGTATGTAAGGGTCATTTATTGGGAATTTCAGTGATTTCTGCAACTATTCCTTCACTTTGACAATGATTGGGAATACACTTAATTAATACACAAAATAACAACAACAACAAAAAAACATAAATTTGTTGTTTAAATGTGTTGTTGGTCTTCTAAAAATGTGACAAAAACGGTTGGGTCAAAAATGTACACACAGCAACTTACAGTTCTGTATATCAGGTATTGGTGGCATAGAAAATTCTAAAATGTAAATTAACTTTATGAATGTGCCTCCTCACGTCTTGACAGTTATTATAACTGTATAATTGTTTGACTTGTTTGACTGCATGCATGAGATTGAGTCACAAACCTCACAATGGGAAAGTCCAACGAGCTCATGACAGACCAGAGAAAGTGCAGAATAGGGTGCATTGCATTCTGATAATTATGCTTTATCCCGTCCTCGCTCCTCCGTCCTCCAGCCCGTGCCCAGGAAATTGATCGAGGTCCACCATCATCGGCCATATAATGTGTGGAGTAATGGAGAAGTAAGATTACCTCAGAATTCTTGAAGACAACATCAAACCATCAGCTAGACAGTTAAATCTTGGACGCAACTACAGTAGATGTTTCGACAGGACAATAATCCTAAACAAACGTCAAAAGGAGTTTTGTGACGGCTAAATCAAGCTAAATGTAAGCTTTTGGAATGTCCTTTCCAAAGTCCTGACTTAAATCCATTAAAAATATGTGGAATCCCAGTACTGCTATAGTGTACGTGTATGCAAATTGTTGACTGCAACTGTAGATAATGCTGCAACAATATATAATATTACAGGACTTGCGAAGGAAGAAATCAAGACAGCAGTGACCACAAGGAACATCCCCTCAGCATGCCAAGCATTAGGCACAAACACTCTTATACACACAGACACATTCCCTTGAAATGACACAAACCATCTGTTGGCTGACTGAACCACTGTCATTTTCTCTTTCTCACATGTATCATTTGAAGGTCATCTACCACACCCACCCAGACATAAATATGTGTCTTTCATCATTTTTTTTCTAATAAGCAGTCTCTTCCTTTTCAACTTATCTTCTTTGAAATAAATGAATAAATAAACAACATAGTTGCAAAAATGCACCACACATACAAAGAAAGTAATTGGTTCAATATGGAGTGCCATGTTTTCCCTTGTCATCAGAGCCGTGAGTCCAAACAATAGACGAGACCTCTCTGCCGTGTCTCATTAGTATTTCAGGTGGTCAGATCATCAGATTGTCGGTCTGTCTGTGTGTTGTTTATCTGCCAGAGTTTCCTACCTTCTATCCTTTTATCAGGATCACACCATCTGGCTAGTGGCTCATCACAAACAATAAATATTTCTCTCCAAATTTTGTAAAGCTCCTGCAGGAATAGACAGTGATGGTTCAGTTTAAATTGTAACGACTGAGAGCATGTTGTTGAAAGCAAACAAAGAAATTACAATACTCTAATGTAATATTGAAACTCGTTGGGTCTGGCAAATGTTCAGAAGCAAGATGCTAGGAGTGAAAAGCAAGTAGTTAACCCCTGTTAGGGACTATTAAGTTTGCAATGTGTGCAGCAACTGGAAACCAAACCACGATAAGAACAAACCAGCCAACAGATGTGACAGCATTTGAGAATGTGTGTCTCAGTCTGGATGACAGGCAACAATTATGATATTTGTTTTATGATACAAAGATACTTGAAAACACAATTATACAATTAAGTCCTCCTCTTTTGAAGGAATTCAGCTATTTCTAGATTGTCTTTAATTTTCTTTATCTATTTTTATTCCTTGCTCAAAGCCAACTTGAAAAAGATACTTTATTCAGACACATAAAAGACAGACATAAAGATTTTAGAATTACTCTCTTTTAAAGAAATTCAGCTCTTTCTAGATTATTGTCATTTTCCAACTTCATTCCATCATTAAAAGCAGTAAACTATGTTTTACCCTGCTGGGACATTGGTGTACCAAAGTATGCAGACAGGTCATGCTTTTGAGTTTTGAATAACACAGAAAGAGGTTCGTTGTTACGTATAGAGAGAGGACATTGACCCAGGCGGTATTCACAAAACATTCTAACTAGGAGAAACTCCTAAAAATCACAGGTGTGTCAGTCCTAACTTTAGGACTCCTATTTTTTGGCTCCAACAATAATTCACAAAGTATTTTAGCTCTCAGTCTGAGAGATGTTGGAGGCGGTCCAGAGGACTCCTGAGTCACTGAGACCTGCTCACAGTCATTACCTGTAGCTGCATACTGTGTCTCATCGAGTCATTGTTTTGTAAAAATACAGTGATGAACTTTTAAACACACATTTTGATGGTGGTGAATTAATAAGGATCTAGTGAACTCACCAACAAACTGAAACAATTCAACAACACAGGAGACAATGCCATTTTGCGAATATTAGGAGCTAGTTCATGGAGACAAGCAGTAGGTGGCGCCAATTCTCCACTGGGGTGCCATTAAACCATCGCAGAAGAAGAAGGCGCAACAAGACGATGTAATTGAAATAGCGCCTGTCGATCCTGAAAAACAATGTGGAAAACATGATGGAAATATGGCATTTATGTTTGTCTCATGTATTCATTTGAGGAAGGTTACTCCTCTGCTCGTCGTTCCACACAGATCTGATGTTTTAGTCTGCCACTATTTTTCGTCTCTTCAGTGGAGCAGAAGCTTCAGTGGACGTTTAAGTCACATGCGTCATGTACGTCATTATTTATTCGCTAAATCTGTTTCCATTGCACTTTGTCGCATTTTGCTTTTATCGATACACCAACATTTCCACCTCAGCCGTGCATAAAAACTTTTTTGTGATATTTCAAGAGTGTTTCAAATTTTCGGCATTTCCTCTCCATTTTCTAATGCACCAAATGGTTTTCACAACTCAGTTTGGAGCCCTGATGAACCTGAAATATCTCAGCCTGTCTGAGTTATTCATCAAACCAAAAATGTACTTTTCAGAACCCACATTGTTGGACAGTTTATGAAGAGTAAAAATGTAATTATATAACTGAACCTTGTTTCTCAAGTATTCTTTTATGAATGTTATCTATTCTATCCAATTTAACTCGCACGCCTCCTGTTCCCGTGTATTGATAAATATTTTCTTTCACATTCACTGACACAGACTGGTCCCCTGTCAACCAACCAATGCCGACACATTGAGTAAGTTCACTCATGAAACATGATGTCATCCATAACAACAGGGTCAGCCCCCGGCGTGTTGTCAGTTCAGTGGGTCACTGTTTGAATAAATGGAGAAAAGTGAAACGTGAAAAGTGAACAGATTAATTTAGTTGCCACATTAATAATTATAATTAATCCTCTCATACTCAAAAATTCCTCTCCCCACGTGCTACTGCGGCTCATTTTGTTTTTTCGCGTTGTTTTTCCTTTTTCTGGTTGGGACGATAGCCTGCCAGAACTTCCTGTAATTGTTCAGAATGTCCTACTAGAAAGGATCCGAGCCATGGTTCAATTTAATCCGGACCGAGATGGCCTCTTTTCGTTGGACCAAGATTCGGCTGTTTGGTGTGGACCGTGGTCCGCGGGAGGTTTCACACCTGTCATTTTGGTTAGAGCTAAAGAGTTACAGGGGTAGCCTACATAGAGCCAGGCAAAGGGAAAAAGTAGACATGGAAAAATACTTGAGAACTGGGGTTGTGACAACATCATATCCAGTGTCACTCATCCTAATGATTCTAATGTGGTTGCTGGTGGCAATTTTGGAAATCCCATTCACAGGCTAGGGGTTCAAGTCGAGTAAGTCAGCAGTGTGCAGTGACTGAAGAGTCTCACAGGTTTCACTTCAAGTATACTGTGGTGCTGGCCCATCTCACTTCAGCTGCAACCAGTCTCCACCCTTTTGTCCATATTTGAATTTCTTTCTCAATTAAATTGTCTCTCTAATTATCTTGGTACATGCTGTGTGCACATGCCCTAAGCACGCTGTACTTAATGTTCCGTGCTGCAGCACACATGCTTTATCCCAAGACAAAGAGGGAAATAACATTTCCGTCCTGCTCAGAGATCTTTAAAGAGTACTGTTCTATCATTGTAGTAAAGGTTAAGTCTATATATGTGTGTATATATATGTGTGTGTGTGTGTGTGTGTGAATTATATCTCCCAAAGGACTTTCAACACTGTAATATGCTGTTATCAGGTACAAATGAGTCAGACAGATGTAGCTGTATGTCACTGAAAACTTAATTAAAAAACTTAATTAATTCATTAACTGGCTTAAAACAACAATTTAAAGCCATTATTTAATCTAACCGTGACCACCATCCTTGCCTAAATAGTTTTTGTACTTAAACGTAACCAAACTTTAACCACAGAGGTGGCAGATCAGGAAAGAGTCACGTGAATCATTTCTGTAATGCCCATAAACAACAGTTTTGGAAGGCAATGAAAAACAGTGTTGTCCTGTGGCGAAAATGCAAGCATGGGTTGGAAGGCAATAACAACACTGATGTTATGATTATGACATAGTTCACACAACAGCCAACCCTAAAGTCTGTATATGTTATTATTTACGAATTACATATAAATTACAATGTTCCTTTCAAAATGTTTATTGAACTGGTCGTAAATAGTTTTTGGATTTAAATTCTCTTGTCGTCTGTGCATGTTAATGCAAACAGCTGAAGTGTGCTTTCCTGACACACTGGCACTGGGATTGGTGTGTCAGGGGTTGCAGCGAGGAGAACTTAAACAATAATTGCTGTTAGACCCACGGTGTTCAAGTCAATAATATTCTTTTCACAGCTCCTGGGTACGCTCATTGCTTTCCAAAGGCTTTCGGGACGGCCTCATAGTGATGCAGCGCCTCTTCTGCAGTTTGTTATGCCCGGCCTAGGGGAAACCAGAGCACAGCATAAAAAGATGACTCCCCTCTTTCCCCACTCCCAAGGATGACCAGTGCCACGACAGATGCAGTCCAAACAAAACTGATTTATTCATTAATCAGGGGTACGACAGGCATCAGGGGGAGCATGGCCAAAATAATAAACAAAACAATCTGGGTGAACCAACTAACTCACCTAACCCGAAATAAAACAAAAGAAAATACAGGGATCTTACCTCACTCCCTAACATAAACAGGAGAAAACAAGTATAAAAACAGAAAAGGCTTCTCCCCCCTACGATTACCCAGACTGCTCTTTTTTTTCCTTCAGAAGATTTTATGTTAGCGCAGCAGCTACCGTTGGGGTCCACTACACAGCACAGCATGGCACAGCATGGCACAGCATGGCATGGTCTGGTTGGGAGTCAGGAAGAGAGGAGGAGTCAAACCGGCATGGGCAGGTGCCATTTTAAAGTAGGCGTCATCAGTCTCCCGTCCAATCACCAGCCACCATCTGAAACTGAACATACTGAAGAAACACAGACCAGGGTGAACAGCACCACCCTCAGGCAGGGAGGGAGAACAGCACAGAACAATTACAATCACACTGGAAATACAAACACATTATGACTCAGGGTCATAATTCTGTAGGAGGAGTTCGTTAAAGTATGGAGCCTGTAAATGGTTTTGTGGTGAAACATGGAAATTTGACGCCTTGCCACGCCCACGCCGTTCAACGATCTACAACGAATAGCACAACTTTTCATCATGAAGGTCTTCAGATTCCACTGCCCAAAATTCAAGTTGATCTGATGAATTCTCTAGGAGGAGTTCGTTAAAGTATGACCCCTATAAATGGCCAAAAATATGCCAAATTTTGACATTGAATTAAAAATGGCCGACTTCCTGTTGGGTTTATCTCATGGCACCAAGAGACTTTTTTTTAAGTCTTGGGATGTTACATGTGCCTGCCAAATTTCATATATCTAGGAAAATTGTATGGCGAGGGCTACTTCGTTGAAATTTTGTAGGGGGTGCTTTGGAACCAATTTGCCACACCCAATTCTGAGAACCATATCAGATATCTATTTTTATTGCTTGTGATGTGTGTGCCAAGTTTTGTGCGTTTTAGAGCATCATTAGCCCCTCAAACAAAACTTCCTGTTTCATGGCGAATAATGCGTCGCCATGGCAACAGCGTTGGATGAAAACTCACAATCTTCACAATAAAGCATCACAAAGGTCTTAAGGTTTTACTGACTAAATTTGAAGTGGATATGAGTAAGCTGCTAGGAGTAGTATGTTATAATATAGCGCTTGTAACTTCCTGTCGCCAGTAGGTGGCGCTATGACTATGACTCAGTTTTGGCATGTC
>NTHP01000297.1:519857-567179 GCA_003416845.1 Oplegnathus fasciatus
ATGAAAACTCACAATCTTCACAATAAAGCATCACAAAGGTCTTAAGGTTTTACTGACTAAATTTGAAGTGGATATGAGTAAGCTGCTAGGAGTAGTATGTTATAATATAGCGCTTGTAACTTCCTGTCGCCAGTAGGTGGCGCTATGACTATGACTCAATTTTGGCACGTCGATGTCTTCAGGCCTGGACTCTTGTCCAGCATGTGAAATTTGGGGTAGATTAGACCGTGTACAGCCGAGTTACAACACCTTGTAGTTTCACGGCAAGACATCGAAATTCGCCACGCTGCCACGGTAACACCATTTGATGAAAACTCACAATCTTCATAATAAAGCATCATCAAGGTGTTAAGGCTTTTCTGACCACATTTGAGGTAGATCTGGTCACCCTGCTAGGAGGAGTACATCAAAGTCTAAAACATGACATTTCCTGCTGTCAGTAGGTGGCGCTATGACTATGACTGAATATTGGCATGTANTGAACATACTGAAGAAACACACCAGGGTGAACAGCACCACCCTCAGGCAGGGAGGGACAACAGTACAGAACAATCACAATCCCACTGGAAATAAACACATTATGACTCAGGGTCATAACAAGTTTCAACCGCAAGGCAGAAACTGAGAGCCAATTAAATACATCAGTGAAACTTTGCAGCAACATGAAAATTAATAAATCACCCATTATCTAAACCGCTTATCCTTAGAGGGTCGCGGGGAGCCGGAGCCGATCCCAGCTGGCATTGGGCGAGCGGGACAGGTCGCCAGTCAATCAGACAGACAACCACTCATGCTCACATTCACACCTACAGGCAATGTAGAGTCACCAATTAACCTAACCTGCATGTCTTTGGATTGTGGAAGGAAGCTGGAGTACCCAGAGAAAACCGGGTGCTGAGAGGTGACAGTGCTAGCCACGGCACCACCATGCCGCCCATACATACATAATTAGATTTTGTAGACAGTGTTGTTAATGATTATAAAGTATATTTTACTGCAGAATTATCTGAATTTTATATGTATAGTTTAATTTCCTTTACTTTATTTAATTTTCTAGACTGGAATATTAAATTGAACTGGTCAATCTATCAGAATTAGAGCAAGTAGTAGAAGGTGTACTGTGTATACACATGAAGGAACATACAGTTGCTCTAGCAAGCTAACTCTGTTGTAGGTTTAAAGACTCACCACCACACTCTTGTGTGAGCAGGCTGTCATACAGAGAAATGTTAGCAAGGAATCTGGACTAGAAAGCTTGTTAAAAACGTTATATGTGCGTTGCAATTTGGCACAATTTTACTTTTTTTCTTCACATTTTAAATCCAGCTGAAACTTTGTTTTTACCGGGAAGGTCTACTTTATTTTATCTTTTAGTAGACAACCAGGCAGCAAGTTCAGACAGACATATTTTTAGTGTCCTAATATGAGTTGGCTGCAGTTTGCTTCCCAATATTACTGGCTGCATTTATGGATGGCTGGCTGAGATGGCTGAATCAAAAGCCCACTGATTGGCTGAGTGCTTGAATGGATGACCAGTTAAATAAATCGGCCAGACTGAATGCAGGCACTGAACAAATTGCAGAGCGAAAGCACACAGCATGAAAATACACCTTCCTCTTGGGACAAATTAATACAAATGTTTTCATTTAAAATTTCAATTTTCTATTCAGCTTCATCTGAATCTGTATGAAATCATTACAAGCTGAAATGTATCTAAGCTGTTGACAGGGCGATATGCTAACACTGCAGAGATGTACCAGGTTAAATGGCTTGATGGGGTGACCGGCCTCCTTCCTGTCTGACTGGCTTGACTGAGTTTTCAGATTGACCTCATTTCTGTCTGACTGAAGCAGCAGCTGGCAGCCTGATTGACTGTCTGAGAGATTGACTAGGGGGACTCTTTGATTGACATTTGACTGCTTAGCTTAACTGATGGATGGATGTATAAATAAACACAACAGCAGATAAGTTTCACTCTCATAAAAAAAGAAAAAAAAAACTTTTGGGCATCCTCAAATGAACATTGCAGTCAAGCTTAAAACGAGATTGTTTATCTTTGTATCTTAAAGGTGTGTACATCTGTGTATACACATCTACAGGTTTGTGTTGTGGTTTTGTCATGACTGCTACTTTCTGTCCACAGTCATCTTCATCTGACTTATCATTGTGTTTATTAATGCACAAACCTTTGCTGACCCTTCAGACCCTGCCATTCCTCACCAGTTGTCCTCAGTGTGTACCCATTTGTCCCAGTCACCTGACCTTTACCTGCCTGCACACCTGCCCCCCCTTTACTCTATTAGCTACACAGGACATACATATATATATACTGTATATATATATATATATACTGTACCTGTCCAGTAAAGGCCTGGTCACACCAGCAGAGTTTATCTTTGTGTCCTGAGAAAATAAGAGATGCTGAAAGCATTGTGGGGTAGGGACTACTTGCTGGGCTGCTTGGTGAACTGAATTAGATGTCCAAACATTTCCTGCAGTTTAAAGACTCCAAATCAGAAACGGTTTAATTGCTGGGGTCAGCACTAGCAGCACTAATAATCTCTCATCTAGTCTGGATGGCTTATCTAATAATGTTAAAAAAGAGGCCTGTAACCTAGGCATTATTTCTGACCCAGAGTTGCCTTTTGATGCTCAGGTGACTAAAGTGCTGCGGTCCTGCTTCGTCCAACTGAGACATTTAACCAAGATCAGGTCGTTCCTTTCCTCTGCAGATTTAGAAGAGGCCATCCACGCTTTTACCTCGACTACTGCAACGCACTTTATTCTGGTATCAGAAGGAGAAACCATTCAAAGACTGCAACTTATATAAAACGCTGCTGCCAGGCTTTTAACTCATACTAAGAGAAGCGATCACATCACACCAATCCTGGCTGCCCTTCACTGGTTACCTTAGAGTTTTAGAATTGATTTTAAGATTTTACTGCTGGTTTTTAAGGCCTTGAATGGTTCGGCTCCAGCTTATATCTGTGATCTGCTAACTCCCTGTGAGCCTGATCGCTGCTTGAGATCCTCCGGCAGGGCCCCACTAATGGTGCTTTTTCCGTGTCTGCCTGATCCCTTTTGGTTTTGTTTGACTCTGGTGACTGCCTTCCTGCTGCCTACTGACTAAGCAGAGCGTGCAATTAGCTTTCTGTTCCTGCCTGAGTCTTCTTGTGAGTCTTAATTCAGAGTTGTGAAAGATTTGCTGTGAGAAGACTGTGCAGGGTTTGATGATTCATCGGGTAAGACCATCATCTTATTTAAAAGTCTTGCAAAAACACAGAAAATTAGACTACATACACGTTGCAGTTGTTTTGTTTTTTTTTACACTGCATTAAAGATTTGACATTTCAGCAAGTGAATATATAAATTCTACGAATAAACACTATAAAGCGCAAAGCAACATTAAAAAGTCATGAATGTAATAACATTTTGAGAAAAAGCTCTTAAATAAATAGAATCTGCTCATTCCATGCGTGTGAAGAACACATCAACACATAATCAAGTGTTTCCTGAGCAGTGTGACATTTGGTGCGTTGCTCCCATATTTCAGTTAGAACCGGCGTGCAGCTCCCCTCGGACTACACGAAGCAATCTTTCTGAAGCAATCCAATTAATTCTTTTGTGTCTCTGCAAGAGAAATCAGTGCTTCAAAAGGAACTGCTTGCGATTCAAACAATAATTTATTTAAACAAAGTCTTGTCTGCAGGCTATAACCCTTGTAATAGAGTGCGACTGCAGAATGGAGTAGCAGATCATCAGCATGCTGAAGCGCTTTGAGTGCTGTTTGTTAAGGAGCGTAAGTTATGAAACAGCATGAAGTGTTGACCTGATGTTAACTTTGGATAAAGTACAAACGATGCATTATGTAAATGTCATTTGCATTGTTTTATCCACACCCAGACACAAAACCAGATTCTTTGTTCACACGTGTTTTCTTTTTGAAGATGATCAGACAGCACTGCAGCCTGAAAGAAGCTGCAGCAGTTGTTGCTGCTGATGCTGCCATTGGAGAAATGTGTCACCATTCAGAGTCTTTTATACCAGACACAACAAAGCAATGTTGTTCGGCAGCAACGCTCCGCTAGTCTATCTGGATTTTGTCAAAGAAAACACACACAGGAACACACATTTTTGTGGAGACTCCAGCCAGAGACGCACAGTGACTGCATCACATCGGCAAGAAAGCACGTCTACAACCACAAAGGAATAAATACTGATACTGGAACATCAATACACACACACACACGCATATACACCAGCCAATGAAGCATGGTATCAGTCAACTAACCATGAGTCCCAGGTCATTTCGACTTTCTCCATGGACTGGCAGAAGCGCACATACACACACACAAGAGTGTTTGTCTCACTCTGATGGTCTGTGTGTGTGTGTGTGTGTGTGCGTTGAGTGGGAGTTACTGTAGTGCAGACAGATGCTGCTGTAAGAATTGACAAGCGCATCCCAACCCCTGAGACGCATTGGCACACACACACAAACACACACACACATACGTATATAAATACAGGAAGACGGCGGGTGAGACAGAGGAAAAAAAAGGATAGAACAAAGAATGGGAGAGAGGTAGAAAGAGAGGGAGGTTTGTAAGAGAAAGCTGACAGCTGTCTCGAACACACACTGCTCTAACCCATCCCAAAGGAAAGTGCAATTTATACACCATTTCCCAACCCTCCCGAAGGGAAAGCATCATTTTCTGCAGCATAATAACCAGCAGAGTGGAGGAGAGACAGCAATAACACTTATTGAATAGAAATCCCATCGCTGCAGGATGAGCTCGGCTGTCTCGATGGCTCCCTCTCACGCGCACGCACAAACACACTTGTCTGGCTATACTTGTGAGGTCTTTGAACATTTAAGAGGAGAGTCTGTTGCCCAGACTGTGATGCAGCTTGTATTTACACTTTGGAATGAATGGAAGAAGGCATTGTGGCATAGTGGACACACAGCTTGGTTAATCTCAGGGCATAAACACACCACAGCATTCAGAGCTGTGTGCCAAATACTGGCACAAATCAGTGGCTGTGTCAAATGATCCATGTCACAATGTAACTGATTATAAGGGGAGCTTGTTGAGGGCGCTGATAGGCAATCAAGAGGAGTGAAATGATTGTTACAAATAGCCACAGTGCACGAAAAGTGAGCAGCTACAGACTAATCTGCAGGCTGATTATAGGGATGGCATCATTACAGCAATCGTACAGAAATGAAATGACAGTGAAAACAGAAATGGTTGGATTGATCAGTCGGCAATCATCACCTTCAACAGATGATTGCACCCTATGTGAATGTTATTTAGCCTTAACACGGTTCAGTGTGACATTGGTTATGACAGAGGCTTTGGGAGAGGAGACAGGTTTCCGATGGAGCATTGGAATTTCACAGAGATGAAATGACAGTGATTTCACAGAGCCAACAAGTCATCCAACCTTAACGACAAAAAAGGTCATTTGTCATTTCCCTTGAAAATAGTGTTTTCTCATCTGTTGCCCGAGGAGGACATCTTTTATCATGTCAGTGGTTAAAGTTTGGTGAAGGTTGGGCATGAAAACTGCTTGGTTTGGCTTAAGAGAGATCATGGTCATGGTTAATAGAAACTAACATTGAATGCTGTTAAGAGACAGGATACACTGTTCTCATGTCTAATAATAATGATGTTTACCTGTATGGCACTTATCAAAACCAATGTTACAATGTGCTTTACACACAACGAACAATAAAGACAGCAATAAAATCAAAAAGGCAGAAACCAGTGTAAGATCAAAATCTAAAATGTGCAGCGTATAAAACATAATAAGATGTCAAGCATACCCGACGATGATTCATGGGCTAACTGATACAAACATTCTTTAAAGAAGTGATTTAAAATAAAATAATGATTTAGTCAGCCTAAACTCCTCAGGCAAATCATTCCAGAGCCAATGTGCCCTGACAGCAGAGGCACAATTCCCTCTCGTCTTAAATCTTGACACAGGAACAGCCAGCAGGATTTAGTCTGAGGACCTCAGGCTGCACACATTTTGGTAAGGGTTGAACAACTATGAAATATTAAATTAAAAATTTAAATCAATCCTAAAACAAAAGGGTAGCCAGTGTATTTATGCTCAAAGTGGATCAATATGTTCTCTTTACCTGGTTTTAGTAAGAAGTCTAGCAGCCACATTCTGTACTAGTTGGAGCCTGTTGAGTGATTTCTGGTTTACACCTGTTTCAAGACCATGGCAGTCATCCAGTCGTGAGGAGTCAAAAGTACGTCTTTAAACTTTGGGACAACAATCAGCTCTGCAAAAAAAAACAAAAAACAACTTGAACAGTTCAATAAAATATATTCGACAGCTCTCAAATTTATTCTGCTGCCGGTGAGTTAATGCCACAACACAAGCAGAAATGCAAATGTAGGCATGTAACTGGGGACGGAGGAGGAAAAGAAAGGGAAGGAAGGAAAAAAAAAGTGTATGTGGTAGTATGGATATGTGTATGTATGAACAGAAAGCCTTAACAACACTAAACTAAACCCATCCTGCGAAACTCGCCTGACATGCACCCCAACTGAAACAGATCACGCCCTTTATTTTATTATTATTATTATTATTGTTTTTTGTTTGTTTGTTTTGTTTTGTTTTGTTCTCGCCCTCTCGTTTTTTTTTCATTTGTCCTTTCGTGTGTAAAATTGAAATATGTTTTGTAAATCAATATCATCTGTTGTTACCGTTATATTGTTAGTATGTCCATGCTGTCTATATGTATGCGCACTAATTGGTGAATAAATTTAAAAAAATAAAAATAAAAATCTTCAAACTTTGAAAAATATATCCAAGATTCAATCAATTTAGCTCTGAAGATTGTTTGAGACAATATATGCAGGACTGGATGAGCTTGCTGATATGATATTCAAAACTGAGGCCATAGGACCAAGTTTTACCATAGGCCTGATGTTGTTAGCAATGGCATTAAGATATTGCTTGATCTGTGCATGCAGGTTTTCTGGGCCAATGACAAGAATGTTGTTCTGAATTTAATTGTGAAAGTCTCACCCTTGTTGACTAAACCTTCCACCACTGCCCTCCTGTTCATAGGTATTTTGGTGCTATTATCACGGCACAGGTAGTACTGGTAAAAAGATTTGTTGTTTACCATTAAGCCTTACGGCAGTATCAGCTGCTAACAGGCCACGAGCTTAACTCGATTCCTGCAGCGTCGCTCTGCGTTGTGTTTCAGTTCATTTAGATTAACAAATAGACAGAGACAGAAACTTAACATAAATACTTCAGGGATGTGGGTTATCATACATTGTCCATCACAGTCTACGCCACTCTCCTCTCTTCTTTCTCTCCTCTATTGTCTCTCTGATGTATATTAGAGAAGACCCGCCTTCTTGATGTTTGGCAACCAAACAGAACACTACCACCTTTGCTCCTCAAAGACAACAGCCGTTATCCGCACAGCTGCAAGGACGCATAAACGTACTTGTTTCAAGTGTATAAAGAAACAACCAGTTTTTCTGGTGAGGACAGTCTCTTTAGAGCAAATGCTCAGGGGTTTTGTTTTGTTGAAGCAGCCAATAACAGCTCTGCCAGGTCAAAGTGGTGTTGGTCATTTACAGGGGAGAATACAGTACATTTACTGGGGTTAATTTGGTTGGTAAAGGATTTCAGGGATTTAGCTCACATGCTAGAATCACTGTTTTAATTGCATTTTGATGACATAACATGTAGCAGGTGCTGCAGGATCTCCTGGACATTCTTACCGAAAGCGGTCCTGAAGTGTTTAAAAGGTGAAAATCGTTACATGTGCTGCAGCATAATTGCTTGGTTGGATGCCACTGCAATAAAGGCAGGTTAGTTCAAGAGGGTGAGGTAGAAAAGCTGTAGCTAAAAGTAATAATCCAAATACAGTAGACAATAAGAAGTGTTCAAATATTATACTATTATTTGGTGCGAGCATCCAAGGGAAAATCATTTCGACAAACACTGACATGAGGGCAAGTAGCAACTGTGACCTAAAGTAGTCGATCCAGTAGAAAAATGTGTTGGCTTTGGTTCTGTTCAGTTACACAAGTGTATGTAAGGTTTAGAAACCAACGTGTAGAGGTGCATACACACAGATCCTGTCCTTCAAAGAACAAAAAAAAGCCAATACAGCAATTGCTGGACCAGCACCTAAACTGGAGAAAAACATATTTAAAAAGAATCTTCAAGATTACTACTTTTTTCTAGGCACTGACCTAAACTTTAACCTAACTTAACCAAAATTAATCCTTAATGTAATCTTTATCCCACACCCAGGTATTAATCCTGAATTAACCTTGTAGAAGTGAGGAGCAAACTCCTTCTCTCAAGGTCTAAACCTCAGCTGATTCAAGCCAGTATAGAAATATATAAATAACACACACACGCATGCTCACTCTCTCACACTTTTTCAATCTTTAGTGGCTCTCTACTGCAGGTCTCATTAGGTTTGTGGAAAGAATTACTCTTCTGTCTCTCTTTCTCAACTCGTCCTCCATCTCCCTCTCTGCCTCCATCTATTAAACACTTGAGTGATAGTGAGTTTCTCCCACGGCTTTGCCCCTCTCACCAACTCCCAGCGCTCATGACGAATTCTTCACAATGCTCATGTTCCAAGGCATAGAGTTAAATATAAATGAAGTCATTGTTAAATTCTATTGCTTCTATTGTTGCAGGTACGCTATTGCCCTTTTATTCCAATGAAGGTTTACTCTGCTCACTCCTCTGGTGTCCATGAGGTATGAACATCCGAATCCACTGTATCTTTGTGGCTTGTACTATATTGAATCTGTTGGTCGAATCAAATTTATAATAATTTATTAGTCATGTTTGAATGTGTGTGACACTCAGGGTTTTCACTCAGGGTTTTACAGTTGATTGTTTTGTAATGGAAGTGTATGGCAAAAAAGTATTTCTGGGTCCCAGGGCATCAGTGGGACCTGCAGTTCTTAATGGGCCACTGCCCAAAGCTCAAGAACTGAATCAACGTGAAGTTTAGCAGGCAAGTGAATATCAGTTTTGTATGTTAAGGAAAGGACAATTAAATCAATTTTTTTATCTTATATTAGCTGCACAGTATGTCTTTCACATTATAAGGCTATATTGGCTATGTTGGTTTTGACCAAGGTGGCAGGCCCTAATGTAACATCATCAACATGTAATCCAAGCTTTGACACACAAGCAAGAGTCAAAAAAGTCAGGAAGTGTGTGTGTATGTTTGTTTGTTTGTGGTGTGATTTTGGCCTTGTAGCACACATACATACATCTGTTTGTACGTCTGCTTCTTTTCTCAGAGGAATATACTGTATATATACATAAGCACAAAAACCTTCATTTTTACTGTGTCAGTACAGCCATAATGATAATAATATTAATAATAAACACATCTCTCTCACTACTCTGGTACAGAAAGGCCTTTCTATGCTTTTCAACCTCAGGTTACAGTTGGTTGACTTAAAAATTATGATCGTCCAGGGTAAGGAAAGGTCTTAACCACTGCACTGTGATGGTCCAAGGTAATTTGTCTTATCCAGTGAACTATCATAGAGGCACACCACCAATGTCCTGATCTTAGGACCAATTCTTTACCCCTGTTAAGTATTTGGGAAAACAGCTGTAGAGAGGGTGCCTTTTATTATTACTCAGGTCAGTTTCATTTCAGGTTAAACAACTTAATAATTTAATTATGGAGCAAGGAGGTTCTAAAAATGAGCTAATAGTATGAGCACAACCAGTTAAAACGGACTTCATTCATCTTTTCTGTCCATTTATGTGCATGTGTTTTTGTGTTCGAGTAAAGGTCACATCCACGCATATATGCACACACACTTTTAAGAAAATCGAGATAGATGCAGACACGAACATAAACGCACGTGTTGTACATGGCCTTGCTCAACTATACTGTGTATCAAATCTGAATAAAAGAAAATTACTTGACGATTGGTGACACATTTATGATTACATTTATTAATCAAAATCAAAGACATAATGGCACAATAGTATCTTGAGTGCCACATCTTGCTAATAGGATCAATGTCAATTTCTGTTAATGGCCAGAGAATGCATGTGTTCATACTGTATACATGCATACTAAGAAGCCACTTTTCTTCTTAAGCTCCCCCCCTCTCTCTCTCTCTCTCTCTCTCTCTCTCTCTAGCCACTACTTCATTCTAATGAAGTGTATAATGAAGTTTTGTGGCCTTGTGCTATGTGAGAGCAGGTGGTTGTGGGGTGGTGAACCACTTCACACTGGGTCAAGGACACAGACTCTGTGATTTAAATTGGAACCAGGAAGCAAAATGCCACAAGGTGCCAGGAAACACAGCCATGGCTTGGCAATGCAATGCAGAAACAGAGCCTCAGTGTACTGAAGTGGGAAAAGAGAAAGGGATGAAGATGGGGAGAGACATATAGATGAAGTTTCACTAGTGCTGTTCAACAATAAATTTGGCTTTATAACAAAACCAGAACATACATTTGCTTTTCAAATTATGGCTTGAAGGTGCCCTCTACCTTGCAAAGTTAGCTCAATAGACAGAAAGTTGATGAAAACAGCTGCAAAATATATATAAATATATAAATATATAATATATATATATATATGTTAATATATCTTTCAGCCACACTGAGCACACTGCTGCTGAGCTGTACTCCAGTTGAGGGCAAAGAAGAAAAAAAAACCTACAACTGCTAGTTAGGCATCACTCAAGAAATAACATGACTTTCTCTGTGTTCAGGTACACCAACAGACCTTCTCAGGGTTGTGGCAGGAGAGGGCGACATGTCAGCATTATATCCAGATTTAGGATGTGTTTGTACTGAAGCAGTAGTTGGGGCTGCAACTATCAATTATTTCCATTATCAATTAATTCGATCTCAATTAATCATTTTGTCAATAAAATATCAATAAAAAGTAAATTAGGCCCATTATGATTGGTTGGATAAAACAAAAGATATTCAGTTTACTAACAAGTACGACAAAGAAAAGCAGCAAACCTTCACATTTGAGAGACTAAAACTAGAAGCTTTAAAAACTGACTGCTTGACTGAAACATTTAATTGATTATGAAAATGGTTGCTACAGAAATTATTTTTCTGTAAACTGACTAATCGATTAATCAACTAATTGTTTCACCTTACAGGCACAACTGCTGTCCAATATGGGATGACTCCATATTCAAACCACAAAGGACCTGCTCAGTCACCTGCCTGACTGAGGTCACCCAAGCTAAATGAAGTGTACGGTGATATTTTCTCTATGATTAATAAGCAATGGTGCACCAGCGGTACAGTGATAAATATCTCCTTCTCTGTCGAATGCAGGTCATACTACTTTCCCAGAGAGTCACTTAGATTATTATAGTCACAGATTACATCTCTCCAACACCCCTCGAATGCTAACATAGTCTTCAGTGACGTGGCTAGTTACATATCTACTGTGGAAAAGTCCCATGCTGACCCCACAGTCATTTTTGTCAGATACTTTAACCACACCAACATAACTGTCTAATTTTATGTAACTAACAACAACAAGGCATTGCATTGTGATTTGTAGAAAGTGAAAATTGAGACTGTTTTTAAATGTTTGATCTTAACATCCTTAAGTTAGAAAGAGAGTGAAAGGAAAGGAAGGGGAGGATTATTACAACAGCTTCAAAAGGTAGCTGTCATGAAGCAGCTGTATTTTAGGAAGTAACATTAACCTTTTGCACGTACGCTGCAAGCATCTAAAAAGAAAAACAAAATGTGGCAGTTCTGTGATAATGTAAGACAATTCATCCAAACCAGGAAATAAAAAAGCCATAATAGTTAACATGAACACAGTTGTTTCCGCATGCGTGTTTGTTGATAAACCTTTAGTTGCTTACTCACTAAATACCAAACATCAAATAATCCAGCACTGTTTGAGATGGATGTTCCATCATACAGTAAATATTGTCCCTTATTAATATTATCCATATTAATCTGTTAATCCCTCAGCTACTTAAACATTGCAATGTGCACACAGCCCACAATGTCATGCACTTCACACACATACAAATAGACACTGTGATGCAAAAGGCTCAAACACGCATAAGCTATGTGTGTATGAGCGTGTGTATCTTTACATCTCTAACACACACACTTTAACGTTGGTAATATCAGGAAGGAATGATAGAGCAAGCGCAGACGCGGGTTCATATTATAGACAAACAGTCAAACACCAGAGCAAATACTGCCACTGTTGGCAGTGCAGATGATTTACAATCATCAGTCATCATACTGGATGTTAAAAATGGGTATTCAAGTATACCCTGCTGTTGAGTAAGACAGTCCACACATTCTCTCTTCACTTTGGATTGAACACATTCTACCATTTCTAATGGACAAATCTGGCTGGAAATAGCAAATAACTGCAAATAACCAAAATGATACCTTACTTTTTTTCCCACAGAACCCTTTTTCACTTAATCACAAGCCATTGTTTGCAAAGGAAAAATGCTTTTTAAACACAAGCCGGATGAGAACGGCAATGTCAGTCAGTCTCCAGACTGAAATATCTTAAAAACTATTGGATGAATTACCGTGAAATTTTGTACAGACATTCTCATCCCCACAGACTGAATCCTCCTAATTCCTCCTGACTTTTCCATTAGCGCCACCAGCTGTTGAACATTTTGGTCCAGAGTGAAATGTCTCTACAGCTACTGGAATGATTGCCATGGCATTTGGTGCATGCCCCCCTCAGGATGAACTGTACTGTACACTAATACCTGACTGCATACTGAATGCAGCTGCTTTGCATTTCCAACTCTGTCTGTGCTCCCAGAGCAGATCTGGCGCTATTCTAGCTTGTGTGCCTGCCATGTAACTGCAGTGTCTCGCTTGCGGAAGTAATATATGATAGTACATTTCATTTGTTACTGACTTGGTCCTAAAATATATACAGAAAAACTATTTTTTATTTTTCTCATTTGCAAGTAAGTAGTGAGAGAGAGAGAGAGAGAGAGAGAGAGAGAGAGAGAAAACAGTGACCCCCCCCACTCCTATCACTACAAAGCCCTGCAATGCTAAGAGCTGAGTCCCCTCACTCAGCTGGTCCTGACGCTTAGTTCACTTTCTAACCCTGTCCTGCCTCAGGACCAGTCTGAGAACAAATCAATCAGAGTCAACCAAATTATAACACACCAGAAACAAAACTACATCACCAACAAAAATACAAAGCAAAATGCAGTGCAATCTGGCCCTAAAAAGACAGTAGAGTGCGGCAGATTACCTGACCATAGTGACTGACACTAAATAGAGAACTACCTTGACAAAGTACAGAC
The DNA here is from genome assembly GCA_003416845.1 of Oplegnathus fasciatus. Taxonomy (NCBI): domain Eukaryota; kingdom Metazoa; phylum Chordata; class Actinopteri; order Centrarchiformes; family Oplegnathidae; genus Oplegnathus; species Oplegnathus fasciatus. The sequence continues at coordinate 533,189 of NTHP01000297.1, forward strand.
TCAGTGAGCACAACCTGACCATCGAGACAGGCCGATACAAAAAATCATGGCTCCCCAAAGAGGAGCGCTTCTGCCAATTGCGCAAGGAAGACAAAGTCGAGACAGAGCTGCACTTAGAAAAATAGAATGCACAAAACTCCAGCCAGGCCGGGCTAAATATTTCCCAAAATTCAAACGCAAGCATCCTGAATTTGACCACATAACCAACATAACAAAAATACCAATCCTGTTGGGAGAGCACATCGACAGCTGCAGTCTAGCAGCAGAACATGTCTTCACCTGCCACACTCTGAGGAACAGTGAGTGACCCCCCCATAATATTTTCATATTGTTGCTGATATCCATCAGTTATGTTCAGCTTCCTGTTCTTGCTATTTACATTAGAAAATTGTTGACATGGGTTTGCACCATAATGTTACATAGATAAATAAATAATAAAGCCTCTTTGCATTGAATTTAATTGAATTGAGAGAGAAATAGAGGAAAGAAGAGAGAGAGGGAGGCAACAGAGAGACATTTTCTGCTACTAATATGCACTATTCAGGAAACAGTGATACAATATGGAATAGTACTGTAATCACACGGTGTACAGCCACAAAGCATCTGGTACCACATCTAAATGAGCTACAAACATATATTCAGTATGCTTCTAAAGCACAAAACATATCTGAAAAACAACTTGAACCTATCTTAGAAATGTGGCTGCTAAGGACCAGACGGTCCACTTAAATGCTTCCCATGAACAGTGAAGCCGTGATGGAGATGTTATGGAGACATGAAAGAGCAACGACCAGAACACAATCCGGTGGACGCGAGGGGTAACATGGTGAACATGGTAGACTTAATCTCCGAAACATCTGTATGTTAAAATTTTGATTGCGAGCTGACATTAGCATTTAGCACTCACAGAGCTGCTCGCATGGCTGTAGACTCTAAAGGCTGAAATGCATCCTGTGTAGACAGCTTCTGTCTTTCAGTTGTCCGTCTCTGTGTGCATCAGATACGCCGTATTCATTTGAATCTAGATAATGAACATGTAACTATCCACACATCACTTTTTGTGACATCTCTGTTTAATATTTGCTTGTCAGTTGGGTGGAGACAAATCTGTGATCTGTCGTCAGAGCATCATAACAGAGAAACACAGATAGGAGGAGAGAAAGGGAGAGATGATTCACTCCTTCAACTTGTCTCAGACATCAGAATGAGTCCTCTGAATTATATAAATAAAGCTCAGTGGCGTTTTTGATTCCAGGGTTACAAAAATACCTCTTGTAAAGTTCTCCCTGACATGCAGCAGCACCTTTGTTGAGAGTCATTTCAGCCTTCAGTGTTAAAATAGCCGAGCTCCCCTGCGATAACAGACATTTAATCTGTGCTGAAGAGAGGACTCTATTGTTGGTTGATGGTTTGTTCTTTGTTATTCGCTCAGAAAGACATCAACACTGACATGAGCCTTTTTTTTCTAGCGTATGAGAGAACGAGATAGAATCAGTTTCTATGACAGAGAGATAAAATAGTGAGAATAAACCAGAAGACTGAGCCAAAGAGCTGACAGCTGGCTCTTGTCCACAGAATAGCCTAAACCATCCCAAAGGAAACTGCAAAGTTTGCATCTGCACTGTGTGTGTATATGTGTGTACTTCTGTGTTGAATTGTGAGCTTAGTGTTGATCCTCTGTTACATTAGGGATCGTGTTCAACAGTGTGACTACAGTACAGTGTGTATGTGTGACACACACAAACAGTCGCACACATTCTGTCACACACTCTTTCGTGGATACACACAGACTGCTGTCAAGTGATTCAACTTCATCTTGTCAGATATACTTGGCTATTTCTGACCAGGTTTGTGCCTTTTTACATAATAGTTACAGAAAAAACTTGTCAAAAGTTGTCAAGGGTTTGGAAAAACATCTTAATGTATTACCTGTATTAACATGTTGAGACTCATATTGTGACTACTTGCAGTTGACCTATTGGGCAGAGCCTTCGTTTCTCCACAGTGTGAACATTGAGCTAGTTCATTGATCTTGTAAATCACTGTTTGACCAAATAATCAATTCAAACAACATAAGATAAGGTTGAATGTTTTGTAAAAAAGCTCAGAAAAATGCTCCATTTTATGTTTTTTTGCTGTTGGACTTATTTTATTTAGACTTATTAGTACAACAACAATGAATTAATTTTACTCATTATTACATTATCAGTTGATACACAAGCCCCTGACATGAATCTTGCAATCTCCTTCTCTTCTTGCAGCAGACAGCATGCAGTGATGGTGCATTGCTGCCCTCAACAGGTCAAATGTAGAGTTCAACTGATTGACCTGCAATTTTGTGCATAGCCCAACTTCAATACTCTTTCAATTTCCCAGTCATCAACACCCAGAATGGATTTCAGAGAGTAGCCAACACCTGGTATGGATTTCAAAGAGTAGTCAGTTACTCCAATTTCTCTTTTAGCTTAAATAAGCCATTTGAGTTTGAGTCTGGGTTCAACCAATAAAAAAGATAAATACTCCAGTGAAAAAGCACCACTCTTACTTCCTTTTATAAATTAATAATATATTTTGTTTAAAAATGGGTTGCAAAGAATTCCTCAGAAAGTAAAAGGAGAATCTTCTACACAGAAGATATCTCTTGCCACTGTTAAGTATGAATAGCTACAAGTGACTTCCCCTGAAGTAACATCAAGAAGTCCTCCAGGTTTTGAAGGTGATATGAGGAAAAACTGAACCAAAAATAAATAACTTACTTAAAGATAAAAACAAATAAAAAACTGAAATGACTAATATTAATATGTTATGCATGGGGCATAGGCTGTTTATTTGCCTCAGAGCCTAAATAGACAGTGTTGGGTATTCAAAGATGCATTCATTCTTCTGTGATGAGCACACTCTCCAAGTCGTCAGAAGTCATTTAGACAGTTTGATGTAGAAACATTTTATGTAGCTCATAATAAAATAAATGAAAATGTGATTATCGAAATTTTGGAGACTCCCTAGGAGCACTCCATATTCCTGTTAGGTGGAGCGGTAAATTTAGTTGTGAGGAGAGATTGGTGGATTAGAATGCAAAAACAGTGAGCAACACTGTTCCTAGTTATGATGGAAGTTTCAAATCATCTCTTCACTCTGCTTTATCTTTTCAAGGTTGCAACAAGCTGGGGCCTATCTCAACAGCATTGGGTACACCACGCACAGGTCACCAGTGCATCACAAGACTATCACATAAAGAAATAAAAACACATTTAGACCTACAGGAAATTGACAGGAAACCCATGCAGACACTGTAAAGACACAAAACATCAAACAGAAAGGCCCCAACAAGTATGTTTATTTAAGCGTATATTATATTTAATTAAGCTCCACTGAGTTGCTGCCACCTGTCAGCCTTCATCCACATTCATTTCCTTCAAAATGTCAGCATATCATCAATAAACCTGTCTGAATTGACCACATTTTCTTGGAGTTTAAACCTTGTATGTGCTGTGGAACCCCCTCATATAGATTATCAATCTGTCCAAGGTCCTAACCACTGAGGGTGTAACAAACATGAGCCCATGGACCTACTGAAAACAACCTCATTCACACAGCAAATGCCACCGATGGACATTGATGTTTGCTATCGTGCCTACACTCAAGAGGAGCAAAAGTTACCGACTCGTACATACTTTAAATTCACTCTGATAGCTTGATCATCCCTGGTTATAATTCATTAATTCATTATAACTCATCTATCAAAGAGAAGCACGAGCAGTTTAGCCAAGGATCTTTATTAGTGCTAATTTGGGAGAATCATCTCCCAATAGAGGAATAAAAGACAAGTAACAAACACTAAGCGGGGTGGCAATTTCATGATAAATGGTCCAGTCTGGTACTGTCTTGTTTATCATTTCAATCAGTGATAACACATATTTCTTGCCTTTGGTGTAATAGTGTTCTGAGCTAGTTTAGGTAAAGGGAGGCTAAGTTTCTATCCATGCTTTCTCAGACCAAAAGCTAAAATCTGTGTTTTGTCCTTTTGAAGTTGGAGAAAATGTTCAGGGTCATCCAAGCATTTATGTCAGAGAATGCAGTATTTAAGGCAGTTAATAGCAAAGGCTAACACCTTGTTTACACCGGCCACATAGCTACAGCAGGATGTCAACAGCAGCTGTAGTCCTCAGTGTCTACTGAGGATGCATAGAGCCCCACTACAGCTATGTGGTAAGCCGTATTTTGGAAGCGCTCACAGCCCAACATGCAATCACTGTACTAATCACTGAAGTAAAATAGACTTGAAGCACAACATTATGCTTCAGGTCGCAGCAACATGCGTAAAGCGCAAGTGAAATGTAAGTTGTCCAGTGTTGACAGCCTGTAAATAGAAGCAGCTGTGTAAAGAAGGGTGTCATCTGTATATCAGTTATAGCCAATACAATGCTTGTGGATTGTGATCTATAGTGTTAACATGTTATATTGCCTGTAAAGCCGGGCAGACACAGATACAGCCCAATTTTATCCCTGAATTGGTTGCCCCCAACTATTTTTAGAATCGTGTCAAATTTCTGAGACCTGAGAGATGGCAGAGGCCAAGGAGAGCTCTCCCAGGCTGTGCTCTCTCTTGCTGGGTAGCTTCAACACATCCTCATGGCCTCCACACCTTTTTAGTTTGGTTTGGGTTTGCATCTGTTACAACACTCACACACATACTTTCATCCATCCATCCAGGCCTCACTCTACTGACTACATCCATATCTTCACATGCCATCTTATTTTCTTATTAAATAAATGAATTAATTTGGCTTGTGGAACTTTTTTTTGTGTGTGTCTCCCTCTTGTTACAATGAGTCAAGTTTGTAACACCTGACTTTTTCCTCTAGCGTCAATATGAGATTGACATTTGTGGTTTTACGGGAAATGTCTCAACAACTATACTGGACAGATGAAACTTAGGGGCTTTCTATCAAAAGCAGACTTTGAAAAATGAATCCATGCATTTACAACAAGTAGACTAGAAATGGTCAACTACTACACTTAATTCAGAATGCAGCTGCACACATTCTCACCGGACCGAAAATGTCACATTAACACATCACACCTGTTCTTAGATCTCGGCATTACCTCCCCATCAAAACTAGAATCGATTTTACAAAATGTCTTAATGGCCATGCTCTTTAGATATGAACCAGCAAGAACAGGGCCACAGGCGGTGGTCTTTTAACCATCCCTCGTGCTACCTCTAAAGCAGGGGAGGCTGCCTTTTGTATCTATACCCAAAGTAGATGGAACACCCTGCTGAGGACCTGAGAGAGGCCCCTACACTGGACTCTTTTAAATGCAGGTTAAAAACTTTACTTTCCACTACAGTCTATGACTAAGTTCTTGTCATATATGTCAACAAGATTTTCTTCTCATTTTAGGAAATGTTACTGTTACTAACAGTTACTGTTAATGTTAAAGTGTTACTTTCAACTATAAATCACGGTTTGGACCTTTAAGCAGTTCCAGTGGCCCATTTTGGCCTGATGACCTATTGAGACACTCCATGAAGGATGCTGTCATTTAGATTAGCAATTACCTGAAAATAAATAGCATAATCAATCTTGTTCATTTCAAAACACCTATTATGTTGATCGAGGGTTTGTGTTATCTGTCTTGATTGGCTGGATGTGTGATTAATGTAATGTGATTTTCAGAATGTGAGACAAATCAGTTTTGATCAGTGGCGTAAGTGGTGTCAGGGTCTGTCTCATCATGGCTGTTTACCGCCGTTTGTCTTAATTGTTGTATCTGTTGGCATCTCATAACCATCATCTGCTCATCTGCTCCCTCTCTGCATGTTTCTTCTCTTAGTTATTTTCTTCTTTCACTTTCTGTTCTGTTATTTATCACAGTGGCAATCATACAGAAAATAAACATAATTATTCAGAAGAAAATTCCCAAATTGAATGATCTTAGTCTTACTGATGCCTGCTCATTTACCCATCTTGTCTCACTTTCCTCACACACCGTCAACATACACAGAAAAAAACATGAACTTGACACATTTTCACCTCACATGTAATGCGTGTACAATGCTGCCATTTATACCACTAATTCTGTAAGCACATGCTGCATAGTGCAAAGAGTAAATCAACATGCAGAATTGTGTGGTAGACAAAAGACAAAAACTCACTTTAGTTTTCAAATGAAACTAATGTGAAACATGCAACTTCATTAAAACTGCACTAATCAATATTTTTGCATCAACGATGGATCAAACAGCTAATAGTAATGTGAGAGGAGATGGTCTGTGCGTCCCTTACATGCAGAGAGACATCTCGATGGGGAATATAGCCGTATTGTGAGGCGTGCTATAGATGAAGAAATGCACTTCAGCTACTTTCTTATGTCAGCTCCCCGTTTTGATGAACTGCTGCATCGCATCGAAACACACACATAGCATGGACGGACCCACAGAAGCCTGGTCAGATTGCAAGAGCTGTAACTTTGAGGATCCTTGCATCTGGTAGCAGTCAGAAAAGCGTTGCTGCTAGCTACCAATTAGGATCAGCAACTGTGTCACTGATTGTGTCCGAGGTATGCTAGGTTATCTGGAAGGCACTGAGGAAGGACTTTGTGTCCATGCGAGAGAGAGTGACGGTGGAAATTTCCAGGAAAGAATTCAGTTCACAACGATGTGGCCCTATCCAGGTAATGTATACTGACAACAACACATTCCCTTAACATAATGCACACTCAAATGTATGCTACATTTTGAGTCCAATGATCCTTACAATGATTTTGGATTCAGCTTTGGTGAAATCTTTGTTTAAATTGTGCAGTATCACAAAAAGCATTTAGTGCCAACTTTGATGCTATCTAAATTTTTATTTTGGTCTCAGTGTTTTTAATTAATTACAATGTGGTCTAATGTGTTCACTTATTGTTTGCTTGTAGGTATCAACCTTAATGATGAACAAAAAGTCTACAATGTAGACAATGTGTTGCCTTACATAATACACCTACCTACACCAATGCAGCAGCCTCTCCTACAGCCAGATACATTTCACCTACATGTAATTTTGTTGATGGGACAGCAGCGTCAGGGGAGCTTCTGCCAGGTGAATGGAGGAGGTGGGTTGCTGGAGACAACAACCTGTTGGAGCCAGGACGACTCTCACCTGTGAGGGCATCACAGGCTGCAATTGCAGTTGGAAACGACCTAAAGTCGTACTTCCAGACACCACAGGCAGGACACAGTCATTAGGAGAGGTTGTTTGAACTAGCGATGTGTTTTGTTTTTGTTTTTTTTGGTGTGAAACAAGCCACACACACATACACATAAACATTATAAATGCAAATACTTTTATTTACACTATTTTGTGTATTGTATTTGTGTAATTTTCTGTTCAAAGCCAATTTTCTTTCAAATATTATTCATTAGTCATTTTACTTACACTAATGAGCATTATCCACCTTTAGGACAACATACACTGGCAAAAGACCTTATCTGGCTAATAGTGGCAACAGCAACCCTTAGAAGGTCTGTGTCTGCCTTGTGTGTTGTTGAATATCTATGAATGACTGGAAAATTCCTATTTCAACATCCTTCTTTACAACCTTTTCCTCACGGTTTTGACTGTCATTCCTGTCAGTTAACCATATTTTACTTTCTGGAGCCTTTAGCATCATATTGTTATCTAGATAATCAACATTTTATAGGAAGACGAACAGTTCCTATAAATAAACATACTGTATGACAGGCCTTTTTCACGGAAGACATTTTGACATGTCACAGTAGGAAAAGCACAGGTATAAATAATAAAACCAATGATGGCTGAATTCCATGTTGCTGCTTCAATTTCAGGCTCCTGGTATTGTTCATGCTGACTCACTGTCACACTGTTATTATTTACTGGAACACCTCAATAGAACAGAGCCATCGTTAATGTTACCAGTAACACCTGTGCTTCTACTACTATGACAAGTCAGAATGTCTGTTGTGAAAAAGACCTATTGACACATAAGAAAGGAACACTGCAACCTTGCTTAACTTAACACTCTGAAACATCATTAGGGTTCCTGTCAGAGTTTAGGACTCACTTTGATGATGCAGTAGTGCATGCTGTTATGTCTGACACTGCTCTGTATAGCCGTGTTTCCACTAAGCAGTCCGGTTCAGTTCAGTTCAGTTCAGTTCGTTACACATTAGAACGGTTATTTTTGTGTTTCCATTGTCAAAAGTTGTGGATGGTACCAAAAGAACCGCTCCATACTGTACCCTTTTTTCGTCACCCCTCTGTTGAGGTACCCGGCACACTGACCCGGTACTAAAAGGTGGAGCTAGAAACACTGCAGTCCACTGATTGGTCAACAGAATCTTCACTCTACCTTACGTGCAGAGGTGTACTGCTGCTGGAGCGAGGCCAGCGAGGCTCTGGGACTTTTTTCCATGTGAGGAAACAGAATATTCGCAGTTCACATAATCTGGTTTAAATTCATAAACATTTATTAAGCNATACCGAAGTGCTTAATGGAAACACGGCTTATGTTGCAGTTTTGCAGGTAACCTGGAACTCCTCCCTTCATCAGCCCCCTTTCTGGCACCTGTTGGCTGGCCTTTTAAAGCCCTCTCTAGCCCCACCACTCTCTCTCTCTCACACTGCAGCCAGCATCAGCAGGCTGGTTATCAGCTTTGATTCCTTTATGTTGCTTCCCTCTAGCAGGGGTCGTAACACATGCACAAAGTAGCTTTTGGTAACGGATGATGTTTGTGACACTTTCTATACTGTGGTTAGAGGAGTACAAAGTGGCTAACAAAGCTACCTAAGCTACCGAAATACATGCACTCCTACCATGTTCAATCATATCCTGCTAATAACACTCTGAACTCTACTATTTTAAAACAATAAAACAAGTTCTTGATCAGTTGGTAAAAGATTTGAAAAAAAAAAACCATAATCATGTTTGATCATGCCTGAAGATACAAACTGCACGTCTCAGAGTGAAAGATGTGTTATTAAAGACAACGTGACTCCCTCTTCACATGCAGCAGTCACATAGTGGGGATGATTGGTACCATGTGGAAAATCACACGTAAAGTCATATTTCAACACACATAAACACACTGTGATATACTATGGCTACAGTGCGCGTGCGCACACACACACACACACACACACACTACTTGTTGCTAGGTATGCTGTCAGGCTGTCATGTTGGATTTACCAGGAACACACTCAGTCAAGTGGTTCTAAGAATACGTGCAGGGAATAATTTCTAAATATTGATTCCTCCCATGTAATCTAAAATTTATTACAGGGATGATCTTCAATCCAAATATTGAGTCCTTTCCAGCAGCAACCTTCTAAAATTACTGCAGGGACGGCCTTCCATCCAATTAGAGTGCAGCCATGGCAAAGTGGAGTGCGGATCTTGACAGTATGACACAATATGCAGTAGAACTGACTTGGCAGATTAAAGTGGGTTTCACCATCAGATTCAATGACAACAATTGAAACATGTAGAAAAAAAGAGAGAAAAAGTTGAAAGGAAGACTGTAAGTACAATATTGATTTGAATCACTTCTGCAGAAGGCAGTTTGCACTTTTCCCACTCGATAGCTTATTCTTTGAATATTTCAGGCTGAATAACAGCACACACAATGCAGAGTGACAGGAAAGATGGAAGAGCCAGAGCTGCACCCATAACATTAGAGGTTTATGATTTGTCCATTACCCACCAGGATATGACTTTTTAAATGGCATTTCAGCTATAGTGGTTTCAATAGAGAATGTCATGAAATATGAATTTGCGATGGGTCTTAATAATGCAGCCATTATTAAACATCAGCAGTCATTTGTCTGTTACGCTGGTGAAAGCATGGACAGAATAATTTCAAATCAAAAGAGAAGTGTGAGAAGCACCCAGACAAAAAGCTCTCCTCATTGCCATGCTGCTGCATAGCACTGAGGGCCGCACATTATTTCCACAAAAATGCACAATACTGAGTACGTTTACTCAAGTACTGTACTAAATTACAGTTTTTGAGGTACTTTGTACTTTTCTTGAATATCTTGAGGAAGAAATATTTTACTTTTTACTCTACTACATTTATCTGGCAGCTGCTGCACAGTGGTATGTCCCTGGTCAAGGGGACACCTAGACATAAAATGCTGTGTGACTCCCCCACTGTTCCCAGTCCCAAGAATGGCCAGCTGCACAGTATGAGTCGAAGTTCAAAGCTGTATATTATAAACCTAAGACGAACATTGCCCAAAACTACAGGCAAAAGTCTATCAAACCCTAAACTTACATAACAAAAACAAAATTTAAAAAAAAAAAAGTTTAAAGATGTCTTTAAACTCTTAAATCAAAAAAAGGGAAAATATTCAACAACGAACTAACACAACACATAGTCCATACAAATTTGCCTGTTCAAAGGCAGAAAACTGCTTAGAGAAACTCTCATTGCAATACACACGAACTAGATGCTTCAGTTGTTGTGGCAGAGGTGTGGCAGTCACCCTTACACACACATGTACATACTCTAAGCAACAGGGGAGGAGGAGAGAGATCTGTCAAATCAAACATCGAAACAACTATGACCCAGGCTCACAACAATAGTTACTGCTTACTTTTCAGATTAAGATCTTACATAAAACATATGATAAGGTTATAAAATATTTCACCAAAAAAAGTTAAGATCAGAGCAAAGTCCCCAACATGAATACAAATATGTGTAGAAGAGTTATTTTTTTTCTCTTTTCCCCTCCCATTAATTATCTCAGGACCCCTCAGATTTATCTTGTGAATCTTTGAAGGGGCCGGACCCCTAGGTTGGGAACTACTGTACTAAACTAAATGACTAAAGAAGTGCAAACGGTAAAATGCTGCTTACGTCTGACACGCTGATACATCAGTATTAACAATCTGATAAGGTCAGATAGAGTAAAATATCAGTCACAAGGGACATTTTACTAAAGAACAGTACATTATTGGGGTTTTTTTTAATAATTTTTCCATATTTTATTGTCAATTTTATATTTCTGCTTCTTGACTTACTTGCTTTCATCTCTCTTTATATTTTCTACTTACTATGTTTATTGTTATGCACCATTAAACCAAAGCAAATTCCTTGTCTGTGAAAACCTACTTGGCAGTAAACCTCATTCTGATTCTGACATTTTGTTGATACTTCTGTACTTACATTGTCGTATTGGTACTTTTACTTAAAGAAAGGATGTGGGTAGAAAAAAAAGGTAAATCTCCACAGACAGTGGTGTAAGCTTGTTTTCAACCAAAAAGAAAGACAATAAAGGTAAAGACAAGACAGAAAAAGACACCATGTGAATACAGTATAGTATCAAGCAAGCAAATAAAACATTTTGATGAACTCTATTATTGTGCTATCCATAATAATAATAACAGTATAAGTTACTGTATCCTACCTGATAAAAGACAGAAAATGTATTTGGTATCTTTGTTAAATAAGAGCACCGAGCCTTTATTGCCTTATAATTGATTGATGTTCAATTCTAGCATCTTTTTTATGAGAATATTCTGACTACACATTGTCATCTGTAAATCACAAAATAAAAATACTTTTTTTTTTCAGTGAAAAAAAATGAAGAGTCAATCAGACTGCATACAGCGCCAGCAAGCTTCACCAATCAGATGGTAAAACAGCATGAGCCTGAGAGGTGAAACCCAGGGAAATAAATAAATAAAACATTTGCTGCTGCTCATAAAGCTTATGAGGCTTAAATTGTTATCGTGCCTTGTGTGATGAGTTATGCTCCCAGATGAGCAAATTATCATTTTTATCAAATCAAACCTTCACTTAATTCGGACATCTGGGCAGTAAAAAACAGTTTAGAGAGATTTATTGAGTAAATTGAACTGAAACTGTAAAAGTGGGGGGGCACAAAAACAGGATTTTTAAAAGTGAGGGAAGCACATCCCCCTTGTGCTCAGAGGAAATGATGCCCTTTATGCCACAAAAGTTCATCACAGTGTGTTACGTTACACAATGAGTTACCGCTGTAATATCAACCTATCAATCAGTCTTTCATCTTTGTGGTTGAATCTGTCTAAAACTTTACAACTTCATTTAGGTAGAATTCACTGCAGGACAGTTGTCTTGAAACTGGCGACTTGGTGTGTATGCAGAGACTGGATTTTTCCGGTAAGGGGTCAATCAGGCGGCAAATCCTACTGTCTTGTGCACTTTAGATCAAAACAGAACATGCCGTCTTACCAAGTGTGGAGACAGTCACGGATGGTTCTGGAGAAAAGCTCAGGAAAGCGGCTGTCTGCTGCTCTCTAACAGAGGTGGGAAGTTCATCCTTGAAGTCTCCAAAGTGTTTTCAAACAGCATTTTTAGCTTTACAAGAGAAAGGATTTCAGGGATGAAGATTTATTGGTTGGTTTGGCAAATGCACGTAAACTTTATTTCCGAACCAAACAGCACAGCGCAGCCACTTCCCTGAGCTTTTCTCTGGAACCATCTGGGACTGTCTCCCTCTGAGAGGATGAAACAGTCCTGAATGGGGATAGCCACGCATACACATTTGTGATGTGTTCTAGATCATTAATTTCTGGCTGGACACTGCAATGAAGTCATGCCTTCAGCGTCCAGGTCACTGTATACAACAGATCCTAGTTGCAATAGATTGAGATGTGCGCACCAATTGGAACATGCTATGGAAAAAGTGGACTTCATAAAAGTTTTGAATGGCTGAGTAACAAACTTGCAAATCTTTGAGTCCTTCTTGCCAATAATCACAAATAATGCTGGAATGCATGGATCTCTCCACGCCCAAAGGCTCTGGAGGGACAGCCATGTGGCAGATCAAAAGGCACATTCACCCACACAACTTACTTTATTACAACTTACTCGCAAGGTGCCAAATACCCCACGCTGATTTCTCAAACACAACCATCTGTCAGGCAGGATGTCAGCCAGTCCTCGACCAAGCCATTATCCACCACTGTCCAGCCAGGCCAGCTTTTGTCCACCATTAGTATCCAGCCTCAACCACTCATCCATCTATTACAGCCATCATGCTGTTTAGTTCTCTCAGTGAAAGGCCAGATTCTTAACAGGGCCTCATTTAGAACCAATGACTCTCCATTAAATCTGTTAATGTGTGTACAGAACTTGCCTGATTTCTATTTATGAAATACATTTTATATTTTAGCATTAAAAGAGTCTCACCTCCTGTCCCCAAATGGATTACTTCATTTATGTCTCCACTACTTAAGCTGGTTTCGGGACACACGTCTCCAGGATATGAGAGGTAAAAATAAACTTTAAATGTACTAAGTCATAATCAACACGTTTGTTGTATTTGTATACTTCGGCTGGAGCTGTGTTGCTGTGATTGTGTAGTACTCAATGAGCTTTCAAAATCATAAAAAGCTGGAGAATAAAGAATAATGTTGCTGATTTTATTTATATTCCATTTCATGCTTACAGCAGTTTTACAGCAAGAGTGAAATAAGAGTTACTGGATTGCCAGTAATACAGTAATTATGATATTGTTGTTGCTGTGGGTGTACTAACAGAAAAGAGCAAAAGCACACCATCATTTGAATTAAATGTGACGATAAGATAAGTAGTAAATAATTGTATGGAATTACAGTTGTAAGTAACAGTAAGTGGTAAATGAGTGATTGTCTTTGCAGTTCATGGTCCTGTCTAACACTTGACTTAACAAAGCGTGACACTGATTGACCAGTATATTACCCAATCAGGTGAACATTCTTTTGTGTCATAGACCAACTTCAACCTTCCTTTACCTCATGATGAAGCTGTTGAGGGATGTGGCTCAAAGACTCACATCTTTCACACAATTATACCACATGCTGGTAGTGCAGGGCGGGGTGTAAGCAATCAAATCACTGACAACACAATGCATCTGTTCTCTTCTACTTCTTGGTCCGATCAATGGGCCTCATGCAGGAAGCGGTTTTCCTCTTATTTTTGTTCGTGTCCATGATTTGTTGTTATTTTGTTAGTACCCATTGATTTCTGGAAAATTTTACGAGAGCACTCTTACCAAGATAAGAACATCTCGTTTTCACAGTCCACAAATTGTTTGTCCAAAAAAAGGAAACATAAATTTTAAATTAGAGAAACATTTTTAAAAAATGCATGAATATCATATAATCAAATTTAGATTATTATATGTTTTAGAGTAATTATGATGATTTGGATTATTAAATTCATGGGCTTAAGAAATACTATTGGTCCACTGATCCCAATTAAGACCATAAAGACCCTTGGATGATACTGTGTGTGTTCAGCTTCTGAATGGCTTACATACTGCTCTTAGATGCTTTGGCCATCCAGGCCTTACGCAGAGAGTATTTGCACACAGCACAACACCTGCCCTTATATAGTCTTTAGAGGGCGTTACCTATGCTAAGGGCAAACAATCGACCATGCACCTCCAATTTATGATCAAGTAGGATTCATCATTCAGCACACCTGGGTAAGAGCAGATTTGGATAGTTAAGAACGTTTGGTGCATCTGGAGCTGACTTCTCTTATTTTTCCTCTTAACAGAAAATTAAGAGAAAAAATAAGAGAAATTTAAGAGAATGTTGCTGCATGAGGCCCAATGTTTCTCTAATATTCTCGTGTCCCGTCAACTACAGTTTCTTTGGGAACTTAAAAGTTCAAGTTAGTTTGTTTCAGTGCATAATACCGTGTGAATCACTGTAATAATTGTTGATTAACCCTCCAGTTCCATTTGCTATACGTATGAGTACACTCCCTGACTGACACTTTATTAGGTACATCTATACAATCCAATGCAATCCAGTACAAAATTCTTGTCACATATTGTACATTTATAAGGCTTATAATGGTCAGTTTTTGTTAACATTTTCTGAGAGTATGTTTATTGTTGTATAGTTAGTGGTGGTGTTGTATGGGACTTTCCAGTTGTGTAAGGCCTGAACTGTTTGTAATGGGATGATGGCACTCTGAGTGCTACAATTAGACACTAAATCAGTGATAACTAGCTGTGAACAGTCTCTGGCATCCCTGTGGCTACTCAGTGGAGCTCATTTGCCAGGTACCTACTGATTTAGGTGTGAGATCATTAAACACAAGATGCATCGAATTGTCCCCGTTTTTGTGCTCATACATATCTTTATAGTGCAGTGAGTGCCAAAACATAATCACAAAAAAAACTTACTATAAGTGAATATTATGTTGTAAGAGCAGGTACTGTCTGACAAACAAATGAAATATGTTGTCAGTGAACATTTAGCAGGTTGATAAGAAATGTAATTCAGGCAGCATTACATTTCTCTCAAAGTATGTTTGCTGTTGCAAATTAGTAGTGTCGAAATGTCATTTCTAGGAGACAGGGTTGTATTTTATATCATCCTTGGTGCTAAGTGCTCATTATTGTTGTGTTCATGCATTGCATCTTCCATAGAAAACTTGTCAGAGACTGTAGGTAGTGTACTCTTCTAAATGTATTTTTTTTCCAACCCCAAAATATCACAATGTCCCAAAAGAAAAATGCAGGTGTTCAGAAAATGTTTAGTTCAGTTTGTAGTGTCACACTTGCAAGGGGAAAGTAAAGGTAAAATGGCAAAATGTAAGAAAAAAAACATGTAGTTCTGCTATCAAAACATACAGTATATATGAGCTCAATAATGAGGACAATATGATGAACTTTTTTTGCACAAAAACTGTTTGAACTTTTGTGCTTTGTGTTAAACATTCATTGCATGGTATGTGTTTATGAAGGCATTCTGCAATGGAAGAGATGTTACCCTGCTAAGATTATCCTAATTATTAAGTGGATGCTCACTTTTGCATTTACCATGGTGGTTGGAGGCTCCTGTTCTAAATGCGCTTGCTAACACTAGAAATCAAAGGATAGTTGTGCTGCTCACTGAGCACTTATTTATTTTGCTTACTCCGACTATGAGAAAGTTCAATTTGGTATCTTGGTGCTTGTGTTAGTTGAGTTGTTACATTTCATCAGAGCATGCACCACTCGTTTAACCCCGGTTGTGTTCTGAACCAGGCTGCGTTTGGTTGCTTTGAGCTGTTCTATAAGAGTTCCATAGTTATTCTCCATTAGAACACTGCTCGACATCCTAGCATGCGAGGCTGCAAAGCTCAGATCAGAATCATAGCAGGGGGTGTGCTGAATCTCCACAAGGGGATGGGTAAGTCTCTGTAAGAGCTAGTTGAGAGATTCTGAAAGGAAAGTTCTGTAACATTAAAAACATTACACTACAATACTACAATATTTTAAGCATGAGGCAGTTATTAGCAACATGCAGAGTTTTAACCTAGTTTTAACCTGCAGCAATAGTTTCAACTCTTAGTTTTACCTTGCATTTAACCCTGCAAAAAGACCTTTTTCACAGCAGACATGTCATAACAGGAAAAGCACAGGTGTAACTAATCATCATCAGCCTCAATAATGGCTGCATTCCATTTAGGTGTTCCAGTTTCAGGGTCCTGTATTTGTACATGCTGGCTCATTGTCAGGGCAGTCAATAACGTCATTGGCTTCACCTGTTGTTCTGCTACCAAAAGTCAAAATGTCTGCTGTAAATAAGGTCTGTTCTAATACTGTAGTATTTGTTCTTCACAGCTATAAAATACTGAGAAATTGTTGAAAATGTTGAAGGAACTTATGAAGTACCAAAGTGCCCCCTTATGTTAATAATTTACTGACAGACATCGTCAGCAAGGGCCACAAAATGATATATGTTTACGTTCCCCAGGGAGACTGTTCGTTTCCTATTTCCAACTTACAGTCAACATTCACTAACCATATCCACATGTCTACTATTGTAACCATGGCGACGAAGCTCCTCTAACCTTAACAAAGTTAATTTAAACCCAAACCACAATATTTCTCCAACCTTAACAAGGGGTCTTTGTACTTAAACCTAACGAAAACTTAAATATGGCATTGTCACAGTAAAAAACATCATACAACAGTGATTTGTAAAAGTTTTGGAAGGCACAGACAAACAGTGTCATCCCGCTGATAGAGGCATCAGATCAAGGCATGGACAAATAATGTATTTTGTCTTTTAATTTGGAGGAGTTGTTTAATGAATAAATACTCAAAGGAGTTTCATATTAGCAGCATCGATAGTGTCTGTGTGTAAAGTGCTGTGTTGTTTTTTTTCCCACCACATGCAGTTCTTAAGAAGTTGGACAGGGCGGATGGAGGGTGTACAAATTGTAGTGCAGTGCAAGTGCAGTGCAACAAAAGCACTGTGGTTAAGGTTAGGGAAAGATTCGGATTCAGTTAAGAAGTTGCATTTAGAACAGAAGTTGCTTTAGTTGCAATCACTATTTTTTCACAAAATGTATTTGTTGTTGCAAATTAGTAGTATATAAATATCATTTCTCGGGAGACAGGGTTGTGTTTTCTATCTATCCTTGGTCGTAAATGGTCGTGATTGCTGTGTTCGGCGTTGTAACTTGCCAAACACTGTGGCTATCTGTTGGTAGTGCGGCCGTTCAACCACGGTGGCAAAATTCTCATACTAAATGCTTTGCTGTCGAGCGGAAAGCTTGCATGTCCAAAACCATTGCTTTTCAGGAAATGAAAAAAAAAACTGTGTTTTTAAAATAACTTAACACCGTGTCATCAAAGTTGGTATTGTGTCTTTATATATGGTCAGACACTTTCATGTGTCATTATTAATATTTTACCAAAATCAAGCTGATATGGAGATACAACTTTTTTTTAACAGCGAATGTCGAGATACGTGTTTTGTCTGTCATTGATTAGAACGGCCGCACCTGAGGCAGCAAGTGCATCGCATTACGTCATCATCAACTTACAGGTTACAAAGTTTATTGTAGCTATGTGTGCGCTCCTTTTTTCCTGTCGTTGAAAACATTTGGCCAAAATCTCTTGTTATAAAACATTAAATGCTATGAATATGCTACTGAGGACAGTGTTGACTATGACTAGACGGCAAATGCTAAACTGCACTCCAACCGTGGTTTGCCTGCACTCTTCTCCACTCCCACATGTCTCAGGCCTCAAATACATAAAACATTAGCCTTTATAGACTTTGTGTTTCTTGAGTAAAGAAAACGCTGTACTTATTCAAATAGCCAGTTCTTTATTTACATAGCCTTGCATTGCAGCTCTAGCATTGCAAACAACCAGAGACTGTCTCCAAACAACTGCCTACTACTGCCATGTATTCTTCTACAGTTGAGTGAAGCAGCTACCAACCATTCTGGCTCAATACTGCTGCCTACTGGAGGGTGTACAAAACTGAACGCAAGACTACGTGTGCGGCCACTATGTGGAGCTATAAGGTTTTGTCGACAGTTTGAGGATCCAGTGAAGTTACGAGATTTAGTCACAAGCTCTTTTTAGTACTTTTCATTGGTTAAATATTTGTAAAACCCACAGACAGATGTAAAGGGTGACCAATAGCACTGATGTATGGAAAAAATTGAAATGGGGAAATATGGAGATACGAGGTTTCCACCTGACAGTGACGATATTTTACATGTTTCCTAACCCAAAGAAAATAAGCATGTTTTACACTGAAACGCAGTATAATGGAAATGTAATATACACAGCAACACTTAGTTAATGACTATGAAACGGATTTGCATTGTATGTGTATAGATGCTACACAGGGTCTTTTTCATTATTTCAGTGTTTCCCAACAAAACAAAACAACTTTTTATTATGTTATTACATAAAGGATAATAGAAAGGACAATATAAAAAAATGCATTTCATTTTCTATTTCACTGAACTCACTGATAAAGCTGGTCATCAACACCAACATAAGGTCCAGTTTCCAGATATAGTGGTAAGATACCACACCTCAGTTGGGTACACAGAGATCCTCTCCTTGCAGGCAGATTGAATTTCACATGAAATCTACAGGGGATGAGGCAACGCTATCCCTCAGTTACACGTGACAGAGGCTACATGACATGCGAACCCATACAGTACAGTAATATCACTATGTTACTTAGAACAAAGCAGGATGCATTGAAAATAATGAAAAAAAGGAGGCAACAGAGCCGCACATTTCATTAAACAAAGCTTTTCTGTCTATCCTGTCCCAGAGGAGCACTGAGAGATGTGTTAAGTTCATCTGGTGAGCAGGAATAGCTTCATTTCTCCCTTTAGGTCTCAGTTGACGGAGCTTTCAACAGACTGCAGGGATTACACTGCGAAAGTAGAAGAAGACAGCAGTACTTCAAGTGGAATCAGGGGTGTCCTGTAGAAGTGTGTGTTCTCACTGTCAACAATCAGTCTGGCAACGTAGAATCCTCTGTGTGTGTTCAGTGAAGGCAGTCTCTTAAATCTGAGCACTTTAAATTGAAAAAAGCCGCACTGAATTGTGGGTTTCTGTCTTTTTTCCTGTCGTGTCCACCGCCCCCACCACCCCACCCCCACTTTCTCTTTCACCCTCACACCTCTGTTTCCTCTAATTTGCAGAGAATCTAAGCAGCATACAAATATACCTTCTGACAAAACATCTTGTTTTCTTGTTTCTTCTGCTTCTGCGCTATCACTTTCTTCTTCTGTTGTTTCGTCTTTTCATTCCCCTACTTTAATCTGCATTGTTGCAGTGATAGCATGTGCCGTGTTGCATCAATTTCTGCCGCTCTCGTTCTCCTCCCGCACCTCTTACTCGGTCTCTTGTTCTCAAACTAATAGTGCCACCCGGTGGTGAGGAAGAAAAGGAAAGACACAAAATGAATCATCAGGGTGATTAAAAAATCAAATCAAATCAAAGGTTTGATAGGATTTTATTCTTTTCTACATTAATATATCAGTTTTTCAGATTCACCTGGAAAACTCAAATAAATATAGTATCTTTTACCACATTTCTGTAATATTTCAAGGGAATAGGTTTGTTTTGATGTGACATTTACATAATAGCTGTCTTAAATGTAATTAATGTAGCAGTGTTTTATATATAGGCTGCAGTCACTTTCTCCATCCCATGATGCAACAATATGTAATTAAATGCTAATGAACATGTAGAGGATGACAGTCATGAACCCTCTAGCTTTTACTCTTAGTAACAGCGTCAGCCGATAGAAGCAAAGCTGGAAGAAAGGTTTGGCTTCAGTAAGAAAACACAAACCTTATTGTTTTAGTTCTTGTATTATTGTATTACAATTACAGTGGAAACCGCTTACAGTGATCACGTCTGTCCGGGTCAAATTGATCACTACAAGCGAATGATTACTATAACCAGATTTTTTTTTTTGTTCTTTATTTCTCATGCATATTACCATCTAATTGACATTTGTATATTTATTACATGAATATAAAGTAATGAAACTGACTGTTTCGCAATTTAGGGGGCATTAGGTGACTGGGCATTATCAATCCACTTGATGAGGATGGCTTCAACCACAGGTGCTTTCCCCGTGCGCATTCATTTTCTGTCTCCATCACTAGCAGCTGACTGTTTCTCGTTGTTTGAATCGACTACACAAGGTAGCCTGAGGAACACCAAGTTCCGTTGCTGCATCTCATTGGCTCATTTTTGGCAGTTTGTCATAAGCTTCGAGGAGACAACGTTGTTCATTTCTTTTTCCCGTCATAATTTCAATGTGCACGCCGCACCAGCCTCAGGTAGCCAGCTGGAAGCAGACAGGTTACTGTGAGGCAAAGTACCATGGGAGTAAAGTTAAAAAAAATACAATTACCGTAGTTTTAAAAATGTTTTCCATATGTTGTCATGTATGAAAAGACCCAAAATGAACACTGTAAGCGGACTATTTGATTACTATAAGCAAATGATTTAAACAGCATCTAAATAGGAATGATTCTGTCCCAAGTGATTTGATCCATATAAGTGGTTTATCACTGTAAGCGTGACCACTATATGCGGTTTCCACTGTATTTTCTTTTAATAATACGAGTGAAAATACTATATACTATATACTATACCCACAACTGTAACAACATGGCCAAAAGGGGCAACAACGAGCACATTCCACAATCGAAAACAAACACAAAGGTGATTTATGCTTTATCAAAGTGTTTCCAAACTGTATTTTTCTGTTTTACAAGACAAAAGACGTCAGTGATGAAGACTAACTGGTTGATTTGGTAAATGTATGTCTGGTTAACCTCCCCACCTCTGGTTCAAGACAGCTGTGCGCTGCTCTTTAACATAGTCCTGAATGGGGCAGCATCCTACCATTCTGGCTCTATGAAAAACTTCTCCAACTAGAAGTTCAAACGTTTCTGTGCCAGTGGGTCATCTTGCTTCTTGTTTTTTATACCAACTCTTGTACCTACTTTACACGAATATCTGTCTCTCCCACTCCCATTCTGTTAAGTTGTGTAAGTTTGCTGATGATGCCACGTTAGTAGGTTTAATTTCTGACAATAATAAGGTGGTCTACAAGAGTGACTTTTCATCCCTGGTAGACTGGTGTGTAGCCAACACCTTGAAACGTCGGTGGCTGACTACCACAAGTGTAACAGTGGCCGTCTATACCCTGGTCGTAAATGGTCAGGAAATGGAGAGCTACGATCTCCTCTTCTAAAAAGTGTCAGTTAAAGTGTGTTTTGGGCTTTCTTCAATATTGTTGTTGTTTTGACCTGTGTGGTAACACCTCAGGTCAAGACAAGAAACATTTGGAGAAAGTGACGTGAACTGCAACAAAAATCATAGACCCTGAGATACCACCTGTTGCAGAAATGTAAAGGGACGCAAGACATTACAAGACTCACCTGGCAACACATCTTTTTAATATCCTCCCTTTTTTAAGGCAGAAAAATTGTAGAATTGGGACAGTCAGGTTCAGCGCTTATTCAGAGGCTATATGCCTGCTTAATTCATGAACGCAAGCAGTATTATTATTCCGATTCATAAGAAGCAGCAAGGGGTATGCATCATAGTTGTTTTATGACGCTGCTAGCACCCCCTTGGGAATGCAGGTTTTACATATTCTGATGCACAACGTTGTTACAGTTTGACAATGGTCATGTTATGTCCTGTGATTTCTTTTTTGTTTTATGTAACCTCACCTAAAGCAAAAATCTGTTATCATCATGTTACAGTGGCAATGAATATTATAATAAATATATTTAATCTTAAACTCTCTCTAAAAGCTTGTGCCTTGACAACACAGTAATACACTGAGCCTCTGATGGCAAAGTAAGGTCATGTAGCAAAAGGCTAAAATAAAGATGTTTGCTAACTAATAATAGCTAATGTCAACTCTCTAACATTGCACTCTTGTGTTTTGTTTTGTTTTTGGCACACACCACTTGGTTTTGGACAACCTCTTTACATTTTGACAATCCTTTAGTTCAACAACTGCAATGGATCCCTGTTGTGGCTAATCAACAAACACCAGTGCTGCCATTGTTTGTGGTCTGCAAGACACAGAGCAAACTAGATGATGTCAGACAGTCGTAATGATCCCCTGCCACTGTAATGGAAACCCATCACTTTGATCTATTCTCTTTCCTCCTGCTTTTATTACCTGATTTTGAATTATAATACTCAACTTAGGTGGGGTACAGAAAGGAAAGGAAAACTGTAGTTTATTGCAACTAGGAATTAATTGTGATTGCTTTAGCAATGAGTTTTAGATATTGAATGGCTGCTTTTATATAGCGCTTTTATCCAAAGCGCTTTACAATTTGTCTTTCATTCACTCACACATAGATGGCAGCGAGCTGCCATGCAAGGTGCTATTCTGACCATCAGGAGCAATTTGTGGTTCACTGTCTGGCCCAAGGACTCTTTGACATGCCTTTTTTTTGGTTATGATAACACTTTACTGTCCAAGTAAATGCTGAGATCTTGGAAAGCGGCCACAACACTAAAATTCAGTCCAAAGAGTTGAACAAGTTACTCGAAAAATGCAATATATCACTCGTTACATATTACTCATTGTAAAAGTAATTACATTACATTTATAATTACTCAACAGCAAAATGAATTACTTATTATTATTATTTTTTACTATACTGTTGTTACTCAGCACAACTCCATCAAAGGTCTTTAAAGCCTCCATATGTACATGTTACATCTTCTGTACAGTGTGTAAGATTTAGGGGGATCTATTGACAGAAATGGAATATAATATTAATAACTATGTTTTCATTAGTGTATAGTCACCTGAAACTGAGAATTGTTGTGTTTTTGTTAGCTTAGAATGACCCTTCATATCTACATATGGAGCGAGTCCTCTTCCACGGAGTCTACCATGTTGCACCGCCATGCTGCTACAGTAGCCCAGAACGGACAAACTGTACGGAACGGACTTTTCCCCTCCAGATTCCCCTGAAGGGGACATTAGTGTGGTGGAGGACCATGGTGGTCCCAAGCTGAGCCATATCAATTCGAGCCGTTGGCTCCAGCCTCAGTAATGACCGAAGCCGGAGCTCTATGTTAACGTTAGTGTTAGCGAACGTTCAAAGCTATGTAATTATGATGATGAGTCTCGATCAGCATGTATTTGAAAATGAGCAGACTTCACAGATTCCCACTCAAGTGCGGGCTGGAGGAGGTGGAGCCGCCTGCCTCTGATTAGAGAGCATAAACACTCTTTTTTTATATAGATTTCATGACATCTCAACCAGTCGACTCTATCTCAGCATTGGCCTTGCAAGGCCAGGGCTGATTTAAAACAGTAAATGGCGTGTTGAGCATTTTTCAACCCATGAAATGCCAATTTTTATACATTTGATGAAAGACATCAATGCTGATATTAATATTGACATTTCTTTCCAAAGTACAGTCATATCATTCAATTTAGATCTCAAAAAACATGTTTAAGTGTGCAAACCCTATTTAACAAGCAGCCCGTCTACAGTTTGGAGAGTTTTATGTAAGCTCAACACAGCAAAAGTCTCTTATCATCATGCTAAAGTGGCAATAAATATTGAATTTAATCTTGAGTCTCTAAAAGCTTGTGCCTTGACAACACAATAATACACCAAGCCTCTGATGGCAAAGTCCATATAGCAAAAGGCTAAAATAAAGATGTTTGCTAACTAACAATAGCTGATGTCAACTTTCTGACATTGCACTCTTTTGTTTTGTTTTGTTTTTGGCACACATTTTTCAACTCTGAACAAAACCAGCTAATTCCTAGCTTTCCAGTGGCTGACATTAAGCCATCTAAGAAGACACAACATATAAATAAGTTACCTGGAAGCACATTTCTCCTCTTTTGGTAGACTCTGATTGCCTGCTCACACTTCCTGCCCCTGCCAGTGTGTAAACTGTAATGGATATTTACAATGCATTGTTTGGGTCATATTTTACTGTCTTCATTTTTGCAACCTTGATTATTTGATGTCCTCTAGTGATCGTGATTGTTGCCCCACTGGACCTACTTTTAGCGATGCGGCCAGATTCAGAGATCTCAGCAATTACTGTGGTATGTACAATTTTATCATAACTGATAGAACCAATGGCCAGAGCTACTAAAATAAAGCTGTAAGTTGTAATAAGCCTGTGAATATTCTCATTCATCCAGGTCATAGTTATCTCAAGGAAATTGAATCGAACGCAACTGGATTTTTGGTTTTGTCTGTGAAGACGTTTCACCTCTCATCCAAGAGGCTTCATCAGTTCGTGCTTGTTTAACCAGGCTAGACTGGTCCAACTAGCTGGTGTGGAGATCTGGGTATTTAACCTCTAAGGAGGCGGTCACAAGGCCAATGATGTCATTGGGTCGTTAGTGCTCCATTTTGCCAACGACAGTCGTTAGAGTGACGGTCGTTGGGGATGGTGAAACGATGGTTTCGACTTCGTTAGTGCTCTATTGTGTTATAACGACAGTCGTTGGAGTCACCTGCGGCCATTTGTGAACGGCTGTTGTTCTTAGAGGCTAAGTTGTTGAATCTCCTGGGAAGAGATGAAAGGGCAGCATTGTAAATTGGAGACACCACCTATCTCCAATTTACAATCCCCAACGACCGTCACTCTAACGACTGTCGTTGGCAAAATGGAGCACTAACGACCCAATGACATCATTGGCCTTGTGACCGCCTCCTTAGAGGTTAAATACCCAGATCTCCACACCAGCTAGTTGGACCAGTCTAGCCTGGTTAAACAAGCACGAACTGATGAAGCCTCTTGGATGAGAGGTGAAACGTCTTCACAGACAAAACCAAAAATCCAGTTGCGTTCGATTCAATTTCCTTGAGATATGTAAGTTGTAATACACTGTAGTTTTTTCTCTTAAATATTGAATAGTGAGATTAAAATATTTCACTCATGTTGCAAAACTTGGCTTTAAACACATCATACCTTTGCATTTCTGTATAATAACCATACACTTAAGTCACAAGGAGTGAATATGCCTACAGTATTGTATATGATGGCTCATCTTGGTAAAAGAGTTAATTTCAGCAGCAATATAAACATTTAGTGTGATATGTCATGGTGTCTGTCTCAGTCCTTCTTTGACTTTATGTTTCCTTTATTCGAGGCAGTTGTTTTTTGTGGTCAGGAAACCTCCTGCTGTGATTTTAAGTGGGAGCAAGAAGTTAATAGCGAGAGGCGTTTGGTGTCAATCTACTATATAAAAAGCCAGGAAATTTAATGTAATCATTAGCATTTACATTTAGAGTGGAAGCAGACCCCAGTCACTTCAGGTGACGTTCTCAAACTTTTAATAGCTCTGTCGCTTTGTAACAATCAGCACTAATCAGAACCAACAATCACATAATATTGTTTACTTGCTCCCTTTGTCTGCTACGTGCAAATACTACAATCATGACTAACCATTCTTGACAATAAACTCAAAGCAAAACTACACATATCCAATGATGCCTTCACAATCTATTGACAAACATCCAGGTGTCCTGCAGTGGACTTTAACTGCAAATTGATTTAGCCTGTCTTTTTCAATCAGAGTAATCCAAACTCTCTTTGCAAAGAAAACAATTAAGACAAATGAGATCACAATTAAGACAATTACGACTAACGATTAACACTAATGATTGCTAACAGAGGGCTTCAGAACAGTGCTACCACTGCAGCAGCTGCAGAGGAGGAGAATGCAGAGGCTAAAATAGCACAGGAAACCATTAGGATGTGGGAAGTACAATAACTTCACCAGAGTTTATCTTATCTTTACTGCTCATGTATAACAAGTGGTGACATAATAACATACTGTACCGACACACTGTATGGCTGCAGTTGTAAATTTAGAGCAGGTGGTAAATGGCACATTTGTTCGCATTTGACAGTAGTTTGGTTAACTCTGTGATAAATTTTGACCCAGCACGGTGTCACACTGGCAAAAAACATAAATCCTTCCATTAAGTTCTAACTATAGCCATTACCCTCTTAACCCAGTGTATGTTATTATCTATGGCTGCAACAAGTTGCATGCTATGCTACAATAAAACCCAGACTTTTTTGTTGTTGTCAGTCGTATTGTCTTGTACCCTGCGTGGTGTGCATGCTACAGCTCCTGTGCTGAATCTGGAAAGCTTGTTGGTGGGGAAAGTTGCTCCAGAGCATCATTTCAATATGTAGTTTAAATCAGAAAATAGTGCTTGATTTCTCTAAGTGGTTGTTATAGCTCATCATTTTCACTTCATTTTCACCAAATAATACAACCCTTTTTCACAGGCAGGGATTTCGTTTTCTGTTAAACCTTTTACATTGATCTTGGGATCAGTTTTAGGTGCAGACTTAAGGTGCCACTAGCTGTAGGGGTGCCAAAAAAAGAAAGAAAAATGTAGCCTACTTTCAGACAATCTTTTAGTTCAGACATATGACTCATATGTAAGTAGTGTGCACGTACAGCAAAGCCTTCATGGATTCCTTTCCAAGGGCTCTTGCCACAACAGATCCACACATCATAACAGACACCCTCATCCTGCTATCCCCATCTAAATAGCGTATACAGTAGAACACAGTATAAAATATTAGTGAAAACCAGGCCCGGACCAGCCATCGGGAGCACAACTGATGCAAAATGAAATGTGCAAATCAAAGTGAAAACAACATGGGGCAGCTACTGTTACTAAGAACTGCTGACCATTATTCTGTGTTTTAGAAAACTAATAAATGGCATCAGCACTTCATGCTCTGTAGGAAAGCAGGAGATGCTTATGCATGGAAATAATATTGAAAATAAAGAGCTGTATACTCGTGTCTTGTCAGGTGGAAGTATCTGCAATTACTCAGAACTACTAGAGGTTCCTGATGATCAACACATGTCGGGTGCAAAACAAACACTTCTAGAGTGCACAAAAATGATATACTGTATATATATATTAATATTTATTCCTGTAGCCTTAAGTTTGGAAGAGCAACTGACTCTTGAAACTGAAGACACTCTGTTTTTAACTATTTTTGATGTTTTTTGAAGCACTTCTTGTGTGTAGTAATAAAATTAACCACCCTGGTGAAGGAAAGATAGCCGAACACGTTTGGTGAATACAGCATGGTGTACTGGAGAAGAGTCATGCGACGTGTTCAGTAATTCAACTAAAACATACGGTACATATGTTACAGACATTAATGATAAATAGGGAGAATATTTCCACAAAACAGTTACAGTATACGTGGTGTGTTGTGAATGTGCGGAGATTGGCCTGGACTGACGTTAAATTCCAGGGCTAAATTACAATCCCAGTCTGACCCTGGAGGAAACCATAAAGCTTTTTAATACAGAGCTACCAAAGTTCCCCGCTCGGGATCAATAAAGGTTTATCTTATCTCATCTAATTCAGCTTTACTAACTCTAATGTAGCCCTATACCGTAATCACTGTAAAATTCATGAGGAAGACTGTGAGATGTGGTTAAGAGCTCTAGGTAAATCTAGCGGGTGGACATTGAATCAATAATCTTTTGTCATTATTATTTACAAATGATAACATAGTGAGGATGTCATGACACTGTGAAAACTGGCCATTTTGGTTTCATGTGCCAGACATCCACTGTGTAATATAGAGGTTTATATTCCACACATTGGGTTTAAACCAGATTATGATCAGTAATTGTATCCAAGTATCTGAGACCTGATCCTTGAACTGGGTTGGGCCGGGTGCAAATTATATTCAGCCTTATAGAGACGGGGAGGGTCCTGTTTTATTGCTGCGGGTCTCAGGTGTTTTAATATGTCTATTAGCCAGATGGGTCTGAGATGATTCACTATCAGCTTTGATCACGTAGTGCGTCATAATCATTGATAATTTGAGGCAATATGAAGAGTATGAACTGTTTGGGCTTGCATGAGTTGACCACATCTTAGATCGGGTCTGCCTGTCCTTGGGTCTTGGATTGGATATCTTTTCTTTGATAATTAATTCATGCCTGGCTCAGGTAGGTTTTCCATTGGTCCATTTGGGATGTGACCAACATTTTGGACCACTGAAATCCTCTTGTCTCAAGTATTTTATGTTGGTAATAACAGTATTCAAGTAGAAATGTGTTTAAAAGCACTTAGTGAAGACAGGTTATTCCAAAAGTACCTAACAGAAGACCTTGAGTTTTTTTTATATATGTATGAGCATGAGTGGGTGTTTGTAAGAATAGCTACCTTAACACTGCAACAGCTGATGGGGAGGAGATGAAAGTACATACGCACAAACAGCTTGGCAGTCTAAAATTACTGTTCTGCTCCTAAGGGTGACACATTGGACAATGATTCACACAGCAAGATGGAGTCAGTGTTAGAGAGCAGTCACATCACAGTGACCGATGACCGCTAACCTCCCACACAAGATGTTTTCAAGGTCTGAAGCAGTGGGCTTGTGAACGTAGCTTGTTTGAGTCCCGGCAGTACCTGAAAAATACTGTCACCATGCCCCTGAGCAAGCCACTTAATCTCCTACTGCTCCAGTGGAGGAGCTCAGTGGGTGACACTAGACTGAGCTTGTGCTCTGCACGTCTGTAAGTGAATGTGCCTTTGAGAAAGTAGCTATGAATGCCTACAGAAATGGTTTAAAACAGTGCAATCATTGGCCTTTGTTTTAGAGAGAAACTGGTAAAAAAAAATGTTTCCAACTATAGATCTAACAAAAGTGGTAAAACGGATGAAAAAGGAGATTCTTTTCTGTCACGAACTGCAATGTACAACTCTAACTAACTTCAAAACCCCTGTGTTGAGATAAAAGTTTCCTTTCTGTAGCTTTAAAGACACTTTTGATCTTCCTGAGCCGTACTTTTTTTCCGTGAGAACAACAGAAAAGTAGGCAGGAATGCACACCAATCCATTTGGACCCACAAAGCAGTAAACACACATACATCTCTCTCTGTCAAACACACATACAGACAATGAGACACTCTTTTCTTCACTTTGTTTTTTTTGTGAAGTCTGGTAAATCTTTCCAAGTCATCATTCTTTCTTTGAAACTACCTCAAGGCTTTCAACATAATCAGCATCTTGTTTTCTCCTCAGCAGTCTTAAATGTGGGTGAACTGGAATGAACTCCACCTGCAACTCCTTAAAGTCTTGACAATTGCATTCCACTATGGGCAGTTCATCAGGTACACTAGGTGAGGTTAATATAGAGCACTGCTGTCAAACAGCTGTGGAGTGGCTCAGTGCTTACTGTAACATCATGATGATGTCCCAGAATCGATACCTGACCCTGTCTATAGGAGTTCGAAAACATACAGGTACATAGCAGTGCACTTTTCCCCCAGTCGATGTTTGTCTGCTCGCTTGTTCAACAAGCAAAGGTGCAGGTGCAAGACGTGTTCATGTTTGTAAGTAAGATAAGAAGGAGTGTTTAGCAGGAAAGCTAATGTGTGTTGTCTCAGGCTCTTGTGTTGTATAGCAGGCTGCTGTCTGACTCTGTGTGACCATCTGCTCGGCCTGTGATAGAATGCTGATGTCAGTGCTTTATGCAAGATTTGGTTGGCTGTATCAAAATAATGTCCCCATCTACATCGATGGAGAACTAATGGTACTCCGACAAATTAATGCAACCATTTTTTGGTTCAAATTTTTTCTCAACGGAGAACACAGGACAAGTGATTTACAGAGCTGATATGTATGTATGCTGTAGCAGACAAAAAAATGATATTTAATTTCAGTTGGACTTCAGCAGCCAGACAGAAACGTGAATTAGCTGTGAATGTGTGTACAGAACAACCAATCACTGATCCTCATTGTTTGTCCAAGGAACTCCGTCTCCTTTGTTTTTATTCTAAATGATTCAACTAACCACAAAGAAACCAGACTAAAAGCAGACTGATAGTAAAAACGAAGAAATCATTTTCACAAAATGCGGATTAAAGTGCTAAAACTTAAAATGCATTGTCCACATAAAATCAACCATAAAACTTGGTGGTTGAATGCATGCATTTCTATTTGATGTGAGTTTACACCAAGGGCAATCAACCATGTATGGGTTAGTATCAGAACTTGGCCAAAAGTACGTGTAAATAGTTCTACTGAATAACAGAGTGTAAATAAGTATTTTGACTGTGAGCCAAATTTGATTGCGTATGTGTGTGTGTGTGTGGATGTGTATCTTTGTCTGCATGTGCAATAGCCTGTGTAATGAGTCCCATCACCCCCTGTAAGCAGAATGTGTTTGGGCACCAAGTGACCAATGGTAATGAAAAGAAAATAAGAATGATGCATCATAAATGTTGGGCAGAAGAAAGTATAATACCCTTTTTAAAAACTAATATAACAGCAAGTATTGCATATCACCCCTCCTCCCACTGTGTGTAGGTTTTTGTTGTTTGTGTGTGTGTGTGTGTGTCCGGATGTCAATTGTGTCTAGTCTAGGAGACATGCAGTAAAAAATGTAAATTTTATGATGGTTATTTCTGAATTGTTATGTTTTCAAATTACCATCACCTCACTGTTTGCATTTGTTGCTAATACATAATGGACGGTGTTAGCCAGCTACTCCTTCCCCCAACCATTATCCCAATCACCACTGCACTTTACGCCACCATTACAGTCATTGTAATTATTACATAGTGGGCTAGGATGAGAATTTTATAGTTCCCTTTCTATCCCATTACCATTAGAGTGTCAAGGCTAATTTCTGAAGGCCCGTCCCATCATGAATCAATCCTGCATCTGTCTGCTTTCAGCACTGCAGTCTAACACCGATGGCTACAAAGAAAAAGAAAGTTTGAATTCCCTTCATTGTTGTCAGACAAGTGTTTAGAAGCAGAGGATAGGTAGTATGGATAGGTAGCATTTTAGACACCACTGGTTGAACTTGAAGACACTTGGAACATCATGCTACTGGTTGGCCCAAGAAACAAGAAGAGAAGACAAGAATCACTGGTGGAGGAATTTACGTTTGTCAGTTTTAATGGCAGTGGAGCAACACTGCAGAGTTAGAGTAGTGGCAACATAATGTAGGCAGAGCTAATCTTTTGTGCAATTTGCTTCATCAACAAAAGCAAAGCTACGAAATGAGTGAAAGGAATTTGCACATGTATTTTGATTTGTACGCAGCCACAAATTACTGATTTGTTCTCCCAAATTAGTGTGAAGTTACTGTAGCCGTAGGACCTGAAGTTACAGGTTGTTGTTTCTACTCCAGTCATTTGGGGAGGAGTACCCATGAGTGGTAGCAGCAGGCTTGCAGCTGTCTTTAGATGTTTAGTTGCCTATACTGAAACTTTTCCTTTATATTAGTATTATAGTATCACATTCAGACTGTACCAAAGCAATAACAAATGCTACAGGAGTGTTTATTGTCAGAGTCTTATGATGGAGCATTACTGACATTTGTGTTATTTATTTTTGTTATTTATTTTTTCTTATTGACAATGAACCAGTATTTGAGTGCCTTAACTGTTACAGTAAAAATTATAGCCAATCCACATCCATCCTGTCGCTGGCGTTGGATGTGGATGTCCTTCTTGATCTTGATCCTTCTACTGATATTTTGTAAAATCTTGGCTATGTGTGTACTCATTCATATCTAGCAAATCTCTGCTGAAAAAGGTATACTTTCTTCAGTTTTATTTCTCATTAATGTATCTCTTTCAAACTAGATAAATATCTTTAGCACACCAACAAGGTAAACATTTCTCCCAAGGTACCTTAATGCTCAGAGATCATTCAGAGTTTAAGACAATTGTTGTTGTTGCTGTGAGGTCCAACTGGCCAAACACAATCATAAACTCTGCTGCACAAAAATGTCCTTGAGCAAAAGGCTGCTGTAATCCTCAGGCATTAGCACACTTTTCATTCAAAGTAAGTACAACTAATTCCCTGTGTAAAGGACTTGAGATAACGTGTGTGCCTGTAATTCATATTCTGGGCTTGTACGAGGATTATGAGTCACGCTATCATTTAAAATAGCTGAGGGGGCATACAGATCTTCACATCACTTGTCAGCCTCCGCACACACACACACTCACAGAGGAGAGATAACATGGTGTATAACAAGTGTAGTAGCGGGGAGCGAGGCGTGATTTAACTTTCATTACTCTAGGAAAACGCTTGTCACTTTAAATGGCAACATAATGGGGAGAGATGGAGAGAGGGGAGTGGCAGGGAAACAAGAGCGGTGACTGAATTACACTAACTGTGGAAACGAGAAGTTGAGTAAGGGCGGAGAGAGACAGTGAGGGAGGTGGAGGGGAAGTGAGGGGTGAGGAAAGGAAGACAGCAGCGGGGAGGGAGAAGGAGAAATGAGTGATCCATTTCACTGTCTCCAACAAGAAACAAAACTCCAGCACACACCACGACAGCAGTTTGATCATGATCATGATCAAAATATGATTAAAATTTCCCTTCTTTGAAATCAACATTGTCGTTTATTGTGATAAACATGTTGTACGTTTGTCTTTTTGGGAGTTTTTATTGTATAAAAGCCGAGATAAACAGCTTTCACCAGCAACTTTCTTGTAAGAAACTCATGTCAGTTCAACAGCCTTCAAACAGTGATCCATCACCCAGCCTGAGCATGAGGAGCTGTCCCTGGTGCTGAAATACTCTTTCTCTGCTTTCTAACAGTACTCATACTGTAGGTTGACAACATTTGGGCGTATCTTACAGTGCACAGACATTAGCAGTGTATGTGGTCTTTCTGTAACCTGAAAGCTGCATTAATCAATGTTTTTTTTTAAATATATATTAACAATGGATCAAATTACTGTGTATATAATAAAAGTGTTGCTTGTAGTGACAAACCTTCAGTGAATTGAATGTTTGCTGGACCCCACCCTCCATCAGCGATTGTCCAGTCTTTGGTTCGCAACCATAACTTGTAACTGACAGGCCTGTTAAGCTTT
The DNA here is from genome assembly GCA_003416845.1 of Oplegnathus fasciatus. NCBI lineage: Eukaryota > Metazoa > Chordata > Actinopteri > Centrarchiformes > Oplegnathidae > Oplegnathus > Oplegnathus fasciatus. Next base: position 566,372 of record NTHP01000297.1, read on the forward strand.
GGATTTCACCACGTGCCAAAATGGTGTGCAAGGTGCTCGAATAAGAGCACCATATTATTACAGAGCAGTATCTAGTTTGGAGGGTGGTGGGGGTTTTTTTTACCACATTTCCAAAACCAAAAACACAGAAAGTGTAACGGATGTCTCTATCTTACGTAGCTGCTAACATTAGCATGCCTGGATAACTAGCTTACTACCTACAGAGAAACCTGGTGTGATTTCAAGGCAGAAGGGGCACGTCATTAGCTTGAATACACAGAACTTGATTGTGAGCCAGTCCCGGTGGTGAAACATTCTGAAGGAAACCCAAGTGATCTTCTCAGGTGAAGTTTAAATAGAGGTAACTACATCCTATCAGGGTTTTCACATGTCAAGTTAATGGTTGAAGATGGTGAAAAGAGGAAGTGCTGGTTGCCATGTTTGTAGAAACTCAAACACACAAGACAAACATTAAGCAAACACGGACGCCCTCCTTGCTGCTTCGTGCATCAAAAAGTTTGCTGCAGCAGTCTCGTGTATTTGGGATTCCAACCAGCACATGAATGCAGCACCACAACAACAACAACTGCCTTTTCAAATCAAACGTAGTAACCAGGCTAAAACATACAAAATCACAAGAACAGTCCTGATGACACCAATAAATGTAGTCAATATTGAGAGAAAAGAGAAGCACTCACGAAATAACACTGAGGTCATTTTTTTTATAAACTCATACATTTACACAAATTATGTTGAAATTTTATGTTTAAACTGTTTCTGAAATATATCCTGTAAATCTCATGCAGCTGGGTAGGACCTTTTTTTTTTT
>NTHP01000297.1:595060-613700 GCA_003416845.1 Oplegnathus fasciatus
CCCCCCCACACACACACACACACACACACACACACACACGGTTACAAAGCTCTACTTCATTCTAAAGAAATCCTTTCTTGCAGTCACATAACTGATACACCATTGAACTGACTGCTTTGTGTTTTAGCTAAAAGCCATTATGAATAAATTATTACAGCTCCAGAAATGTGGATAACACTTTACAGAAGACACACTCCCTAAAATGAATTATGTGTTCTACATGTCCATTTGTCTTCATGAAACAATTACCAGTGTTCTCTTGGCTGTAATTTAGTGTGTTTATTGATGTTGGATATTAAAGGCAGGGTGTAATGCAGGCACCTAAACCCAGTTTACCCTCCTCTTTACATGGAAGCACAGATATTGCTAATTTAAAGGCTGACATACATCTTGCACTCTTATCTAATGTCTTGTGGATGGATTTACAAGTGTTTTTTCCTCAAAGATTGGGGTTTTGTTTACAGTATATGGGATTTGGAGTTTTTGGTTTCCATGCCTTGTAATGATCATCAACTAGGCTACAACTATGTTTATTCACTCTTTTGTTTACAAGTGCTGTATCACAGATAATAAGAAACAGTTTTATATCAACCATAACATTACAGCTGAGGTCACAAATCTTGTATGTGCCATGGTGGTGGTCCAGTGGGACATTAACCATGCGACTTATGGTTAGAAAAGACAGATACTGTGGCTGATAAGTTCATGTGGTGGGATTCCAGTATTTTTCCGTAACATTATGTATTAAACAGTCTGGTAAGGTGATTCATATGAAATGTCTCAACTTAAGCCCACACATCTTCTATTCCAGAACACCCACTGGCGTATTTATTACCACAACTTAGCAAGCGACTTATGAAAGGAGAAATAACACATTCTTCCTCTTACAAAGTTGGATTCATCTGCAATACAACACATCCTTGCTCAATGATAGTATAGATAAGTAAACTAATAAACTAGAATGCTACATACACTATGAGCATCAGCTGTATACAACAAGTTTGATGAAGAATTAAATAAGAGTACTATTTACACCATATATAAATAGCACCAACAAGAAGTGTATTGCTGAAATGCAAATAATCACAAATAAAGTTCATACAATAAATACAGTAAACACAACTTTGGTATACAAATACAATACAAACAAAAACACTGCACTTGAGAAAATGATTTGTGTGGTGGGTAAAGTGTCTTATCATATACCGTATTTACTCTGACTGAAGTATTTCCCAGCATATTTATATTTGTATCCTTGGTCTGTCTTATTGTTTCTCATCAATTTTAAACTGTACATGTATATTCATACTGTAGCTGTTGCCTAAGAACTCACAACCCCCATTACGGCCACTATAAGGGGCATAGCATAACATAGAACCCCTCTGCAGAGCCATTACATGTCATGATAAATATCCACGTCATATTTGTTTAGTGCGTACTGGGTAAAATAACTTCACTCTGTGTTTCAGTTCAGTACTTGAGGTTGTACAGCTGCTTCCCAACAGATGGCCCCTCTACTGAAGCCGTAATACATGAATGTGTTTAGTGGATGCTGGTTATTGTAAAAGGATACGGACATAATGTATGGCTATAGACACAGCTGGATGCTGTATAAACAGTGGGGAGAGGTAGAGAATGGGTAGATGTGAAACTGCACACACTATGTAGACATCACACTGTGTACAGTATGCCTCTAAATGTTGCACTGACTTTTAATAGAATACAGACTTAATAGAATGTGGACACTGGACATGGCAATGAGCCCGGCTGGACATGATGTATGACATCAGGAAACTGCAGCAGGAAGAGAGAGAGACAAAGCAACCTCAAACACACACACATGCAAACCCCTTCTCAGACCCACTACATACATATACTGCTCCATATTAAGAATTGTTACAGGCTGCTCCTAAGTAAGATATAAGTATTTGTGGCCATGCGGTTCTATGCTGTATGGAATCACAGACTGCTGCAGAGAGAGGGGGGTGTCCTGTAAGTATAATGGGGGGGACTTAAAAAGAGACAGACAGACAGACAGGGAATGAGAATGAGGAAGTACACAGAAAGTAACAAATTCAGGAAAAGGGGAGAGAAGAGTAGGGAGAAAGAAAATAGATACAGAGGAAGAGAGAATGATAAAGAGGAAGAAGGAGAGGGGGGGGGGTTAGACTGCAATGCTACAAAAATGTATTACAGATGGTTTTATAGCTGCACCTGCTGCTCAGGAGTAAACCTCTACTGCCACTCTGTGGTCAAATAAGGTAACAGACAATCAGTAACTACAGTAAGTACATTTACTCAAGTACTGTGCTTAAGTGTATTTTCTGCTACTTTATACTTCTGCTTCACTCAATATCAGAAGGGCACATTGTCCACTGCATTTATTTTACAGATATAGTCACAAGATATTGTACAGATTAAGATTTTATTTTAAAAAAAAACATGACAAGCTAATAAAATACGACAGACTTCATTTCAGCTCAGTTATAAACCAGCAGCTACCAACATTTCTGGGCTTGTGACTTCTTTCAAAAAGTGGTTGATTGGTCCCTTGTCCTAATCATGCAAAATAAGTGAAAACACCAGTGTGGGTGGACCATAGGTGTGTAGGGGCTTTAAGAATAAACTAAAATGTCACAATTTGAGGTCTACAGTATACTGTGGGCAGTGTTGGAAGAAGTATTCAGATCCCTTACTCAAAGTACCAATACAACAATATAAATACTCAAATTTAAATATATTAACTCTAAAAATACACTGGTTAGACTATAGAATATGTACCAGGTGTTGCTCTTTAATTGTAGAATAAACTCCCCCAGGTTGGACATGACCTCAGTGTCCACAATGCCCCGCCCTGCTCACATTTACCCCAGGACATCTGACACTTCCACCCCTGTCACAGTGTCTACATCCGGTTCATCCAGGTGCCTTTCCGATGCATTTTTTAGTCACTTATGTCACACACGTCTGACAGAGCCAGTGTTGGTGTCGTCCACACCAGCTAGGACCCCAAGCAGTGGCAGTGACTCCCGTGTCACAAGTGACCAGGCATTTGCGACCGAAAGGGACTTCCCTACCCTGAGTCACCTTCACTGACGGCAACAACCATAGTTCAGAGCTGTACTTGTTTGAAGCTCTAAGGTAACAAAGGCTTCAGCAGATGAGGCACAGGCAATAGAGAGTGAGTGGTATATAACACTTCCTTTCTTTATCATGCTCATGATCTCTGAACCAGTTTCTAAATAACAACTCCAAACTCTCAACACCGTTGTGTTGACTCCTGCTTTTGTGTGTCTTGATAGTGAGGTGTTGTGCAGACCAGAGTGCTAAATCATTTTTCATTGATTTTTGGGGGGGGTTTACAGGACAGAATTAAGAACTGCTGCTGCAATGAACACTACAGACTCATTTTAGAATCAATTTATGCTATAATAAAGTCACTGTTCATATAAATAAAATGTGGATGTAGTGTTAAGTTGCTCTTACAATTTGTGAATTGTTCTAGTTTTGCCATTATAGCAGAGAAGCTAGAATAAACCAGTGGGCTTAATGTTGAAGGACTGAAGTTGAGGAAATGAAAGTTTACAACAAACATGTTTATAGGTTTTCATTGAACTTGGAAAGAAAACATCCCTCACACTGTGAAAGGCCCCAAACAGAATGTCTTTGTTGAATTTGCATGTTCTCCCCCATACACCGCTTTCCTCCCGCAAGACATGCAGGTTAGGTTAACTGGCAACTCTAAATTAAATTGTCCGTAGGTGTGAATGTGAGTGTGAATGGTTGTCCGTCTCTATGTGTCAGCCCTGTAATGGACTGGCAACCTATCCACTTTATCCCCTGCCTCTTGCCAAAGGCTACTACCCTTTCATGCAAATGAACAATATTTAAAGAGACAGCGGGAGAGAAAGGAGAAAAGGGGACATAGGGAGAGAATTATGGAGACAGAAAATGATTTAAAAAGGAGAGTAGCGACAAGAGACAGAAAACGAGAGAGGGTGAGACCAAGATGACAGAGGGTAGAAGAGAGAGAGAGAAGTAGAGAGACACTGGGAAAGAAAGATGTGAATGTAAAGAAATATTTCTGCTCAACTGCAGCCTGTTACAGAGCAGTCACAGTGGCATTTCTTTTTCTGAACTACTTTTGCGCTACTTCGCAATATGTTTTGCATTCCCCCAATCCATAGGAAGAGTTACTGTGTTGGTCCAGTCCAGTTCTAATACACTGCCAGTTTAGGGAAACACTCTGCAGATAATACAGTAAGAACTGATGATGTGACACTTAACGTTACACATTTATTGCTCATTACACCTTTTAAAAGGCTCTGACAGTACACAGGCACTAGCTGTGAGCACAGCTGTAGCTGCTCTGCCTGACTGTGGTGGTTGAAGCTGTGGACTATGGCTGTATTTGTGGTTGAATGCTATGGATATGGCTACAGTAGCTGTACTCTTTACTGCTCCTATTAACATTAGCAAAAAAAAGCATTTGTAAGCTACACAGGATTTGATCCAGCAGTGCTTCTATCAGATATGACAGATGTGTTTCCAAAACACCAATAGCTTCAATACAACGCTCAGCCAGCACAACCATGTAAGTTCACGTTACAAACACAACCCCTGCATGTAGTTAGTGTTATGCCCATTGTAAACTAATGTGTCACAGCCATAATCATAACAATCAAAGCACAGCCATGGCTATAGACACAACACAGTGACAGCAATGGTAAGATTTACTTGGAGATTTTTTTTAAAGAAACAAAAAACATCGTGCATAACACAGCTTGGCGGCAGAACAACTCATTAAATCAATTACATTTCTTCAAAGTCGGCCTCCCTTTAAAGAATGATCTTTCCTTACATGTCTTTTAATCACTCTAATTGCCAAATCATACCACCACCTATCAGATATAGTTGATTTTTTTTTAATAGTATACTCTTTAGTAATATGCATTATATTTATTGTTTTTTTTATTTTTATCTCATGCCACTATGTGGTCAAATAATGTAGTACATCCTAATCCAGTCTTCCCTCACAGACCTTTTCGTGTAAATGTAATTAATTATTACATTGTATATCATTTCTTTCCCCTGTTCTACAACTTTTTGGCCGAGTTGATATCACTACTGATTACATTTGTTTGTGCATATGATGTTTTCTTCCCTTCTGCTTTCTTTCCCTCCTCCTCCCCTGATTTCTCTCCAGGTGCTATCTACATCCACCTTTGCAGTCCGGCCGTGCTACTCATTGGTTCCCTCGGACTTCAAGCTGGCCTATTGCCACTCTGGGACCTCAATAAAAGGAGCACGTCTTAGAAGCTCACTCTGTCATTTTTGTCTCCGCTCTTACCCTGCCTGGACTATTGTTGTTTCTGTTTGAGCAAAAGATTACTAGAAGAAAGTATGTGGTGGGAGGTTGAGGACTATAGGTAAGCTAGGGTACCCTTTACACTTCAGACACATAGTTAACTTTTGTTTAGAGACCCTAGGCTTATTGGTTGGTGCAATCTCTGTATTGGTTTTTGGTGGAGTTCTTTTTTAGATAAACCAGTTAGGTCTTTTGTTTGTTTGTATTTCAGAGAACCTTTTGTTATGTGTTAAGTATTGATAAGCAGACAATAAACCACTTTCATTTTTCCTTACTACTCTGATTCTGAAATTCAGTTTACCTAACACAATTGGGGGCTTGTCCAGAATCCATTTTCCCTGACCTATGAGACAATCAATATTGATGAGTCATTATAGCTGTGGCATTGGATGTAAGAATGAGTTATGATTTACAGGACTTCATTGACAATCCTAGTTCTGATATAGCTGATTCATGCTGCAAGGATGATTTATGGTGTATTGCAGCACACTAACAGTTCTGTGCAAAAGTATGGTGTTAAAAAAGAAACAAAAAACAAGGCATTGGAAAAACTGATTGAGTTAAAAGTCTTTGTCAAGTCAGTTTTATTCATATAGCCCATTATCTCAAATTACAATTAGCCTCAAGGGGCTTTACAATCTGTACACATCTGTCCTTAGACCCTCAACGCAGATGAGGAAAAACTCCCCCAAAAAACCTTAAACAGGGGGGGAAAAATGGAAGAAACCATAAGGAAGAGCAACAGGAGGGATCCGTTTCCCAGGATGGACAGACATGCAATAGATGTCGAGTGTACAGAAAAAGTGAACAATAATATCACAATGTATACAATTTGATGACAGAAATGTAGGTTGTAAAACAAAAGTGAGGAGGATGGATCCAGGAGGACATCAAGCAACTTCAGGGATTGCCTGCATAGGTAAGACCTGCTCCATACCACCTCCTCTCCACCATGGAGACCTGGAAGAGGGTAGGCCACACAAACGCATTAGAGCCAAGCACAGCATTCACACAGATAGAGACATGATGACATGCAACCTAGGGAGAGAGGGAGAGAGGAGGAGAGGCTGAATCTCCTGGGGGATGATGATCCATATCCACGTCTGGATGAGGCACCGGCAGGCTGGAGAGAGAGAGGTCCCAGGACGGCCAACGGTCCAGCAGAGAGAAGCCTGAGTGAGAGAGAGGAGGAGGAGGAGGAATGGGCTAGGGAGAGGGAGAGAGACAAGGGAGGGGGTGGAGGCATGCAAAGCTGGGTGGCTTGTGAGAGACAAAAACAGCAGAGGGTTAGAGGAATGCAGTGATTAACAAAGAGTTTGAAAATTGTTGGTAAATTTCTCGTTGGCAGGACAAACATGATTTATAAGTACTGATGTTAATAGATACAATGAGGCAGACCCACCCACTGAAAGGAAAGTAGTAACAGGTACAAGGCCTGAGGTATTGAACGATAAACACTAATGGAAAGCTAAGGCGAAAAGATAAGTTTTCAGCTTAGATTTAAAGGCCTCAACAGAGTTAGACTGTCTGATATCAGCAGGAAGATTATTCCAGAGAAGTCCCTGTTAACCCTGCCAAGTCTAGGGCTGAGGTTTCTCTTGATGATGTTCCTTTTGTTGGACCAGGTACTTCATCTGTTCCAGATAACAAGGAGCAATTGGCTGCACTGGCTACACCTCTGGGGGAAATATTGTAGTTGAACGTGAGGCTCCTCCTGCAACTTTGCCTCGTTTTGAGCCATTCTCCCCAGAGTTCCGTGGATCCAGTGAGGATGCCAGGCTGAAGGTTCGCCTAGCCCGCCTTCAGCTAGAGACACAGGGAGGCCATGAAAATCTCTTCTGGCCAGACATTACCATATACATCTGAGAAATCTGCAACTTCAGACAATCCTTTACAAACAAGGTTTTGATGTCAGCAAAAATATTGCCTTAGTGCCAACATTTCAGGAGTCAGAGGTTGACTCCTATTGCATTTGAAAGAACTGCTACCACACTAGACAGGTCTAGGGACATGTGGCCTATCCTACTTCAATGCAAGCTAGTAGGTAAAGCACAGGAGGTTGTATCGTCTCTTTCCTTAGAAGAAAGCTTGCAATATGATGTGCTTAAAGAGTCAATTTTGCGTGCCTACGAGCTTGTGCCAGAGACCTACAGGCAAAAATTCAACCATAAGAAGTTCAGTGGTCAAACCTTTGTTGAGTTTGCACGAGAAAAAGGAGTTCTCTTTGACAACTGGTGTGCTGCTAATCAGGTCAAGAATAGTTTTGAATCCCTTCGTCAGTTAATGCTATTGTAAGATTTTAAGAGTGCTTTGCCATAGAAGATGGTGATATTCTTACATGAACAAAAGGTGACTTCACTGTCTAAAGCAGCTGTCTTGGATGATGAATTTGTTCTGTTAGTCTTCATTCCGCCCAGACAGAGTTTCAGTATCACGCCCCGTGAGACCTGATCCTGGCCACCCTCCTTTTTGAAAGGCTAAGGGACCACAGTCGCCTCCACATTTGGATCGTGAATGCCTCTACTGTCATAAGAGGGGTCACATTATTGCTGATTGTCTTTCTCTAAATTGTAAACAACTGTTTCCATTTAGCTTACCACAGTCAAAAGGCATGGGTCTGATAAAGAGCGTGACACTACCAGACACTGAAATGTCACAAAATGAAGACAATGAACCTGATCCCTGCTTCAAACCCTTTATTTCAGAGGGTTTTGTTTCGCTCACTGGGGATCCAAAAGATCAGCCAGTAAAGATACTGAGAGACACACCAGGCTCCCAGTCTATTATTAGAGAAGGCATCTTACCTTTATTGTCCAAATCCTCATGTCACTCAAGTGCAGTTGTTCAAGGTGTTGGAATGGGTTTCATGCCAGCCCCTTTGTACATGTTCAGTCTTCCCTGGTCAGTGGATTCTTTAAAGTTGCTGTTTGCCCTGCTTTGCACATTAAAGGTGTCGATTTCATTCTGAGTAATGACCTAGCTGGAGACAAGGTTATACCAGTCCCTGAGGTGCTGGACGCCCCTGCTTTGAACTCTGAGTTGGACAACACAGCAGAAATGCTTTCTGACATCTTTCCTGCTTGTGTGGTTACAAGGGCCTAGTCAAAGAAATATGGTCCTGACTTGTCTGACTCTTTTCTGGTTGAAGAGGAGTTTCCTGATGCTGTTATGACAAGGTCCAAAAATCAGCTTGCGGTTCCACCTGCTGAAGCTGTGCTATCTCTCTCCAGTCCAAAGGCTGTAAAATTAATTGTAAAAAATTAGCTGTAAAATACAGCACAACAAGGTGATATCACCCTCTCAAAATGTCACTCCTCTGACCTTGGCCAGAAAAAAGCCAAGAAGAAGAAAATGGCCTTGTTCTCGATAATGGCTTGTTGATGCGTCGCCGGATTAGTGATGTGTCAGAGGATGTGGACTGGAGTGCGACTTACCAGGTTGTTGTGCCTACAGCCTATCGTTCTCAGGTGCTGTCCTTAGCTCATGACCACCCACGGTCAGGACACATGGGGGTCACAAAAATCTATGACAGAGTCCTCAAAAATGTTTTGGCCAGGACTTAAATCTGAGTGATCTTCATTGTCGTACCTGCCATGTGTGTGTCAAGTTGCTGGAAAACCAAATCAAGTGATTTCCCCTGCTCCTCTCTGCCCCATTCCAAGAGTGATTGTTGATTGTGTGGGACCATTGCCATTGACTAAAGCTGAGAATCAGTTATGTGTGCTTCCACTAGGTTCCCAGAAGCCATCCCGCTAAGGAAAATCACAGCTCCAGTCATCACAAAGGCTTTGGTAAAGTTATTCTCAATGTTTGGTCTGTTTGAGTGCTTCAAACTGATCAAGGCACCAATTTCAAGTCTATGGTATTTGCCCAGGTACTTAAAACATTAGGCATTAACTATGTAACATCTAGTCCCCACCATCCTGAAAGCCAAGGGGTGCTAGAAAAATTTCACCAGATCATGAAACCCATGTTACGCAAACACTGCCATGACTCACAGAAGGATTGGGATGACGGTGTTCCACTGTTTTGTTTGCCACCCGCAAAGCTGTATGGGAGTCGCTAGGTTTCAGTCCTGCTGAACTAGTGTTTGGACATGAGGTTAGGGGTCCTTTAAGGATAATTAAAGAGCATCTCTTCATACCAGAAAAGAGGGTCAAAAGTATTCCAGAGTATGTCGCCAAGCTCAAAGATCATCTCCAGCTAGCCTGCTCTTTGGCTACAGAGGCTCTGACCTCTTCCCAGGTGAAGATGAAGCAACACTATGATGAGAGAGCAGTGGCCCACTTGTTTCAGCCAGAAGACAAGTGTTGATTTTTTTGCCCATACCTGGTTCTGCCCTCACTGCTAAATGTTCTGGTCCTCATGTTGTAGAGAAGAAACTCAGTGAAACAAACTACGTCATCCAAACCCCTGACCGCAGGTGACAGACCAGAGTGTGTCATGACAACATGATGAAGATGTACTACTCCCGAGAAGATGGAAACGGGTCATCCCCAGCTCACGATGTGAAGACTGCTGTCTCACCTATGGCTTTTATTTCAAAGGTGAGCTCTCCTGATGATGAGGAAGAGTTAGTGGTGCGTAATGCTACACCATAGGGAGCAAGGCTATGTAATACTGAGGTATTCTCCAATTTGGCCTACTACTTGTCTCATCTCTCTTATGACCAGCGTGATGACGTTAAGAAACTCATATGTGAATTCCTTTGTCTGTTTAATGAAATCCCCTCCCAAACTTCTGTCATAGCTCATGACATTGTCTTGACTAACCCTACACCAATCAAGCAGCATGCCTATCGGGGTAATCCAGAGGGAAGTCATGAAGGAGGTTGACTATCTTGTGGATAATGGATTTGCGGTGCCAAGCTCCAGTCCATGGAGTTCCCCTGGTCTCCTAGATACAAAGTCTGGTGGAAGTCCAAGGCTCTGTAGGCCTACTGACTTCTACAAGCTGAATGCTGTAACTGTTCCAGATGCACATCCATTAACTCTTATTGATGACATTGGTCCTGCAACATATGTTAGTAAACTGGACATGTTAAAGGGATATTGGCAAGTTCCTTTAACCCCACATGCTTCTGAAATTTCCTTTTTGCATGTGTAATGCTCCTGCCACTTTTCAGAGGCTAATAAATAAAGTATTGGGAGATGTGTCAAACTGCAGAGCATATCTAGATGTTTTCAAATGCCTGTCAACTCCATCCCAAACACTCAATCTTGCCAAATGTGAGTTTGGAAAAGGTACTGTCCTCTATCTTGGTCTGCAGGTTAGTCAAGAACAGGTGTGTCCTGCAGATGCAAAGATCATGGCCATTGCTGCGTTTCCCGTAACAGGAGAGAGCTGAGCCATTTCCTTGGGATGACTGTTTTAACCAGTCCCTCAAAGCCCTGTTTCATCTAGTGAGTGCCAACAGTCTTTTGAGAGCCTTAAAGGTATACTGTGTTGCACTCCTGTCCTGTCTGCCCCAAATTTCTCCTTGCCTTTCAAGCTTGAGGTTGATGCCAGTGCGGTTGGAGCTGGGGCTGTTCTTCTGCAAGAGGACGATCAGGGCATCGATCATCCTGTGAGTTACTTTTCACACAAGTTTAACAAACACCAACTTAAGTATTCCACCATTGAGAAGGAAGCTCTTGCACTGTTGTTCGCCCTACAACATTTTGAGGTTTATATTGGGTCAAGTGTTAAGCCTATTCAGGTCTTGACATATCATAATCCTCTTGTGATTTCTCTCCAGGTGCTAACTACGTGATTGGTTTCCACCTGTGCAGTCTGGTCGTGCTACTCACTGGTTCCCTCGGACTTCAAGCTGGCCTATCACCACTCAGGGACCTCAAAAGGAGCACATCTTAGAAGCTCACTCTGTCATTTTTGTCTCTGCTCTTAGCCTGCCTGAGCTATTGTTTCTGTTTGAGCAAAACTTGTAAGATTACTCGAAAAAGGTATGTGGTTGGAGGTTGAGGACTATAGGTAAGTTGGGGTACCCTTTACACTTTAGACATGAAGTTAACTTTTGTTTAGAGACACTAGGCTTATTGGTTGGTGCCACCTCTGTCTTGGTTTTTGGTGGAGTTGTTTTTCAGATAAACCAGTTAGGTCTTTTGTTTTGTTTTTCAGAGGTAGGGATTAGTCAGGCCTAGTTTTGTTCTATTGTTTTCATTTTGGTCGACCATCTTGTCCCATCCTCCCCCACATTTTGAGAATCTTTTGTTATGTGTTAAGTATCGATAAGCTGACAATAAACTACTTTCATTTTTCATTACTACTCTGACTCTGAAATTCTTGGATTGTCATGTTATCGTCTTAGTTGCCACCAAGGGGATGAAACACCATTACTCTATTTTGTAAAAAAAAAAAAAAATCTAACCTGAAAAGCAAAGAATAACTAAATTGTCACTTTTAAAAGGATACCGTGAATGCTTTTATTGTGCTTTAATTTAGAATTAATGTCACTGAACATTTACATATACACTAACTCAATATAAATGTGTACTGTGTCCACCTTATTTTGGACCGCAAATACATTTGCATAAAGACACCATATGAACAAAAGGGTCATAAAACACCATACCCCATCAGCTTTTGTTTAAAAACCATCCATGACAACATGACTGTGTATAAAATTACCTACATAACTATAATTATTTATAATTTATTTATATTTAATTTACACAAATGCTCTGAAAACATACTCATGTACAAAACTCCTGTTCCACTAGCTTTGATAATGTTACAGATCATTTGCATTAAATTACATCCCATTTACTTTGATAAAAACGCCATGACCCTACATCACCAAAAATATCACATGGCAACCAGATACCCTTATACTGTACTTAAGCTCTCTTTCTGTGCTGGAAGAACAGTTGCATCACATTTGCTGAGCTCATCATATGTTTTGTGTCTAACACAGAGACATGTTGCTATTTGGCCTGAGCTGGGTGGATAACGCTCCTATTTGTATTTGAAAGCCACACCTTAGTATTTTTAATCCTGTAACATTACAGAACATTTGCATTAATTAGTGTGTTTTGTTTTGATGATTTGATAACAAACCTTTTATTTTTCTGTTCTGTAAGCTCAAGCTAGCTGAACATGTGTGCTTATTCATGTTCAGCTAGCTCATGACCAAGATTCCTTGAGCCCACTGTTATCTAACATACACGTCAGCCAAGATTAATAAGATTAACAAATGCATTTTCTAGCTGTGCCCAGAAAAAAGTTAACTGGATTACAATTAACCATGGACAACATGAACTGTAAACTCTTTCAAAAGGTATGTCAACTTTGTAAGAACTTTAGCTGAGTCAGGGCTCTACCGTAAAACATGGATAAACTGGATTAAAAACACTGTTTTCACACTGCGCTACTGTTACATCAGTCAGTTTAATTAGGAATATGTACTGTGTGAGAACCCTTTACAAGACATCCGCCGCAAGATTAAGTAATAATGTTACACCCCATCTAATTCATTCCTCAAAATATTTGTTTTAACATTTTCTGGTGTCAAAATGGTTGAAAGTCATTGTTTTTCAAGATTTATAGGCTCTTTAAAGGTATGTAAGTGTCATATTTTATGTCACGGTTTGCAGGTCGCATGTAATGTTTTAATGTGTTTTTCTGTTGGGCTTTTATGTAACTGATACTATCAAGTAACACAGCTAACATGAACAAACTTCAGTCACAGTAACATGATGGTACAATGCCAGAGCCACACTTTGTTTGATATGGGACTGTTTTGATGACGGTAAATCTGAAAATGAAGGGTTTCTCCTAGAAGTTTGTGTGGGTACGCACTGCCTAAAAACAAGATGATTATCAAACTAATTTCAGCCTGGTTTCTGACCTGCAGTGCAGTGGCTTTTTTCCTAAAGTTGTCTCCTAATTGTGACTGATTGGACTGTTTGTCTCTACGCTTCCCAGTTTGTGGGCTACAAACAATTACTGGGAGGCAAACGTGCAGTGTGAAGAACAGCAACTTCTGGTAATTCCAAAGTTGTCTTATTCCCATGTTGTGTGTGGGTAAGCCCACATTCAGGATTCATTTTTGTTTAGAGTTGAGGGTGTGTGAACTGCACAGCTGAGGTTGTGTCTTCTGGAGAGCTGTGTGCAGTCACCGAGGCTAAGCTAGCAGCTACATGGTCAGTAAATCCCTCCAAATTGTAGGGCTGCCTGCTTGTTAAACCACAATGTCTCGTTTTTTATTTCTACACATGTTAAATGTAAAAGCCTAGCTGAGTAACAAAAGTAAAGTAATAAGTTTACTTTACTTTTACTGCTGAGTTCTTAGTAAAGTAATGAAATAACTGTAATGAGTAATTGACTGCAGTTTTCAAGTGATTGAAAAAGAAAATAAATGAATGGCGTATAATACTAATGTTCTGAAACGTTTACAGGCATTAAATATCAATATCAATCAATATGTAGCTCTTCCTAGTTGGTAATCCGGCCCTGGCCACTGAGCACTATTTAACTGTCAGTTCCTGAACTGGCTAAATTTGAGGCACATATGTGAGTTTGTGGTGCAGTTTTGTGTCAAATCATGCTCAGGCAACAGTGCTGTCCTCTTCTCTGGTTGGAAACGTCCAATTTCCCACTTGTCTTGAATATGTCATCTACCAAACAATATATTAATCCTTGAATTTTATGCAACCAGGGAACAGGATAGAAGAGCAACCCCTTTTTCTCGGCTGAAGATGCTAAACCACTTTAAGACACATGAGGGCACTGTTGCCCTATGATTAAAATATGAAAACACACTGCACCAAGACTGAACAAGATGTAATGCCCCTCCACTTGTCTCTCAGGTTGTCCATCATGTCCTGAACCTCAATCCCTCTCCCCTTCTTTCTCTTTCCCTACATCCCTCCATGCTTTAGTCTAGGTTTCAGACATTTTTGGGACTTCATTACCATCTCCCCTTTTGCTCTCTGTTTCAAACTGTATCACCTCTCCTTGGCCTTTCCCTCATTGTACACACAGGGGCATAGATAGAGGAATACATATATGGTCCCAGTCTTGACACATGAATAGCAAGCAGTGTTTTCTCATGGGAATAGGGGATGACTGGATGATTGGGGGAAGAGATAGATGGACTTTGCAATGCTGTGCAAGGGGAGATGGGATAAAGAAGGAATAAGGAATGACAGGGAGGAATGGTGGTTTGGATGGATGGATGGATGGATGACAGGGAGGGTGGAGAATAGAGTACTTGAATGTCAAAGCTTAGACAGAGAAGGGTCATGGAAAGATGGAATAGATGGATGGGTGGACGAGAGTGGGGAGGTGGTAGAGGAGGAGTGGGTGTTGCACGTTGCAGAATGTCACGGCTCTAGTAAGCATTAGTCATAGCAAGCCATGTTGTGTGCCACCTTCTCTCTCTTTTCTTAATGTCTGTAGCTTTCATCTTCTACTTTCTGTCCCTCCGTTTTCTCTGGCACACTCTCTCGTCTTAAAATAATCTCTCTCCTTTCTCCCCCCCTCCCTCTGTCTCTCTCTCTGGTTTGATGGATTGCTGTAGTTTCCGATGGCTTCCACTACAGATAAGGTTCTGCCTCAGGCTGCACATAGAGTTTGCTTTCCAGGATAGACTAATTTGCAAGGCATCGCAAGTCAAAGGTCACTAATTTCAATCAAAATTCTTTCAGGGAAATAAAACAGATTGCATAATGTATGTGGAATACATTTATGGGAGTCATGTGTTATTTCCTAAACCAATATTTATTGCACGTGATTCACAACCCTGGCTTTGTATACACGTGTCACTCTGCAGTATGTAGAAGACTCTGGAAGATTTAAAATGCCTAAATGAAAACAAATCAAACAAATAAAGTGAAATACAACACACATTGTTACATGTATTTCCTTTTTATATATGAATTTTCTGTCATAATCTAATGAAAAACATGTTAAAGACCATTATTTAGGTTTTCATCTTTAATAAGTGAAAGTATTGATTTCATTGTGACATGAACTTTCCATTAAAATTACCACAAATAACCCAACACATAAAACATTCAACATATTCTTGATTTAATAATAAATGCATACAGTAAAAGAAAATACAAATAACAATGTGTATTGTATTTCTCAATTTCCTGTGTGTGGGTTTGATTTATTTTCATTTAGACATGTAAAATCTTCCATAGAGGGGAAAATGGCTCTTTGCAAATGTTGTAAAACACCACCACTAAAGACCCCTGCTCACTGTACGATAACAGCAATCTTGCAGGTTCATTACATGTCACACTGTGCAACGAGGGTATACAAAGCTCTGGTCTCAATCCCTGGCAGAGCATCACGGGTACAAGGGGTGCAGCTTCACCTGGGCCTGGGGCCACACCCAGCAAGCATGCTATGTGACCCAAACTGAAAACATACAGTACACAGTGATGCACAGCCAACAAGTCCATGCTGTGCTGCGTCTAGCTAAAATGCTCTGGTGACTTCTACCTTCAAAGGTATTCACCGCCCGACAGAGCTCAGCTCTCAGTACTTTTGTAGCTTCTAACTGATTCTCTGTGGTTTGGAGTTTAGTTTCTTTTAGTTTCTGTACCTGTTCATACTTTCAGATATCAGCCTTATTTTACTGTTTACAGATCAGCGATATCAAAGTGTTGATGCAAACAGTTCCCGCTGCTGTTGCTTCACATTAAAAGCTTTCCACCGGCAAACCAGTAAGAGGCTTTTATTGTGAAGTAGCTATTGGAAATGTAATCTGTACATCACTGAGTTAGCAACCCGAATTCTGCAGAAAAAAAAAGGTCTACACAAGATACCTGTTCAAATAGGTGAATACAACAAACTCACCGATTGTTGTCAACAATGTGAGATGAAATATCATTTAAATACGGAGATAACAGCGCACATTTTCAGACAGTCTCTCGTGGAAGACATTCATCGTGTTGCACTTGGTTATTCACACGAAAAGTGACAGAAATAGTTATGTCAAAATTGAAAAAAGAGAGAGAAAGAGAGAGAAATTCACACACTGGGTCCTTTCTCACCTCTGTACAGACGGCGTGAAGTGGGTGTGTTAGATTGCCAGTTTCGGGAAAAGTTACAGAAATGATCGTACACAGCCTCCCGCTCCGATGTCGGAAAGGTGTGGGGGGAGGGGGTTTCCGAAGTTATTCAACCACCCGACAGGCACTTCTGATGGAGTGTACTGGCAGCTTTAAAACTATCCAGGCTCTCTTTTTGCCTCAGTGTGAATGTGTTTGTGGACTGGAGCCACTATGATACTCATATTGCTTATATTATCTGTTGTCTGCCTTAGTGATGCTATATTCTGCTGTTGATTGTATAAGTTTGATTTATTCACCTTATTAAAGCATGTTGCACCCAATGCAGTGTCCATAGCCCATTTCTGTTTAATTGTGTGAGTATATACTGAGAAAGGCCATTGTTTTCTTCGAGATGTTGTTCCACAAGTGGTCACAATCTGTGTCAGATTGTACAATATCAATTATTAGCCATTGAAGATGGAACAGAACAATGTTGATCAGGAAAAGTATATATGCGAGCAGAGACATGTCATCAACTCACGGCGTCCATCTGTGCTATCATGTTTTGAAAATACATCAAAACAAATTAATTAATAAATAAATTTGGTCCTAAGTTTCTGACACTGACAGAATTTTGACACATGGCTCTAAATGGACCTTCCATCAACATTTTTCACAGTGCAATCTCGGACCCTCCTTTTGGATTAACAAACAAAGATTTTGCCATGTTTCTCTTCCAATTGTCAACTTTCCTTTGGGACAACCCAAAGTCACACAGTGCACAGGGGCCTTCAGGGATTCAAGAGTCACCAAAGTCATCAGGTTTAATGTTCTACTGCTTGGAGCTTACGGCCACTTGAGATTTCAGTGGAAATAGTGACAGAAGTTGGTTGAATTGGGGTGGCTGGGGTTGCAGGTACTTAATAATGAGTGCTTATTCGAAACTTTTTTCCCTTGTAGACTTTATTGTTGTTGTGGTAACAGTTTTTTTACTCAAGGCATATTGGAGCAAACACTATGAATTGCTCTGGAAAGCAAGCAGGAAAAGATGCAAAGCAATGGAAGACAATCCTGGGGACACCCTCCTGTTTGCTGTTGAAAACATGCATCCCTTGACAATACACTTCCCATGGGACTCCACTTCCCAGATAGCTATTGCTCTAGATTTTCAGTATGTCTTTAATAATAAAAGTCTAACTTTCTTGTTAAAGATCTCTTGTTGTTTCTTCCTGAATTGTCACTGCAGTCAGATTTTGTGGAAGTGTTGTCAAAAACAGGCAGCAATCTGCAGTGCCATTTAACACATAACATGAGCTGTGATGTGAAGCATGATGATTTTCACATTCATGATAAAAGTTATCTAGTGGTGCTTTCAGCCAGTTATCATTCTCTGGGAATAGGCTGATTAACAAAGTTAACAGATGCACATTGAACACAGTACTGATACAAAAGGTGCCCATTTCTACCAGGGAGTTTTTTTAATTTTCCTTTATTTTCCAAAATAATACAGTTGTGCGGTGCATATTTTGTACATCGCAATGGACCATAAAAAAGAAACATCATGTGCATTCACTTACATTTTCATTTTGAAATACATTTAGTGGTAAAGATAACAGGATTATTTTAAAACCTGTCAGGTCACTTTGCAATGCCCTGTGGCCTTCACTATAAAACTGCCTCAAGCAGAGTCCCTGCAATACCATATCTGAACTATTAAGCTGTTAAGAAAAATGTTATCATAAGATCCACATCTTGGTACAGCATTATTGGGTTGGGTTAGCTTTTGGCTACATTTTTAAATAGGTTGTAAAATTATGTGAAGGATAAGGCAGCCATGATTTTATTTTCTTCTTGTCAACCAGTCCCACAAAAGGACTGAACCAACAATGTGTTAGCCCAGTATTTTCCCCAAGTCCCACTCGGACTGTCACTATTTTAAAAAATTAAGCTTGAACGAATGAGAGCCAGAACATAATTGGTAAAAATAAATTTCAACACAACCCACGTACACTGTCAGAAATAATGTGCTAAATTAGTATCTTTATGTGTACAATGGCTTGTCACCGGGGCAGTACCCTCTTAAGGTACAGCTGTTGTACCCTTGACACTGGGTACTTATTTGTACGTTTAGGCGTGAACAAACTCACTTTCTCCTGATATGTTTGTCTAAAAAAATACCATTTTATTGCCAGAATGTTGCTCATGAAAAACAGGTCCAATATTTAATTCAGTGTGAATCAGTCATATATCTGTACTCAGGATTCAG